>JASEVX010000002.1:53895518-54253368 GCA_031761405.1 Serripes groenlandicus
GACGACTTTAAACATATTTTGTCAAAAAATAGAAAATCTCTATAATTGAATGGATAACCTATGACTAAAAGTGGAAAACATTGTGGCAAAAGGAGAAATTGCTAGTTTTCAGCAACTTCTCCATTTGTCACTATTATTTCAAAAAGCTGTCTGCTGCAGAGGCGTCAGAAAGCGTCTATAGGTCATACTGAGAACCGGAAATTCTATTTTAGCACACAGCATATTGTCATTAAGAAAAAAGAAATATATAGCTAAGCTTTCCCTTATTGAGAGCTCTATATCCATTTCCCACATACAACAAATCTGCAGCACATGACTTTGAAAACATCTAGGCTAAATATCGACAATCTTTTTAACCCTTTCCCTCATATAAACGCTTTCGGACGCCTCTGCAGCAGACGGCTTTTTGAAAACATAGTGACAAAAGAAGAAATTGCACAAAACGTGCAATTTCTCCTTTTGCCACAATGTTTTCCACTTTTAGTCATAGGTTATCCATTCAATTATGGAGATTTTCTATGTTTTGACAAAATACGTTCAAAGTCGTCTGCTGCAGAATTGCCGTATGAGGGAAAGGGTTAAATGAAAGTAGTAATTATTAAATAAATTTGAAAACATTCTGACAAAAGGAGAAATTGCTCATCATGAAAAGGTTTTCATAAGTCGTCTGCTGTAGATGCACCAGAATGAGTCTCTATTTGGGAGAAGTGTTTATCAATACTTCCAGAGCTCTAGATAAGGTAACGGGGAGTTTTATTTGTTCTAAAATCCTTATTTTACCTTCTAACCCTATGTTGTGGGTACTCAAAAGAATCGTCTCATTGAGACGATTCTTTTGAGTACCCACATCACAGGGTATGGTTGGATGATAAGAGAGATATTGTGGGTAAAAGAGCTGAATACTCCTCCTTATCTTGACCTCTGATAATTACCTCTCTCCCTAAGTATGAATCTTCCTCTTCAAATATAAAGGCAACATGGTGATGACTGTCCTTGGCTTCATCCCAGATGTCCTGCATGGATCTGTAAATTGTTATATCCATTATTTTGGGTTAAAAGTCACTTTCAACTGTTATTCATTTATATCAAGGTACATATATAGATCATCCAATCCCTTACCAGGGTCCATATTCACCAATCACGTTAATCTTATTCTAAATTCAACCGGTAACACAATTTCTGATTGGCTGAATCATCATGGTTTACCCAATCAGAAGTTTTGTTACTTTGAAATTCGGTATACTCTTCAAATTTAGAATTATTAACGATTTAATATTGTTCGTGAATACAGACCCAAATTAATATTACCCAAGAAATACATGAATATCCTAAAGAAGAGCCATTACCATACAGGACAACTGACAGCTGTGGTGGAGGCAGAGAAACATTGCTGCTCGTCCTAAAGGTGTGGCTCTGCAATGGTCAATTTGTCGTATTAACCCTTTCCCACATACAACAAATGCTGCAGGCGACTTTGAAAACATTGTGATAAAAACCTGAAAAATCTCCATAAAAGATAGCTTAATTGTTTAATAAAGTTGAAAACATTGTGGCCAAAGGAGAAATTGCTCATCATGAGCAATTTCACCTTTGGCCACAATGTTTTCTAAAGTCGTCTGCTGTTATTGCGTCAAAATGTGTCTTCAGGTGGGAAAGGGTTAAATGAAGTTTAATGGGAGAATAATATGTTGTTCTAGAGAGCTGTGGCACTGCAGTGGTCAATTTGTCGTATTAAAAGAAATGTAATGGGAGAAAACAGTCTTCGTGAAAGTCGTCCGTCCATCAGTACTGACTTACAAACATTCCTTCAGACTGACAAATTGGAAAAAGGACAAATCAACCCGAGTATATTTATTAAAACTGGAGATAAAAATCATCGTCCTGTGTATTCAAACTATCAATTCAAAAGGATAATGTTTATTAAAAGATTATTGTTTTTATGACTTATTGGCAACCAGTGCAGAGCCAGATCAAACTGCGCAGATGCATAAGTTGATCTGGACCTACACTTATCGCAAATTTCATACAATTTGGTCGTCATAGAGCAGAGCACAATTAGAAGGAAACAGAGTTTAATCTTAACCTTTCCCAACTGCAGACGCATTTTGACAGAATAGCAGCAGACGACTTTTGAAAACATTGTGGCCAAAGGTGAAATTGCTCATGATGAGAAATTTCTCCTTTGGCCACAATGTTTTCATTTTTATTTAACAATTAAGGTATCTCTTATGGAGATTTTTCAGGTTTTTGTCACTATGGTTTCAAAGTTGTCTGCTGCAGATTTGTTGTATGTGGGAAAGTGTTAAAATAAGTTCTTCATTCTAGTATACTCACTTCATTGGCGTAAGTTTGGGCCAGTGATCAGGGGGGTCCGTTATATTAGTTGCGAAATCCAGCAGCCTCTTTTTCATCGAATCTAAGTCCTGGTTGTGATACAATTCCCCAAGTTCGTTCACAGTGGTGTAAGGTTGGAATATCTGTGTGAAACATAAAAGTATTGTAAAATGTGAACCGTTTTCTGAGAACAAGGGGACCTCAGTGTATTAACTGTTTGCAACATACAACAATATTTTTAACAAGATGTTTTCACAGTCGTCTGCTTCAGATTTGTTGTATGTGTTTTATATGGACTCGGAAGTTATTAAATTGTTCATGAATGGTTCCTGAAAGTGTCTCATTTAACATTTCTTAAACTGTGCTGGAAATGTTCTTGAACACTTTAAGAACAGTTCAGGAACTTTTTCTAAACTGTTCGTAACTTCAGTTCATAAACAGTTTATGAACTGTTCTTGTTAAGAACAGGTCAAGAACACAACTCCTTGAACTGTTCTAAAATATTTCCAATAACATTTCAGGTTCTTGCACACTTTAAGAATTTTTCTTGAACTGTTCTTAAGAATTTCAAAGGGGATGGGGATAATTGTCATTAGTTTCAAAACCTCCGAAGGTAAAGTCATCGCGTCATGTGGCTAATTTTAGCATTATATGACCCTCTTACACATTTAAAATTGCCATTAATATAAATGTTGTAACTGTTGTCAATGAATGTGATACATGCATGTGCTGCTGTACTGTTGTTAGGCTGATCCTGACATCAGCACATCCATCAGTCATGATGCTATCCCATCATTCCTGAGTCTCAAGGAGGGACCATTTTTAGGGGCCTAGCTCCCTTAACCCTTTCCCTCATACGACATTTCTGCAGCAGACGACTTTGAACGTATTTTGTCGAAACATAGAAAATCTCCATAATTAAATGGATAACCTATGACAAAAAGTGGAAAACATTGTGGCAAAAGGAGAAATTGCACGTTTTGTGCAATTTCTCCTTTTGTCACTATGTTTTCAAAAAGCTGTCTGCTGCAGAGGCGTCAGAAAGCGTCTATATGAGGGAAAGGGTTAAGGCACTGTAGGCACGTGCCTATACATTTTTCCTGAAAATGCCCCCAAAATGCAACTGCGGCAATACACATCTGCGTAATGTATGTAATGTCCGCGCAGACTGATCCGGCCGACATATTCCGTCTAAGGGGGGATAGATAGAGTAGTGATTCCTGAAACAGAAAATCCATACTATAGGAGGCAAAAAGTGAATATCCGGGTACGCCTGTGTGACATGCTTAGGCTGATCTGGATTGATACTTTACGCAGAGTCCACAATGTTGATTTTTCTCACGAGACGGCTTACACATTGATTATCGCCAAGCTATGCCCCTGATTTTTAAAGTCTTTGTCAATTTGGTGACCCAACCGGGGATCAAAACCTGGTCTCCCACATGGTGTGGATGGTGGACTATAGAAATTAAATTTAATTTATAATGTATTCTCATTTTTCAAGAAGGGAAGCTTGACTATCATTTTTAACCCTTTCCCTCATACGACAATTCTGCAGCAGACGACTTTGAACATATTTTGTCAACAGATAGAAAATCTCTTTAATTGAATGGATAACCTATGACTAAAAGTTGAAAACATTGTGTCAAAAGGAGAAATTGCTCGTTTTGAGCAATTTCTTCTTTTGTCACTATGTTTTCAAAAAGCCATCTGCTGCAGAGGCATCAAAAAGCGTCTATATGAGAGAAAGGGTTAAAGATTTTGTCAATTTGGTATGACCAGACCCAGGTTACAGACCTGGTCCCCCGCTTTGGGTGGACTATAGAAATTAAATTGAATTTATAATGTATTATCACATTTCAAATATGATGCCTTCAAGAAAATATGATATGTTTGTGATTACAATTAACATATTAACTCTTTCCCAAATACATCAATTCTGAAGCAGAACGAAAATATGAAAAATCTCTTCCAACCATTTCCCACATACAGCAATTTTGCTGCAGACGACTTTGAAAAAATCTATACAAAAATGTAGAAAATCTCTAAATTTGAAAGTATATTTAATGGATAGAGTTAAAAATATGATACCTTCAAGAAAATATGATAATTATGTTTGTGGTTACAATTATCATTTTTCCACATACAACAATTCTGATTGATTAATTGGGGTTAATAAAGCCATATTCAACATTTTTTCAGTCATATCACGGCGGCCAGTTCAACTACTCATATGTTTCTTGGCTTTCTCACACCAGTACTTCATACAACATTCTTTCCAAGCAACTGGCTGCTTTTTTCACATAGACGAATGACGCTTGTCACAATGACTTTTGTCACAATGACTTTTGTCAAACGTCAAAGGAATGTTGACCGAGCTGGTGTTCGAACTCACAACCCCTGGATTGACAGCCCGCGTCGTTACCGACTGAGCTACTGGGGCTCGGCTACAACAATTCTGAAGCAGATGACGTTTTGATCATGTGGCCAAAATATGAAAAATTTCTTCAATGATAAGCAATTTCTCCTTTTGCCACAATGTCTTCAAAAGGATGCTGCAGATGCATTGAAATGGGTCTGTCAGAGTGGGAAAAGGTGTTATAAAATTATAGATTGAATCATGCTACAATGGGTAAACTTATACTTGTCTATAGTAAAAAGATTACAAAGATTTTCAGAAATAACAGGAATGAGAAAAATGATATTTCTTAGTAGATACAAGTAGGAAATATCATCCATGAGAAAATATTAGTTAACCAGACGATCGCATATGAAAAGACAATGAATTATTATATTGTCACTTACGTTTTTACACTTATTGGGTCATGAAAGCCTCATATACACAGCTACCTTTGTATAACTTATATTACAAAGATTAACAGAAATAACAGGACTGAGAAAAATCATATTTCTAAGTAGGAAATATTAACCTGAGAGAATAAAAGTAGCCCATATGATAAGAAATTACTACTTTAAAAAATTTGCCATTGCACTTTTTCATTATTTTGCACGTTACAAAGGTGTTTCAGGCTTTTAGTACTCAGGAAAGTAATTCCATATCATAGGTACAATGCTTAATAAACACTGTATACTTCTCAATTTATTATGTAAAAGGCTATTTATTTAACCCTTTCTCACCTTCTGATGCCTTTTGATGCTGATCTGTGATGCAGAAGCTGATCTGTGAAAACATTGTGACAAAATGTGGATTTTGTCCTTTGGTAACAATGTTTTCAACTTTACTCAACTGTATTTTCATTTATTAAGATTTTCCACATTTCAACTAGATAATTTTAAACATGTCTGGTGCAAATTTGTGAAATGTGATATGCCGGAAAGGGTTCTGAGTTATGACCTTATAGCCTCTAGGAGAAATTAACATATGTTAACATTTTAATCTTGTTCAACAATAAAACAAATACATGATTTATTCATCAGGGGAACAGAGCATGTAAATAACCCATTGCAAATCTGCAGTAGACAACTTTGAAAACGTTTAGGTACGGTAAATGTTAACAAAATAATAATGAGCAAATGAAGAAATCGCTCATTAATTTTGAAATTATGAATGATTTCTCCATTTGCCTTTATGTTTTTAAAAGTTGGCTGCTGCAGATGTGTCAAAATGTGTCTGCATGTGGGAAAGGGTTAACAATCAATAACAAAATAAACATATTAAGTGTTGGTTTTCAAGTCTACATGACTGTGCTAAATCATTTTCCCCTGAATTTAAAATGTTCATTAACTCTGCATAAAAATGATGTATTTGCAAATCATAAGTTATTAGGGAAATATTTGCATATCATCTTAACCCTTTCCCTCATATAGACGCTTTCTGATGCCTCTGCAGCTAGCAGACAACTTTTTGAAAACATAGTGACAAAAGAAGAAATTGCTCAAGACGAGCAATTTCTCCTTTCGCCACAATGTTTTCCACTTTTAGTCATAGGTTATCCATTCAATTATAGAGATTTTCCATTTTTTGACAAAATATGTTCCAAGTCGTCTGCTGCAGAATTGTCGTATGAGGGAAAGGGTTAAGTCAGCTAATTTTTTTCTGCAAGTCAGCGCAATAACCTCATTCTGTTGGCCATTAACACTTTCCTCCATACAACAGTTCGACAGCAAACGACTAGGAACATATTTTGTCAAAAATAGAAAATCTCTATAATTGAATGGATAACCTATGACTAAAAGTGAAAAACATTGTGACAAAAGGAGAAATTGCTCGTTTTGAGCAATTTCTTCTTTGGTCAATATGTTTTCAAAAAGCTGTCTGCTGCAGAGGCGTCAGAAAGCGTCTATATGAGGGAAAGGGTTAACACTTTCCTCAAGACAACAAATCGACAGCACACATATTTTAAAATATCAAGGCAAAACTGGAGTAAATCTACATATACGAAAGAATAATTATTGTGTAGAGTTCAAAATATGTTCAATGTTTTAAAAATGCGTCTATATGTGGGAAAGGGTTAACAAACATCTACATGCAAAGAGAGACTCGATAACACAAATAAACATTTCTTAAGCAACGTAAATATTCCAAATTGATTTTCAATATAAGAAAATATGAATTTTCCGTATGAAAGAGAAAGTGGAACATAATAATATTGCAACAGTTGTGCCAATGTTAACTATATATCCTTAATTATCTAAACTTTGTATACAACTCTGTTAATTTTGGGATCCTTACCATTTCCCACATACAGATGCTTTCTGACAACTCTGCAGAAAAACGCATTTTGAAAACATTGTGGCAAAAGGACAAATGGCTCATGCCACAACTCTTTCAATAACCCTTCCCTATTACAACAATTCTGCAGCAGACGACTTCGAACATATTTTGTTAAAAAACGGAAAATCTCTTTAATTGAATGAATAATTACTATGACTTAAAGAGGAAAACATTGTAACAAAAGAAGAAATTGCTAGTTTTGTTTTCAAAAAGCCGTCTGCTGCAGAGGCGTCAGAAAGCGTCTATAAAGGGAACGGGATAATTAAACTTTCCGTTATAGAGATTGTCCATAACTTAACCTAGATGTGTTCAGAGTCATCTGCTGTAGATTTGTTGAATGAAGGAAAGGGTTAACTGTTCACCAAATGGTAGACAAAGAAAACATAATAAGGGGTCGATTGATATGGATTCATGACCCTATTGTCTTGTTTGGTAACACTTTCCCACATACAAGAAATCTGCAGCAGACGGCTATGAACATATTTTGTAAACAAGAGGCCCATGAGGGCCTATGCTCTACTGGTATGGTTCTTTGGTCATTTTCAATCCAGAGCATGTATGTATGGTGAAGATCGGATAGTAAATGGAGGCTCTTTTGTGTTCACAAGCTGTATTATAGCAATTTTTCATGGGCCATAATCCAGTCTTGCATGGGCGGATCTAGCTGGTTTTCAAAAGGAACCAAGCTCTCATCAATATTTAACTACTACCTAAGTTTGGTGAAGATCAGATAGTAAATGGAGCCTCTATTGTGTTCACATGCTCAATTATAGCAATTTGGACAATTTCAAGGGCCATAATCCAGTCTTGCATGGGCGGATCTGGCTGGTTTTCGAAAGGAAACGAGCTCTCATGGATATCTTACTACTGTATAAGTTTGGTTCAGATACAATCAAACGTGAAGACTATCGTGTTAACAAGCTCTTTTATAGCAATTTTGACCATTTCAAGGGCCATAATCCAGTCATGCATGGGCAGATCTGGCTGGTTTTCAAAAGGAACCGAGCTCTCATGGATATCTAACTACTATATAAGTTTGGTTCAGATACAATCAAACGTGAAGACTGTATCGTGTTAACAAGCTCTTTTATAGCAATTTTTACCATTTCAAGGGCCATAATCCAGTCATGCATGGGCGGATCTGGCTGGTTTTCGAAAGGAAACGAGCTCTCATGGATATATTACTACTGTATAAGTTTGGTTGAGATACAATCAAAAGTGCAGACTGTATCATGTTAACAAGCTCTTTTATATCAATTTTGACCATTTCAAGGGCCATAATCCAGTCTTGCATAGGCGGATCTGGCTGGTTTACGAAAGGAACCGAGCTCTCATGGATATCTTACTACTGTATAAGTTTGGTTGAGATACAATCAAAAGTGAAGACTGTATCATGTTAACAAGCTCTTTTATAGCAATTTTGACCATTTCAAGGGCCATAATCCAGTCATGCATGGGCAGATCTGGCTGGTTTTCGAAAGGAACCGAGCTCTCATGGATATCTAACTACTATATAAGTTTGGTTCAGATACAATCAAACGTGAAGACTGTATCGTGTTAACAAGTTCTTTTATAGCAATTTTGACCATTTCAAGGGCCATAATCCAGTCATGCATGGGCGGATCTGGCTGGTTTTCGAAAGGAAACGAGCTCTCATGGATATCTTACTACTGTATAAGTTTGGTTCAGATACAATCAAACGTGAAGACTATCGTGTTAACAAGCTCTTTTATAGCAATTTTGACCATTTCAAGGGCCATAATCCAGTCATGCATGGGCGGATCTGGCTGGTTTTCGAAAGGAACCGAGCTCTCATGGATATCTAACTACTTCATAAGTTTGGTTCAGATACAATCAAACGTGAACACTGTATCGTGTTAACAAGCTCTTTTATAGCAATTTTGACCATTTCAAGGGCCATAATCCAGTCATGCATGGGCGGATCTGGCTGGTTTTCGAAAGGAACCGAGCTCTCATAGATATCTAACTACTGTATAAGTTTGGTTGAGATACAATCAAAAGTGAAGACTATATCGTGTTAACAAGCTCTTTTATAGCAATTTTGACCATTTCAAGGGCCATAATCCAGTCATGCATGGGCGGATCTGGCTGGTTTTCGAAAGGAACCGAGCTCTCATGGATATCTAACTACTGTATAAGTTTGGTTGAGATACAATCAAAAGTGAAGACTGTATCGTGTTAACAAGAAATTGTTTACGGACGCACGGACGCACGCACGCACGGACGACGGACAAATCGCCACGACATAAGCCCTTCTGGCCTTTGGCCAGTAGAGCTAAAAAATGGAAAATCCCTATAATTGATATAAATATATATAAATGGATAACCAATGACTAAAAGTAGAAAATATTGTGGTTAAAGGAGAAATTGCTCGTTTTTAGCAATTTTTAACGAATTATTTTTTCTCAAAAAATAATGCGGTTAACGCGATCGTTTTTCTTTCCGGAAGTCACGGTTAAACTACACTTCCGCTTAGAATACACACTCGCTGCACCTAAATAGTCCTAGTATTTTTTCGATATTAAAATGACTTCTACGTGTTATTTCAATACAGTGAAGTCATAATTATACTATCGAATCATCATAGATAATCAATTTTCTAGAAAATATCAAATTAACAGTACGCGCATATATATTTCATTTGTCGGCAGGTACGTATAAGCCACGAGTATGAATTTTAGTCGTATGCCCATTCACTAGAAGTCGACCTCACGCTGTATAGAACAATGTTAATCTCACAAATACGCTACTACGCAGAGCTCAGTGAAATAGTCAGTGTGCATTTTAAACGCTCGCATCGCCGTTGTTTCTCCTTTTTCCAACATGATACAACGATGATCAAAGAGGCTTTCTAATTATAGATCATGGTTTACATACGCGCGCATTCAGTTAGCTTAATATATATACGAAAGTAACGCTCAAAGTTGTATCAAAGTACCGTGGTGCAATGGAGAGCGTGTAGAACTACTAATCATGGACTACTTATGGACGCGAGTTCGAGTCCTAATAGGAACTGTTCTTTTTTTTTTTTTTTAATTCTTATTTTATGCGATTTGTTAAACATTATAGATTTATAATAATTAATTCACTCACATGAAACATAGTTATAATATAAGCCGAAATCCTGGATCCGCCCCTGGTGACGAAAACAAATCGAACTAACAATGTAAATCTCACAAATATGCCATGGGTGTTTTGACAGACTTTACGCAGAGCTCAGTGAAAGAGTTAGTGTGCATGTTAAACGCTCGCATCGCCGTTGAAATGCTACATTTACTAAAACTGTCAACTGATAAAAAAAAATCTCTGGACAAAAATATTAATAATAATAAAATAGACTAAATTGTGCAATAGCATGATCAATTGCATTCATAAATTAGATTTTACAAATGTTCAAAATAATTCGTTACCAGTACTTCAGTACTTTGATTTCTTTTGTAGCCATGTTTTCAAAAAGCTGACTGCTGCAGAGGCGTCAGAAAATGTCTATATGAGGGTAAGGATTAACCATTTCCCACCCCATCAATCAAATCTGCAGCAGATGATTTCAAAAAATTGTAATCTAAATGGAAATATAATATTGAAAAGACTTGAAAACATTGAGGAACAAGAGTGCCAACTGTCACAAAATATGCCCATCCTGGTTTTTTGCGACCAATTAAGTGATAATTGGTTGTACGTCAGGCAAATTTAGAAAGCGGACACTGTTAATACAGTTTTGGCCATTTCGAGGGACATAAGTGTGGAGTGACTAAGATAACGTGGTTAGTTATCGAACCTGACCAAGATATTCTGCCCATCAACATATTGTCTAAATTTGGTGATGATCAAATAAAATGACTCGAGTGATATGGCTGATTATAGCACTTGTCTGAGATATTATGCCCATACACATTCTGACTAAATTTGGGGATGATTGGATAAAGGCTTCAAAAGTTATTGATCGGACAAGACCGATTTGAGCTAATTTCTATAATTATAGGGCAATAACTCGCGAGTGACTGAAACGATATGACTGGTCATCGAATTTGTCCTAGATATTATGCCAATACACATTCTGACTACATTTGGTGGTGATTGGACTAAGTCTTTTTGAAGTTATTGAGCGGACAAGACCGATTTTAGGTAATTTCTGTCATTAAAGGGCGATAACTCTTGAGTGACTTGAGCAATATGGCTGGTTATAGAACTTGTCCGAGATATAATGCTCATACATATTCTTACTAAATTTGGTGATGATTGGAAAAAGGCTTCAATACCAATTTTAGGTAATTTCTATAATTAAAGGGCAATTACTCTTGAGTGACTACAGGGATATGGCTGGTTATTGAACTTGTCCGAGATATTATGTGACTACAGGGATATGGCTGGTTATTGAACTTGTCCGAGATATTATGTCAGTACACATTTTGAGCAAATTTGGTGGTGATTTGACAAAGGCTTCTAAAGTTATTGAGCAGACAAGACCAATTTTAGGTAATTTCTATAATTAAAGGGCGATAACTCTCAAGTGACTAGTTATCAAACTTGTTGAAGATATTATGCCAATATACATTTTGACCAAATTTGGTGATAATTGGACAAAGGCTTCTTAAGTTATTGAGCAGATATGACCAATTTTAGGTAATTTCTATAATTAAAGGGCGATAACTCTCAAGTAACTAGAGTGATATGGCTAGTTATCGAACTTGTCCAAGACATTATGCCAATACACATTCTGACCAAATTTGGTAATGATTGGACAAAGGCTTCTTAAGTTATTTAGCTGACAACATACTGGACGCCGCCCGCCAGCCCGTCCACCCGCACGCCAGCCTGTACGCCGCAGGTAAAACTATAGTAGGATACGCTTTTTTAAAACGGGCGTATAAAAACATGGGTGCAATGTATAGTTAAACCATGAAAGCTCAGTCAATAACAAGGGCTATTGATCCAGGATTGCAAGTGCAAGTTCGGGTTCAGCCATTCATTCTTTCCAATGATAGAGAAAAAAAAAAAGACATTGTGAGGTGATTAGTCTCCCACCAATGTGCAAAAAGTGTGCTGTACAAAGTTGCCTGGGAAGAATGTTGTGTGGAGAATTGCTATGCAGGTGGTCTTTGTATATTTGCCCTTATGATATAACGGAAATATTGTTGAAGTTACATCTGCGGATGGAAAAGGGTCAAATGTGATTTCTTGGCTGTCCAAAATTGAAAATATTTGCAATTGTAAGCTCATTATTTCCTATCAAATATTTGAGATGAATTGTAGTCGCTCTTTTTAAATAAAACTTGAATACCAATGTTTTCCGTCAAGTACAAATAAATTTCACAGCTCTGAAAAATCGAATTTCTAATAAAGCAAATAATTTGGTGTAGAATCTTGACCCTTTCCAATATATGCATTTTACTGCTTTCGCAAACACTTTTCAAAAGGAGAAGATCCCGCGGAGAAGCACTCACCCTTTCCCTCATATAGATGCTTTCTGACGCCTCTGCAGCAGACGGCTTTTTGAAAACATAGTGACAAAAGAAGAAATTGCACAAAACGTGCAATTTCTCCTTTTGCCACAATGTTTTCCACGTTTTGTCATAGGTTATCCATTCAATAATGGAGATTTTCTATGTTTTGACAAAATACGTTCGAAGTCATCTGCTGCAGAATTGTTGTATGAGGGAAAGGGTTAAGGAAGCTTTTGACCATTTTTATTGTAACTAGGCATCCCGGGTTCTATCCCCGGTCGCAGCAGGTGATGGTGGAATGCCCTTTGGCAAGGCAAATTTCCTAGCCTATATTACTTGGATAGTTCACCCAGGGCATGAATGTTGCCATGAAATAACTGAAATAATGTCAGGAACCTTTTGACAGATTTCATTGGCAAATAGAGACATGATTTTTAGCTACCCTTTCCCCCCCATACATCATTTCTGCAACAGACGACTTTAAAAACATCTACACAAAAATATGGAAAAATCTCTATAAATAAAAGTCGAATCGAGCTGAAAATATTGTGACGAAAATGTTTTCGAAGGTAATCTGCTCCAGATGCGTCAAAATGCAAGTGTGCAAGTACTACTCTTGTCACTGAGATTAGGTTCCTCGAGGAGGGATAAGTCATTTTTGTAAGTTTACACTTGTTTAAATAGTGAGCTGTTTGACACTTAGGTTTACTATAGCTTGCCAGTTTATCTTAACCCTTTCCCTCATACGACACTTCTGCAGCAGACGACTTTAAACATATTTTGTCAAAACATAGAAAATCTCTATAATTGAATGGATAACCTATGACTTAAAGTGGAAAACATTGTGTCAAAAGGAGAAATTGCTCGTTTTGAGCAATTTTTTCTTTTGTCACTATGTTTTCAAAAAGCCGTCTGCTGCAGACGCGTCAGAAAGCGTCTATATGAGGGAAAGGGTTAAGACTGTCTGCATGACACACCAGTCGTAATGCTTTCCCCACAACCCTGAGCACCAATGAGTGAAGATGCTACTACTACCTAGTGTTGGGCCGATGATCGATTATAATCGAAAGTTGATCGGTTATGCATCACATTGGCGATAATCAATTGCATTTTACCACAATCGATTATCAATCGGTTCACCTTTTTTGCTTAATTTATGCTTGATTAATATTCGCTTCCACAAGGGAGATTACTCTCGCAATCATGTTTGAAAACTCATATTTGGTGGGCTAGCATGTAAATACAACAACTTGAGATCATAAAAAAGTGTTTTTTTGGTCAATAAAATGATACAACCTAGTAAAGACAAGTCATTAAGCCGGTATTTTTTTTTTATCAGACATAAATAATAAGAAGCATTGCGAACATTTAGGCTTGTTAAATACAATACTGTATGAACCAATTATATAATCGATGTCTAATCGAATGAGGCAAAGCGATTGTAACCGATAATCGATTGTAAAAATAGAACCGATGGCCCAACACTACCATTATCAAAGTTTTTGGTATGACCTGGTCTACCGCTTCAATGCAAATGCTCAAACCACACCACCACCATGGCGATTAAGTAAACACTTACTTTGAAGGAGGGAAAAGCTTCCACATTGTAAGTTCTACAAATATCTGTATTATTGGTATCAGCACAGTCCACAGCGGCAATCTTGATAACAGGGCGCCAGCCTAAAAAAGAAATATTATTTATTTGAAGATGCATCAAAATGTATTTGCATGTGGGAAAAAGTTAAGGTATAATAATATAAACTCTTTTTTTCTAATCAAATGACGTAACCTTCTAATTGAAATAATGTATTTTCTACAGAGAGTATCAACTGGGTTTCAGATTTCCTGACAAACAATTTTAATCTGGGGATAGTGGTCAGTAATCCGCCCATCATATGCAAAATTAGAAAAATGTTTGTACTATGGGCCCACAAGACAACTACAAACATTTGTATGTTTCACACTTTTTAACACTTTCCAACCCACAACAAGTTAAATTACATCTTTGCACCAATTTGGTGAAAGTATAATTATTGAACAGAGTTGCAAACATTGTTTACATTGCATTTATTTCTTTAGTCATCTGCTGTGTCTGAGGTGTCAATACTTTGACTGCATATGGGAAAGGTTTAAAAACCCATCTTACTGAATTTCTATTTAAGAGCATATCTCTGGGGGGAAATGTAAGAAAAAAAGGTCAACTTTATCAATATAATTTACCCATATTAAAATTTCAAGAGCAAAACATTATGCAGTTTATTAATTGTGGCATGTTCCAAAAAATAATGATATTTATACAAAAGATTGATTGATTGATTGGGGTTTAACGCCGTTTTTAACAATTTCTCAGTTATATCACGGCGGCCAGTTCACCTACTCATGCATTTCCTGGTTTTCTCACACCAGTACTCCACACAACAATCTTCCCAAGCAACTGGCTGCTTTTTCACATAGACTTAGCCCATTGGTGGAAGACGAATGACGCATGTTGCATTAACTTTTGTCAATCGTCAGAAAGAAAGTTGGCCGAGCCGGGATTCAAACTCACAACCCCTGGATTGCAGCCCACGTCGCTACCGACTGAGCTACCGGGGCTCGGCTTTATACAAAAGAATATAAACCTATAAAAAAGCAATTGAATGAAGGCAAAGGAATATGCCCCCACCAACTTATTTGGTTGTTCTTTAACCCTTTCCCTCATATCTATAGACACTTTCTAATGCCTCTGCAGCAGACAGCTTTTTGAAAAACATAGTGACAAAAGAAGAAATTGTTCAAAACAAGCAATTTCTCCTTTTGCCACAATGTTTTCCACTTTTAGTCATAGGTTATCCATTCAATTATAGAGGTTTTCTATTTGTTGACAAAATAGGTTCAAAGTCGTCTGCTGCAGATTTGAAAGGGTTACAACAGTGATAAAATAGTGTTAAAACAATGATAAAACAATGATAAAACAATGTTACAACAGTGTTAAACAAGCCAAGTACAATGTAAATATTTTTGACAATGAATCAAAGTAAAGACAGGTGACTGGCCATAGGCTATTAGCGTTACTTTCAGTTTCAAGTGGTAGGGTTGTCAAAATGTTTTGATGTCAAATGAGAAAAGTAACCTATCAGGCTTGGAGTCAGGTCAAGGGGCCCCAGGGGAGCAAAACTAACAGATTAAAAAGTGATTTTAACAAATAATTTTGATTGACAATCGATTAATTTTAAAAACCCTGAAGTGGGCAACATGTATGTCTTTATCACCAGTGTTTCTGGATTTTTTTTCTCTTAGATTGGGCAGTAAATCTATAGGTAAATTAAAGTGCAGTGTTTCTGAATTCTTACTTTCAAGTGGGCAGCAAATCTATATCTGCATTAAAGCTTAAAGAATTTAATTTGGGTTTTAAAACCGTTATCATGAATATCACAAATATTAATGGTTGTCCAATTACATGTAAAGTCTAGGAGGTAGTAATATGATATAATCAAATTGGATCGTCTGAAATTCATTTTATTGTCTTGTGGCGAAAATCAAGGAATCTCTGTCCAAAATTATTTCAAACAGTTTCTCTTTCCCTACAATGTTTTCAACTGTTTGCAGACATAGGTTTAATCTAATTGTGTCTTCATAAGTTGTCTGCTGCATGGTTGTCTAACAAGTAACATTGTGTGGATCAAGACAAGAATATAAATGAATCATTCAAGTCACTAATGGTATTCAGAAGCAAGGTTCCAGAAGGGGAAGCATGGCCAATCATCACATACAAAAGTTAGGAATTCTAGAAGATACCAGTTAATCCTTTCCCACCTGCAGATGCATTTTGATGCAATAGGCTAGCAGCAGAAGACTTTTGAAAACATTTTGGCAAAAGGTGAAATTGCTCATGATGATTTTTCTGGTTTTTGTCAATATGTTTTCAAAGTTGTCTGATGCAGATTTGTTGTATGTGGGAAAAGGTTAAGAAGCAAAGTTCCAGAACAGGAAGCATGACCAATCATGGCATACAAAAAACTCTGCAGCAGACAACTTTAAAAAAAATACTCGAAATTTCTGGAAAACTGCCTTTAAATGAAAGTACAATAATTGAATAGAGTTGAAAACATGGTGAAAGAAGCATGAATTGCTCGTTTTTAGCAATTTCTTCTATTGTTGCCATGTTTTAAAATAGACGTCTGCTGCAGAGGCGTCAGAAAGCGTCTATATGTGCTTAAGACTTGTCCCAGAATTCCTCCGATCAAGAATTTAATAGGATTTAATATAATTTAATTTTAAGCACACAATTTCTATTTTATTTTATTTCCTGGTAAAATAATGAAGACAATTCAAGACATCAACCATGACCTACCTATATGCAGACACAATTTGAACAGTTTGCAGCTGCAACGGTTTAAAAACGCCAATTACGAGAAAGGCTTGATCCAAAAAGGACCGGATTAGAAAGTCCCACTTTTAAACTTTTAAAGTTAATCCCCAATAAACACATATATGGTATACATGATGCTCGAATATGTTTGCATCGTAGAAATAGTTGTTGATTTTATCTTTTTGTCTTTTTTTTTGGAAGTACAATTTTGCTTATTGATCATTGTTAAAATATGAGCGTGTATGTCTGTTATCCCTTTCCCTCATATAGACGCTTTCTGACACCTCTGCAGCAGACAGCTTTTTAAAAACATAGTGACAAAAGAAGAAATTGCACAAAACGTGCAATTTCTCCTTTTGACACAATGTTTTACACTTTTTGTCATAGGTTATCCATTCAATTATGGAGATTTTCTATGTTTTGACAAAATATGTTCAAAGTCGTCTGCTGCAGAATTGTCGTATGAGGGAAAGGGTTAAATTAGAAACAAAGCAAGTTTTGAATGTCTTTTTAGAAGTAAAGTATATCAAAAGATTAAAAATCCGAAATTGTAATTATCTTGGTTATGATGAGTATTTTCTCCATCTGCCACAATGTTTTCAACTCTCCTCTTTAATAAAACTTTCATTTATAGAGATTTTCCATTATTTTACCTAGATGTTATCAATGTCGTCTACTGTATTTGCCATTCAATTCTTCATAATATAATGATATTAAACATCTGTAACTTTCTCGCATTCTATTTGTTAAACTTTAATAACATAATACTAGATCTTGCATTTATTTAAGTTAAACCCAATACAATTCACTGGAATGAAATTACGACACATTTACATTAACCCTTATCCCTCTTTGGCTGACTTGAAAGAAGATTTACATACTTAATAATATACTTTTAAGTTTTTTACATCACATTTACACGAAATAACAACAGACTTGTTTATACGGGTAAAAAATTTGACGGCAAAGCCGGCGATGTTTCCCGTCAATAGGTAATGTGTATGAACTTTGCAAAACTTTGCAATACCGTCTTTCCAATAATTGTGTCCAGAGTGGATTTTTCGATGCAGTCACAATTCTGCTGCTTTTTGATTGGATGAAAAGAAAATATCCAAACAAAAAAATTCTAGAGGAAATAATTTTTGATAATACGTACTCGATAAAGGAACGAGCACAAGTAATTTTATGTTATAATTTTCGTGTAATAACACTCGTCGTCTATTTTAAAATGATTTCAAATAAATACTGATAAGGGTTTTCTAACTAAAGGAAGTTACAAATCCAAATTTCTGTAATATGACGTCATTCTTTTAGTGTAACGCAAATGATGAATAAATAATCAGAAATTATAGTTTGACTCGTCACAAATGTAGTTCCGTAAATTGTGGAATAATTTCATTGAAAGTACTTAATGAAGGGCAAGTTGATTATGTTTTGTACCTGTCATCATAATTTCATGGATTTAAAATCTCGGCCATATTTTAAAGTTAAATATATGCTTAAAACCCCATGATTTATTTTCTTTGCTTAGGACGGTAGGGCTCGTGCTGCAAGCAAGGGGCTAACTGGAGTTCACGGGGAATGATTTACCAATAACAAAAGTTCATAAATATTTACCCGAAATAGGTAGCACCTATACTCACATTATTTTAATATAATTTAACATCTGAAGTCAATCCTTTCATTGAATAGAAAAAACATTACTTGAATATGAAATTGAATACAGGTTCCATTTAGTCCTTTAACATAAGATTTCATTGACAAGCATGACTCGAGCTTGTGAGAGGTCATATATTATAGGACTTCAGGTTCCATTTAATAAAGTGAGACTTTTTAATCCGGTCCTTTTTGGTAATCATCAGGGCCTTTAGTTTTGGTCCTTTCTGACCCTGATTCGTTTGCAGCAGACAACCTTTAGAAAACATTGTGGAAAAGGAGCAATGGATCATTATGAGCAATTTCCCATTTTCCTATAATTGTTTCCACTATTTTCAAAAAGTGTACTTTCATTTAGAGGTACCCCCCTTTTTCAAGATATTTGTCTTCTGCTGCATACTCTTCTATGTAGGAAAGTATTCATCAATTAATTAAAACTTAAGTATTGAAATTTACATACCAGTGTGTTCCTTTGCAAACTCTTTCCAATTCGGTGCGAACTTTATACAATGCCCACACCAACTATTGTAAAATTCAACAACCCAGACTGAGTCCGATCCGATAAGATTCTTGTAAAAGTTTGCGTTGTCCAGAATTATCACACAGTCTGATCTGTCGTACAGTCCGACTTTCTCCGTTTCAGACACACAACGGGTTAAAAATAACAAAAATATCACGATAAAACAATGATATTCCATGTTTCTGTGCCGACGTTCAGTTTTCCACGTCTCCAAATGTTGACAGTCGTAATCTCCACTGTGAAGAGGTTATCCCTCGAAACCGATAATCAAAGCACTGATGGTGTATACTATTGCATGTCCTTTAAAGGGGCTGTATCGCAAAAATATTAAAAGGGCCATACTTTTCAAACAATAAAAAATATTAAAATTATTACTCTATGTTAAAACTAAATAAAATAATGTCAATCTGATAGAACTTTAGTGGTATTCATGAGGATATTTTATCTAGTAGAGCTACGTGATTTCCCTCATACGAAAATTCTGCAGCAGACGACTTTGAACGTATTTTGTAAAAAAGTAGAAAATCTCCATAATTGAATAGATAACCTATGACTAAAAGTGGAAAACATTGTGGCAAAAGGAGAAATTGCACGTTTTGTGCAATTTCTTCTTTTGTCACTATGTTTTCAAAAAGTCGTCTGCTGCAGAGGCGTCCGAAAGCGTCTATATGAGGGAAAGGGTTAAGATACCACTTAACAATAAAATGAAGTATTTCCAAGTTGAAACATTCATATTTAGAATTCTCGAGACAGTCCCTTTAACTGGTAACTTGTTTAACTTGTAGTAACGCTGCGTGTAGTAACCTTTTCTGTTTGGTCCCATAAACTGTTTCTTGTCTTCATTTAGTTCATGTAGTTCATGTATATTTAGAAACCAGATAAGTTTTTTTAAGATTTATATATGTGTAAATGGCATTATATTATGTCTTACTGGTATGATATATTATGTCTATCTAATATGTTGTTATGTCTAATTGACATGCTAGAATGTCCAATTAACACGTTATTATGTCCAGCCAGGGACGTAGATAAGATCTACGTCACTGGTCCTGCTGACATGTTATTATGTCTAGTTGACTTGGCAGTATGTCCATTAGACGCCTTGTCCATAAAACGTGTCCTTTTATCTAACTGGCATGTTGTTATGTAAGAGTATCGTGTTGTTGTTGAATAAAGGCGCGAAACTCTTACATGCCCTATAAAGGACAATGGAGGTCTCTTTCAATGTGTGTAATAATTATATTTAGGTTGCGTTTAGCAGAGCACCGGTCGTATACATGATTTATAAAGATAATTTATATATAATACAAACTTCGTTAATAGTGTTAATAGAGTTTTGCCCTACGTTTCCGCGGTGGGTTTTTTAAGTGGTCTGTTGCAGAAGCGTGGAAAGGACATACTGGTCATCTCTCCCCTTTCCCCACAGTGTTTTCAACCCTATTGTACATGTATAGGTTCATTTATAGAGATCTTTCGTACTTTTACTGTTGTTTTCCACGTGGTCTGCTACATTAGCCTTAACAGCCTTAACAGCATATACCGAGTAACTACTCCTTTTTACCACTGTGTTTCGAACGCTTTGTATTGGGCATTTATAGAGATTTGCTTTAAATGTCCGTGGAGTTTTCAACGTGGTCTGATGCATAAGCGTGAAAATGGCATACCGGACAACTTCTTCTTTTCCCACAATTTTCTTTAACTAGATTGCATAGTTAATTTATAGAGATTTCCTCTACACTTCCTCGAGGCACGATTTTCAACGTGATCTGATGCATAAGCGTGAACATGACATACCGGGCAACTGCTTTTTTCCCCAGAGTGTTTTTAACTCTAATGCATAATTAATTTATAGAAATTTCTCCTACATTTCCGAGGTGTTTTTAACGTGGTCTGTTGCAGAGGCGTGGAAAGGACACACTTGGCAAATTCTCCTGTTCCCACAGTGTTTTCAACTCTATTGCATAGCTTATTTATATAGATTTTCGCTACACGTCTCCAGTGTTTGCAACCTGGCCTGGTGCAGAAGACGGGGCAATGTCTCCTTTTCCCACAGTATGTTCACCTCAATTGCATAGTTCATTTAATGAGATTTGCCCTACATTTCTTACGTGGTTTCAGCGTGGTCTGTTGCAGAAGCGTGAAAAGGAACATACTGGGCAACTTTTCCTTTTCCGAACAGTTTTCAACTCTATTGCATATTTCATTCATAGAGATGTTTCCCTACATGTTCTCTTTCAGGGGCGTGGCTGCATTTTGGGGCATTTTTTGAGAAAAATGTGTATGCACGTGCCTACAGTGCCTAAAGGAAGCTACGCCCCTGTTTTTGTTCTCAAAGTGGTCTGTTGCAAAAGCGTAAAAAGGACGTACTTGGTAACTTCTGTTTTTCTCACAGAGTTTTCAACTATATTGCAAAGTTCGTTGATAGAGATCACCCCCAGCGTTTCCGCGGTGTTTTCAACGTGGTCTGATGGAGAAGCGTCAAAAGGACATATCCCTCGTTAATATGGGTATTTTTTAATTGCATAACATCACAGGGGACCAAATCACTGCCCATACATTGATGATATGAGCCGTTCCGCGAGAAAACCAACAGTGTGGACTCTGCGTAAAGTATCGAACCGGATCAGCCTAAGCATGCCGCGGAGGTTAACTCGGACATATACTTTTCGCCTGTTTTGTGGATTTTCTGTTTTAGGAATCTTTATTCTATACCTCTTTTCCCCTGAGGCTAATCCGGGTCGATACATAACGCAGAGTCAATAATGTTGGTTTACTCGATGAAAGGCTCATATTCACGAACGACCTCCGCTGTCTGAATTGACTGAACGAGAACAACCAAAGAGTGTTAACTGTAGTATGGCTCTCCGACTGGTGCCAAGTATTTAAATCAAAATGATCCGGATAATGCTTTGATTGCCAAGTGGTTTACATATGGAACATTTTCTTAGCTTAAACTATGGAAAATCGGCGCGCCATGTGAATTGCTTTTTTTTTTTTAAACTTTGAACATATCCACTTTTCCAAACTGTATAATTATGTCCATTAGCTGCTGCTTTTACCTGACTATTGAAGCCATATCGGAATAAATATATTATTAAGTCTACAAAGCTTTTCATATTGTCCGTCTTGGATATTTAATGGAACGAAACACAATCATTCGCTAATCGCTAGGTGGTCCTGAACTAGAAATCGGCATTTCCCATAAAGTATTCCTCATAAAACATATAGCAAATAGCATATCGCATCAATAGAGCATATCGCATAACGCAAACGCATTTAGCAAAAAAACATCTCGCCTAACACAAAAAGCATTTAGCGAACAGAAAAGTGCATTTCGCAAAACACATGGCACGCCAAAACTTAAAAGACTTCTACCTTTTCCAAATGGATATGAGCCCTGAACTGGAAAAAGGCATTTCTCCTGAAGTAATCCACATAACACATATCGAGGGCTTAGCGTGAAACGGTTGTAACTCAAAACCTATTTGGAAAACCCTGAATTAGGGACTATTTTGACCCTTTTGTAAACAATGCAAATTTAGGTGCCATTGCTCAGAACGAGCAATGGCACCTAAATTTCCATTGTTTACCAAGTAAAATGATTTAACGCTTTTAAAGACTTTATGGCGAGGTGATTAACCTTGGTAGAAAAATACCAACTTTAGTTACAACTGTTTCACGCCAAGCCCTCGATATAGCAAAAAGCATATCGCAAAGTTGATTATCGATTGATTGCTTGGTGTTTAAGGCCACTTTCAACAATTTGTGTGGCGATTGTGGTAACAATAGTCACTGTACTATGACACAAGAAGAACAATATATATATATATAGGGAGATTTCGGCAGTACGTCAGAAATCCTTAATTGAAAACGTTTACCGCCAAATAGTTCCATCATTACTGCAGAGACATGGTTAACAATAATAATGTCAGTGCTATTTTGGTACAAAATTGAAACTAAGATTTTAGAACTATCGAACTAAGATGTAATTAAGTTAAAAAATATAAACATTAGCCTTCTTCGTGTGTGGAGAAAGAGAATATTATTGCGCGAGCAAAACCTCCCATTGAGGAATGACACAGTAAGCAGGTGCCCGTTAGGTCACCCGACGTTTGGTTGGCAATACAACCTCCATTGTAAATAGAGCGTAAATGGAATTTTTGATATAAAGGGAAGTAATTCAGAAATCATTACATTATTCTTAAATTCTATGTTGAATATTGTACAAATACATTTATTTAACACTTTTCGAAGTAAAATCCTACTATAAAGTTATATTTTGTAACCGAATTAAAGATAAATCGAAAAAAATAAATGATTTAATCGGAAGTAATATAGAGTTGCTGAGATGTTTTCTTAAAATAGTTTATATAATTGAAAATAACTGGTAATAATACGCTATCTTGATTCTTGTAGGATCATGGCATTAGTTGCTCGGCCCATACGTTTGGGAAGAAGAATAATATGATACCTGCTTGATTCGGAATTCTTATACAATAAACCTTCTAACAAAAGTAATAAACAGGATAGCGTCTGTATGTGTGGAAAGTTTAAGAATGAGAATCCTTTCTTACTTGAGCAAACCTGCTTTTAAAGACCATCCACGGGAAGAAAACAATTAGGTGTTTTAAACCTTTCCCATATGCAGCAGATCCAGGCAAAAACACGGAAAAGCTTTATAAATGTAGGTAATTACTAAAAAGAATTGACAAATTGTGGCAAAAGAAGAAATTGCTCGATTTCAAAAGTTGTCTGCTGTAAAGGCGTCATAAAGCATCTGTAATTTGAGAAAGGGTTAATAACAGGGTCATTTGTGCAGAACATGAGTCATTTGGGGGGGGGGGGGGGGGGTGCTATAGACAGGATATTGCTAAACAAAGCCTGACTTTAGCACAGGTTTGACTGTATATGAGAACAATTTCAGGGACAGACTCACTTCCAAGTCAACTTTCTCCAGTTATACCAGAGCTATATCCCCTTAATTAGTGAAATTTAGTTTGATAGTATTTGTCTGATCTCTAACTGGAGCACTCCTAACGAACTCCTGGGGTTGTAAGTTTGAACCCTTGCACGGCCATTATTCTTTCCGACGTTTGACAAAGGTCACTGTGACAAGCGGCATTCGTTAACAGTCGTTGTGGTAAAGCAGCCAGTTGCTCGGAAAAAATGTTTCGTGGAATAGTCAGTACTGGTGTGAGAAAGCCAGGAAACACATTATAAAATATAATGCTAGTATAAATTTATCAATAGGAGCAGCTCTTCCTTTGCAAATTTGTTAATTGTTGGAAAAGGTTATTCAATAGCCTGTTGTTTATTGACTGTGGATAACCATTTTACTGTCTAAAATCGCTTTTTGTCGAGTCCGCTTTTGGTGAGCTCGACATATAAGTGTCACAATGGCGGTTCGGTGAGTGTGTCCGTGCGTCCATGAATCTGTCTGTCCGACCCGCATCTTAACCATGCATAATAGGATTTCTAAGAAAATAGGCACAACAGTGCACTATGATGAGTTGGTGTGTCGTGCACAAAATTCAGGCTTGTACCTCAAATGTTAAGGTCACTCTTAAAGGTCAAAGGTCAAAATGAGTACTGTTTGATAGGACTGATTTCTGCGGCCCGGACATTGTTAACAGTTTAGGGGTTTGTTTAGACACTTTGTTTGTAAAAACAACAGCTTTCATTTCATTTACGTTTTCTGGACACATTAACTACTATGTCATCACTAAGGTGTTAGAAGGTGATATATTAGGATGAGCTTGGTCCTGTTGATTTTAATATCTGCATGTGGATACATGTACTCCGAGATACTGCTTGTTACTTTGCAGGACTTTTTACATGATCGTCACTACAGTGCATTCGGCGCTTTGATTCATTTATATCACGACGTTACCTGGGTAAGTTACACATACTACTGATTATCCTGACACCAACCAGTCAGTCTTAATGCTAATCCAACAGCCCTGAGAGCCATAGAGGGCAGCCATTACTACTATTTTTTGCATTGGGCTCTAGCGCCTGGATAAACCATTGTTCGGAGACGGCTGTCTGCCAATTACTGTAAACAAACAACGCATTTTAGAGTGAGAATGCGCGTAAAAGATAGTTCATCCGGGATTCAACAAAACTGCATTTAAAAGGTTAATATCACCCAAAAAAGATCATTATAATGTTTTTGGAACATCAGTGAAACACTTCAGGCGTGAGTACTCCAATAAGAGTTAAACAAATGCTTAGAAATTAATGCGCCGACAGGTTATAATCATCGTCGCGAAATGGAACGGAAAAGTACGACTATGTTCGAGAATTTACGGAGAGTGTCTAATTTAGTTTAAATGGAGGCATATGCCATTGTGAAACAAATCATCATGCCTGATGTTACCATTATGTTTCCCATTTTACATTTCTTTTTATATTCTGAAATTACATATTTCATAATATATTTTACAAAAAGAAAAATAGATGGTAAGCAAAGAAGTCACGTGACAAATGCGCATTGGGAGGTCAACTGTGAAAGTTTGTATTAGCTCACCGGCTCAAATGGATTTGTTTATCCCTTTGCTCCATAATACCGCATTTCCAAGTACCCAATAAAACAGGCATTTTAAAACAGTGGAAATAGAGTTGCAGCCTCTTCCTGCAATGTTTCCCACATGTCAGTAAACGTAAACACAATTCACCCATTACTAATAAGTGGTGAATTATTGCTTTTATTTTGGTGAGTCCAAGAAAATTCTTATGGAGCAAAGGGTTAAGTTGTTGTCATATGTGTCAAAACAAGGTTTCTTGTACAAAGCATAGTAATGGTACATCTGGTCTTCAGTCAGCCATATAGTGCATAAAGCCATATAGTGCATTTTATCGGATGGCTAATATTGAACACTTTGTTCAAGAAATACACATTTCATGCACCCGAAACAGAAGGTCATTAAAATCGGGAAAGGCAGAGTTCAGAATGCTTATAACGAGCCATATGACCTCTCCATGCACTGTTTTTTACACTGCAAATGGTGGCCCATTTCACCCATAACTGATAAGTGATGAATTAATGTCACTTAATTCTTTGAATGTGTAGGGGTAGGAAAATGCTTGTGGAGCAAAGTGTTTAACTCTTTGCTCCATAAGCATTTTCTTGGACTCGTCCAAATAGAAAGTATTCATTCCCCACTTATAAATAATGTGTGAATTACGCTCACATTTACGGAAGATTTCAGATTGCTCATTACGATCAATCTTAACTCTTCCTACACTGTTATCAAATGCTTGCTTTACATTGGCTGCAGGGAAATGCAGTATTGTAGAGCAAAGGGTTAATATAACTTTTTCGTAGTAATGCACTTTTAAATATTCATCCATTCACCTTGTGCTGTAAATAGTTGTAAATGAAAGTGTCTGTTTTGTTCTATTAGCAAAAAACACAGCATTTTGGGATGTTATATTCTGAGGGATATGTGCAGAGATAATTTGTTCTGTGATATATTGATTTTTGTTGATTGTTGATCTCATTAATCATTACTCAGGTGTATTCCTTAATGTTTAGAGAACACGTAGGAATTTAAAACATTTTGTTTCCTTTTCTTTTTTGGTCACAGTTGCATCATATTTCCATTAATCTAGTATATACGGTACCCATGGTGCATTGCATATTTTGTATGTATGCACCTTTTCAGATCACCTGGACATGACGGCTATAGGTAAACTATTGGGAACACGATCTGTCATTGCCCAATGTTACCTTTTGGCTTCAAATAACAATGATGTTCTCCATATAGGTTTTCGCAAATATATTCATTCATTACAGATCTACCATGGCAACAAACAGGGAAAACCTTTGAGACTGTTTTTGTCAAAAACTATTGGCCCAGTGTTTAAACATTTTCACAGTTTGCTTAATCTGTTGTGATTCATTAAAACATGGCTGTCAGGGCTTTTTCCATATATCGCGTTTGTTCCTTGGATGGTCCCATTTCAAATTTATGCCAAGAGTTGGATTGTATTCAATACCTAACCGTATTGCTATGGCAAAAATCGCAAACAAGAAATACACACAAAGTTGTAAATTTCGCCTAAATGTTCCTTCTTTCTTCATCTAACAAGTTTGCTCAAGCTTGTGCAAATCCTCCAAAGACAAAATCGTGGAGTTGAGGCTGGTATTCTTCCAGTGCTATAGAAAATCTCCTTGTCTGAAAACAATATAATTTGTCACAAATGTTCCTTTGTTTGACCCTCAGTCGAGTATGTTCTAGCAGTTTCTGTTGGCAGGGGTCCAAGCACGGTTCCTTTTTAACCAGGTTTTCCGAAGGAAAATTCTGGTTATTAGTTTGGCGAAGTCGGCGGGCGGACGGGCGGGCGGGCGTCAACTTTCCTTGTCCGGACCATAACTTTGTCATGCAACTTTGTCATGCAAATAACTTGGGTAAACATGCACCATATCAAGACGATGTGCCAAATGCAAAAAAAAATTCTGTAGATTCAAGGTCAAGGTCACAGTGATAAGAAATATACTTTAATTGAACTTTTCTTGTCCGGACCATAACTGTGTCATGCATAAAGATATTTTCAAATAACTTGGCACAAATATGAACTATATCAATATGATGTGTCACATGCAAAACTTTTGTCTGTAGCTTCAAGGTCAAGGTCACAGTGACAACAAATAGACATCAGTTGAACTTTTCTTGTCCGGACAATAACTTTTTTATCCATAGAAATATTTTCAAATAGCTTGGAACAGATATACACCATATCAAGACGCTGTGTTATATGCACAATTTATGTGTTTAGATTCCAGGTCAAGGTCACAGTGACAGAAAATATACTTTACTTGAACTTTTTTTGTTCAGACCATTACTTTACCATGCATATAGATATTTGCAAATAACTTCGCGCAAATATGCTCCATATTAAATAACTTGGCAATTTAAAAGAATATAGCATAGATATGAGTAAGTTTCATAACCTCGGGCCCTGGATATAGTCTGTTTGCAAAGGCATAAACGCGTTACTATCAAGTAAAGGGTTAAGGCAGATCACTGATTATCAACCTGGCATTAGGGATCCTAAAATGTGGCTGCTTACAACAAAAGGTTGCTTAATATCTGTTATCTACTATATGTTCTTAATAAATGAGACCATCAACACACGATTGACTGTATTGAACTGATATTTGTTAGATAAAATTGTGATATATTTAATTGACAAAGTAATTATGATTATTCATCAATAAAAATATTCCCTGTTACTTGAATTACTAGCTTTGATTAACTATTAACAGAAAGATTTGACAGATCTGTTACTTCTTAATCAAACAAACACCTTCCATTATAGAAAACCTGGTTTCATGGAATTTCCATGTCTTGTTTCTTATTTAAAAGTGGTTTTTTACGTTTCTTTGCAAGTATATGCTTATGTGCTCTTATGTGCTTCTCTTGTATTAATTCGTTCACTATATGATGTTAATTGTTATCAATAATATTCCCGTTTTTTTATGATCAAACACTTTCTCCCAGTCTAGTCCATGGTTTAGAGAATTATTTTCTTTCAAACCTTTTTTTCCAACATCATTACCAGTTCAGTTTATTGCATTGGTGCAGAATTTTTAATTTCTATTTAATCAGCATGACACTTTGTTATACTATTTGTTTCTCGTGTACTTTGGGCCTTGTTCAAAACTGTCCAATATGCTTAAACTATGTCATTTGTCAAAGCATTATAATGGTTCATGGGGACTAGTTGACCATGGTGCATTTTTAACACAAATGCTACATAACCATGTGCTCCATAAAAACTATTAAAATTGTTCTACTAAGGGTTCCGAATGCTCTTATCTTTCTGAACTCTTACTTCACTATTGTCCACTCTGTCTGTAAATGTGGACACAATCCATCCATAACTGATACATGATGAATTAATGCGTTCAATGTGTAGGAGTAACACACGCTTATGGAGTGCAGAATATTGCTCTTTGAGGAAATTCTTATTTTTCATTCATTCACCTTGTTCTGTAACTAGTTGTAAGTAATAGTGTATGTCTTGTAATATGTTTATTATGTTAGTTACTGGATTCAATTGCATACATATGTTTTCTTGTTTATCCAATACTACGCTAAATTACTCTGATCAGTTTAGACCACAACATGTGGTCATTCTTAAACAAGAAA
This sequence comes from Serripes groenlandicus, assembly GCA_031761405.1. NCBI lineage: Eukaryota > Metazoa > Mollusca > Bivalvia > Cardiida > Cardiidae > Serripes > Serripes groenlandicus. Next base: position 53,924,737 of record JASEVX010000002.1, read on the forward strand.
TTATGTATTCGATATACTAGTGTTTTTGTGGTCATGTAACCTAATTTGTTCATTTAGATCACCTGCGCCAAAGGCTCTAGATGATCTATTTGACTCAAAAACGACTGGCTGCAAGTTGATAAAACTTGGCATTGGTGTTCCTTGCATGGCCTCACCTTTACAGTTGTTCACATAATTCCCTTCAGTGCACAACGTGTTGCCATGGCGACAAAAAAGTAAAAATCATTAAATTTCTTTTTGTCAGAAACTACTGGCCGAGCCAGATTTTAAAATAATTTCTCTGAAATGTTCCTTAAATGAACAACTCTGAACCTCCACCAAGTTTGCTCGAGTGGGTGCAATTTGTAAAACACACATAAACTACTTGCTCGAAGTTGATTTAACATTGACATATTTCTCAATATAATAAGGCAGAAACTTCATAATGTTTCTGCCTAAAACTGCTGACAAATTTTCCTTTGATTATTCATGTCTTATTGATTGATTGGTGTTTAACGCCGTTTTTAACACTTTCTCAGTTATATTACGGCGGCCAGTTCACCTACTCATGCATTTCCTGGTTTTCTCACACGAGTACTCCACACAACAATCTTCCCAAGCAACTGGCTGCTTTTCAACATAGACTTAGTATTCATGTCTTAAATGTGAGCTCTTGTAATCAGGTCAGAGATAAAGGGCCAACACGGCTTTCATAATATTTACACTTTCAGTGCTTTGATTAAAGTCATTGGTATGACCCGGCCGGGGATCGAATCCGTGGCCTCCTGCACCCGAGGCGGACGCTTTACCAATACACCAACGAGGCGGTCGCATATCGCAAAGAGCATTTCGCATAACGCATTTAACATAAATAGTTTGTCAAACAGCATAGTGCTTTTCATACTAAACCCAAACCAACTCAAACTGAACTCTTCAGCTTCAGTCGGTTCGCATCAGACATTCGGAGAGCGATGGCCGATAATTTTAATATGTTTGTCAAATTGATAACAAATGAGTGAAGGTCAATACAAAGAATATTCAATAACAGGCAAAAAACCCAGTGAATACTGGGTTAATGACTTTCTATTATTTGTAATATAATGACGACAATGACATTATTTCTAATTTTTGATACGCGTGGGTATTTAATCCGATCCTCAATTGACAACATGGCAGAAAGTTGAGCTGTCAGACACTGAGTTTAAATTAAAATCTGAATTTAGCCGTTTTTGTTACTTAATACAATTAACATCTATGCTTTCCAAACACAGAATAACAACATTAGATAAAGATGAAGTCGACGTCAGTAGTAATGGCGATATATATCGTCATTGTTTTGATGATTTTGTTTGAACAAGAACCAGTTCAAGGAATGAGCAGTGAAGCAAAAAACAAAACCAGGTAACCACTCTTTCTTTGGTTTCACAACTTGTCTGTTACACAGTGGGGAAAAAACGCATACATCTTCTTCCAATATCTGCAACATTCAATAAATGGATATTTTACGGTAGAGGTGCCTTCATTATTTATTATTTTTAATCTGGCAATTTTTTGTTTATCTCAATTTTGTCTTGATAAAATACTGTTGAGTGTCTGCCTCTAACAAATCTCCTTGGTGTTCAGGGTTTCTTGGCGGGTAGAATCTAGTTTGCCGGTCCCAGGAAATGAAAAAACAAAGTAACTTCTGCACATGTTCACATAATTTGGCTCTGCCCATGTCGCTATGCAAGCGTATTTCTCTTGCGACATGTTTTCCGCTGTTACGATCGACTCAGCCTTGTTTTTGGGGGGTTTGGGGGCTCTGCCCCTATATATTACATTTTCACTCACCTCAATCTTTCAATGACAAATCTTCACTTTGAAACATTGGATTTTTAGTTTTGTTTCGTTGGATTTATTTATTCTTTTTTCCGAACATTAAAATCATTAACTAGTACGCATGCGCAGCACGCACCATCTTGTCAACCAAAACATTCTTTCTAGTCACGCACAATTTTGCTTTCTTTATAACCATTTCTTGGAGACCCGCAAACCACATTTTACATCGATTGCGAACCAAGCTTTCAGCTATTATTAATCACGCTCGATGTTTGCTTCCTGTACACTTAACCGATACTAGCACCTTTTGTGTGGAAAAAATCACAAAGTCAGAACCCGCTCATCACAGGACTCAAATCCAGGACCTTTGGTACGAGAGGCCCAAACTCTATTGTTGATATTGAAATAACTATATCAGACTTTTTACCTGAATCACCTGTTTATGATATATATCTTTTTTTCAGGCTGAAAGTTTTAGAAATGTTCAAACATGCCTACAATGCTTATATGGTAAGTATGTACTTGTGTTTATATATATGTATACTTTTTCAAACACGTTCAGAGGCAGACTTAAAGTTTTTGTTTTTTTCAAAAGTACAACCCTAGGTTGGGTTGTCTCATCTGAAATTTAACTTAAATTTAAGCGTCTGAGCCAGCCTGAAATAAATAATTAAGAAAATATGAAAAATTAAATATCATGCAAACAAAATATACACATTGTCAGCATAAAAAAGTTACATGTCTATACACATCCCTGTGATGCCATAAAGTTAAAATGTTATAATTCCACAATTTTTCCATACAATTTTGAATAAGTTAAACACTACATTGTTATTGAGGTATGGATGAATTATCATCTGCACATTACCTTGAAATAAGAGAGAAAATTGAATGCATTTTTTCCCATAATTTTTCGAAATATCTGCAATGTTAAACCAATTAAACAGTTTATTGATTGTTTGTTCATGCATAGACAACTATATAGGTAGGTATAGTATGAATACTATATCAAGTCCTTTTGACTGAAACCTCCAAAGGGTTTCCTCTATACATGTATTACTAATTTACTGAACTTGTCTTTTACTGAAACCTCCAGCACCCAAACATTCTATGCAAGTTAAATAAATAAATGAGCGAATCAAGCTGATCAAGTTAAACCATTTCAAATGTCAGGCTGACCTTCTCAATGTCTGGAAATCAATTAAATGTTTTGGAATTGTCTAAAAAACAATTTCCAGCAGCAGATGCAGCTAAAAAGATATTTATTTCTTTGATATCTTAATCCAGGGACTCTTTTGGTCATGTGTTCTATATCAATAAAACCCATTTTCAAATGAAAGCGATGTCAAATACCATACAAACAAACGATTCATTTTTAAATAGGGTTTCACAAAGAATCTATATATGTTAAACATTAAATGCAATGCTTTTGAATTTATTTTTTAAATCCCAAAATTTGAAGGAGTTGGTTGCAGAGATGTCTAATGATGTTATTATGCCCCCGGAATCTCCGATTCGGTGGGCATATAGTTTTTGGCCTGTCTGCACGTCTGTCTGCACGTCTGTCTGCACGTCTGCACGTCTGTCTGTCTGCATGAAAAAAACTTAAACCTTGACCACTACTTTTGAACCATAACAGGTACGGCTACCATATTTCACATGTGTATTCCTTGTGACATGACCTTTCTGTCAGTACCAACATTTTTGACCTTGCGACCTTGACCTTTGACCTAGATGTAGGTTTTGGCCTGTCTGCACGAAAAAAACCTTTAACCTTCCCCACTACTTTTGAACCATAACAGGTACGGCTACCATATTTCACATGTGTATTCCTTGTGACATGACCTTTCTGTCAGTACCAACATTTTTGACCTTTGACCTAGATGTTGCCATTCTAAAAAAAAACTTTAACCTTCCCCACTACTTTTGAACCATAACAGGTAAGGCTACCATATTTCACATGTGTATACCTTGTGACATGACCTTTCTGTCAGTTCCAAAATTTTTCACCTTGCGACCTTGACCTTTGACCTAGATGTTGCCATTCTCGATAAAAACTTTAACCTTGACAACTTCTTTTGAAGCATAACAGGTATGGCTACCATATTTCACATGTGTATACCTTGTGACATGACCTTTCTGTCAGTACCAAAATTTTCACCTTGTGACCTTGACCTTTGACCTAGATGTTGCCATTCTCGAAAAAAAACTTTAACCTTGACCACTATTTTTGAACCATAACAGGTACGGCTACCATATTTCACATGTGTATATCTTGTGACATGACCTTTCTGTCAGTACCAACATTTTTCACCTTGCGACCTTGACCTTTGACCTAGATGTTGCCATTCTCGAAAAAAACTTTAACCTTGACCACTACTTTTGAACCATAACAGGTACGGCTACCATATTTCACATGTGTATTCCTTGTGACATGACCTTTCTGTCAGCACCAACATTTTTGACCTGGCGACCTTGACCTTTGACCTAGATGTTGCCATTCGGGGGCATCAGTGTTTCACAAACACATCTTGATTTTATATATCTTTTTGTATAAAAAAAAACCCATGGTCTCCTGTGTGCTTATCGCACATGCTCACCCTTGCAACAGCCTGGTTTTAATATAATGAGTAAAATTATACCCTTATATACCTTTCATATGATTTGTAACTAAACATCTTTATAAAATATCAACTATGTTTAACTATTGTTTCTGCAGCAGACGACTGAAAACATTCAATCTAAATTATGGAAAATCTTTACAAATAACAATTTAATAATTGAAAAAAGTTAAAAACCTTGTGGCAAAAGGAGAAAATTACTCATTTTGATAAATTTTACCTTCTGCCACAATGTTGTTCAAAAATCTTCTGCTGTGGACGTATCAAGTTTTGGGAAAAGGACAGGATATGTTTAGAATCCAGTTTGTCCTAAATCACGATTGCAGTAGAGCATAATTATCAACCGTTAACCCTTTCTCACATACAACAAATCTGAGGCATCAGAAAGCGTCTATTTGTGGGAAAGATTTAATACAAGTATCTTAATTTAACTTTTTTTTGAAAAGCATTTAGATGGCATGTTGTCCTACGAAAGCTCTAGTTATGACAATTAGCTTTTTTTTTATAAAAATTCAAATGCAGAGCTCCAGATAAGGGGATTTTTGCATGTTCTAAAAGCCTTATTTGACCTTCTAACCCTATGTTGTGGATACTCAAAGGAATCATCTCATCGAGACGATTCTTTTAAGTACCCACATCACAGGGTTTGGTTGGACAATAAGAGAGATATTGTGTGGAAAAGAGCTGTTTACGCCTCCTTATCTGGACCTCTGCAAATGATTAATAACAAACAGTGTTGACTTTTGCAGGAACCAATAATCAATTGACTTATTTCTTGTTTACAGAATAATGCGTATCCAGCAGATGAACTGATGCCATTGAGCTGCAAGGGGCGTTACAGAGGTTCAGAGCCTAGCAGGGGGGACGTGGATGATAGTTTGGGAAAGTAAGTTTGTATCAGTGTTTTACCCTTTCCCACTTACAGCAAATCTGCTGCAAACAAACTTTGAAAAGGTCTAGGCAAAAAATGGGGGAAATCTTTAAATGAAAATATAGTTATAAAAGAGTTGAAAACGTAGTGGCAAAAAAGGAGAAATTGTTCATTATGAGCAATTTCTTCTTTTGCCACAATGTTTTCAAAAGTTTTCTGCTACAGATGCGTCTGAATGTGTTTGTAGGTGGGAAAGGGTTTACAATTAAACTTGCTATGTTTAATTTGAGGAAGAAAATATATTGTGTGGAAAATGGTGGGGAGCTTAACTTTAATACAGAGTTACACGCATTGTTGTATTTATAAATTTCTTTTCTTTTTTTTACAAATACCTTGATGAAAATTGGAAAGGGGGGGGGCTTAATTTCAATACAGAGTCGCAAGCATTTTTGTATTTAGAAATTTATTTTTTTCCCCAAATACCTTGAACATTTCTCAAATATCTACAAGTTCTATTTTATCTTTCTCATTTCAGCTTTTCATTATCTCTAATAGACAGTCTAGACACACTGGCTGTAAGTATACTGTTCTTACAGTTTTCTATTAACTAGTGAAATTGAACTCTATCCCACAAACAGCAAATCTGCAGCAGATGCCTTAGAAAATTTATAGGAAATATATGGTCTGTCTATGTAAATGAAAGTATGGTTGTTAAAAAGAATTGAAATTGAAAACATTGCAGCAAAAAGGAAACTTGCTATACTATTTTAAGAAGCTGTCTGCTATAGATGTGTCAAAATGCTATTGCCTGTGGAAAATGATTAATATTTGTAGAATAATTCCTAGAACTCTTCTTTAACCCTTTCCCACAAACAACAAATCTGCAGCAGACGACTTTGAAAACATAGTGACAAAAAAACCTGAAATATCTCCATAACAGATAGCTTAATTGTTAGATAAAGTTGAAAACATTGTGGCCAAAGGAGAAATTGCTCATCATGAGCAATTTCACCTTTGGCCACAATGTTTTCTAAAGTCGTCTGCTGCTATTGTGTCAAAATGTGTCTGCAGATGGAAAAGGGTTATTTAGTCAAATTTATCTCTATCCCACATACAGCAAATCTGGGGCACATCACTTAGAAAATATAGAGGAATTATGTGGTCTGTCTCTGAAAATGAAAGTATGGTTGTTAACCCTTTCCCTCATATAGACGTTTTCTGATGCCTCTGCAGCAGACGGCTATTTAAAAACATAGTGACAAAAGAAGAAATTGCACAAAACGTGCAATTTCTCCTTTTGCCACAAGGTTTTCCAATTTTAAACATAGGTTATCCATTCAATTATAGAGATTTTCCATTATTTGACAAAATAAGTATGGTTGTTAACCCTTTCCCTCATATAGACGCTTTCTGACGCCTCTGCAGCAGACGGCTATTTGAAAACATAGTGACAGTCACAAAAAAAGAAATTGTACAAAACATGCAATTTCTCCTTTTGCCACAATGTTTTCCACTTTTTGTCATGGGTTATCCATTAAAATATAGAGATTTTCTATTTTTTGACAAAATATGTTCAAAGTCGTCTGCTGCAGAATTGTTGTATGTGGGGAACTTCAGAGGGTTAAAAAATAATTCACCTTTGGAGCAGACAACTTTTGAAATCATTGTGCGTATAAAGGAGAAATTGGTCTTTATTTTATTCAATAAATGTAGAGTTTCCATATTTAGGACTTCATGTTTTCAAAGTTATATTGTTCAGATTGGTTACATATGGGGAAGGGTTAATAGTAGTAGTAAAAAGCTTATATAAATCTAAAGTGATTCTTTTATAATCATGTGAGCTGAAAACTTTTGAGGAAGAAAATGGGACATTCAGAATATTGAAAGTAAGATTTTGAGCGTTGAGCGCAACACAAGCAGTTTCTGAAACGGATAAAAGTTGTTTGTATCAGGATTTTTTTTACCTTTTCTCAGTTGTAGATGCAATTTGATACAGCTGCTGCTAACAACATAATGAGCAGTGTTTCCTTTTACCTCAATGTTTTCAATTATATTCAATAATTATTTTTACACTTTTGGAGATTTTCTATAGTTGAAGTCTAGATGTTTTCGAAGCCATTTGCTGAAGATTTATTCAAATAAGGGGAATGTATTAAGTTAATAAATTCCCCTTATTTGAATAAATCTTCAGCAAATGACTAACCCTTTCACACATACTGACACTTTTTGATGCTTCTGCAGCAGACTATTTTTTGAAAAATTTGTGGCAAAAGGAGCAATTGCCCATAAAGAGTTCCTGTTGTATACAAATATTATCTGATATGTCATTCTTAAACCTTTCCCTCATATAACAATTCTGCAGCAGACGACTTTGAACATATTGTCAAAACATAGAAAATCTCTATAATTGAATGGATAACCTATGACTAAAAGTGGAAAACATTGTGGCAAAAGGAGAAATTGCTTGTTTTGAGCAATTTCTTTTTTTGTCACTATGTTTTCAAAAAGCCGTCTGCTGCAGAGGCGTCAGAAAGCATCTATATGAGGTTTGAAAGGGTTAAATGTTTGTTTATTCCAAGGGACTACAATCAAAACATTTTCTTTATTCTCATTAACAGGTAGTGGGTGAACTAGAGGAGTTTGAGAAAGCAGTAAAACTAGTCATAGAGAACACCAAGTTTGACACAGATGTTATTGTGTCTGTGTTTGAGACAAACATCAGGGTTGTAGGGTAAAGTCATTCTTTAAACATTATCATAAGCATTCTTTAATCTTTATCATAAGATAGGCAATATAAACAATAGGATAAATAGCTTCAAAATTTCAGTTTCCTCAACTATTTTTTTGACAAAATGTTGTTAATTTTTGGATCTTTGTAAAGTATCTCTAACAGCTAGTTAAATTGGTCTCTTTCCCATATACAACAAATCTGCAGCAGACACTTTGAAAGCATCTGCCAAACTATTGAAATACTATTTAAATGAAAGTATTATCATTGAAAAGAGTTAAAAATATTGTGGCAAAAGAAGAAATTGTCTCAATGTGTTTCTTTTGTGTCAGAAAGCATCTGTATTTTGCAATGGGATAAGCAATAAGATATTCTCTTCGAAATTTGAGTTTTTTAACTTGCTTCTGACAACATTTTATAAATATTTGGATCTTTGGAGATAGCTTGATTTAACCCTTTCCCACATACAACAAATCTGCTGCAGACAAACTTGAAACCGTTGGTATTATGTAGTAAAGAAAATGATCCTTATTTTCAAATAAATTATATCATTTATAGAGATTTTCAATGATTTTGCTTTGATGATTTCAAAGTTGTCTGTTGCAGATTTGTTTTATGTTGGAAAGGTTTAATATGATAAGACAAGTGATAAATGTCAACCCCCAAATAACCCCTTTTTCTCTTTACAGGGGTCTACTAGGCGGCCATGTTATGGCTGTTTTTTTAAAAAAGAAGAAATTTGCCATGGAGTGGTATAAAGGGGAACTACTCAACATGGCAAAGGACATAGGAACAAGACTTCTACCAGCCTTTAATACCTCTACTGGAATACCTTATCCAAGGGTATGTGTATATTTGAGTCATAGGAAAAGTGACCTTTAGGTCAGTCGGACTATCTTGGTGGTGTAGTAGTTCATCTTAAAAACAAGAGGTGGTTACATCATGTGTCTTGGAAGCCGTATATCCAGTTTTGATTCACAGGAGGGTCATACAAAGATTTAGAAATGGTTGAATTGACTTCCATCCTTGAAACCGTATTATTTAAGGGTACCGTTAAAACAAAGGTTGAATGTTTATAATATATTTCGTAACCTTTTTTGTGTCACCCGCGTTGCATGGTAGTCACTTAGGGATTACTTTTTTTTTTGTCCGGCGTCTGTCGTCCAGTTCCGTCTGTCCGTCACACTTTTTCGTCACATTTTCAAATAACTTTTTTTCTACTCAAAGGATTACATTGAAACTTCTGACAAATGTTTATATCAATGTGTGTGATTGGTTCACAAAATGGGGATAATCCAAATATTTTTATATCAGAGTTATTGCCCCTTTTTTGTCAAAAATTAAAATTTTCTGACAAGGCCCCGGCAGGTGACACACATGCTCCACGGAGCACTCCATTCTAGTTTAGTGTGTAGCCTGCCCAGCAAATGCAGTGATATATAGAGAATATAACATGAGTGATCATTCAATACGGAATTTATTAAACCAGTTTTCTGAAATTGATAAGAACGAGCCTTGGCGAGTTTTTATCATTTTAGAAAACGAGTTTAATAAATTTCGTATTGAATGACCACGAATGTAATGTTCTTTTTATATCATAAATACTAATTTAATAATTTACAGCGCTATATCCATATAAACGTCGCTATAAAGCACGCATATTTACATGAGGTCACGTTACGTAGCATTGTTATTACAATAGTTGAATACGCAATTTATTCAATGGCTTTATTACACTCCCGGCGACGTCTTCTATGATATAAAACTTTATAAATTTTTGAATGCTGCATACATCACCATACAAACATAACAAAAGTCAACCATTCACTTATTTACAGCCAACACAAATTAGCAGGTGACACATTTGTTCCTTCAAACATGTTTCTTATTTTAATTGCAGATAAACTTGCGGTCAGGTGTTAACACATTTATACAAAAGAATTGTAAAGACACGTGCACAGCCTGTGCGGGTACTATGGTGCTAGAGTTTGCTGCCCTGAGTAGATTTACGGGGGATCCAGTTTTTGAGGTATGTCTAAGGGTTGTAAGAACATTGTGAGTGGTGCAACAAGAACAACAAAATCAGTGCAGATTCAGATCACTATGCATATTGGTCTTTAACCCTTTCCCTCATATGACAATTCTGCAGCAGACGACTTTGAACATATTTTGTCAAAAAATGGAAAATCTCTTTAATTTAATGCATAACCTATGACTAAAAGTGGAAAACATTGTGGCAAAAGGAGAAATTGCTTGTTTTGAGCAATTTCTTCTTTTGTCACTATGTTTTCAAAAAGCTTTGCTGCAAAAGCCTCAAAAAACGTCTATATGAGGAAAAGGGTTAACTCCTTTAGAACTGTGGTTGCTTTGGCATCAAAAAGGCGTTAAAATGACAAAACTTTAACAAATTATCTTGGAAACTACTGATCCGTTTCAAGATAATTTGGCTGGAATGATTCATAGGTTATGTGCTTCAAGTCATATCAATTGTTTGAGGCGGCATCAGCATGAGGATGAAATAACAAAACTTCAAAAAAATTCTCCTGCAACACTGTTTGTCTGATTTAAAATTTATATGGAAGTTATGTTTCTTGAAATTATTGAAGGAAAAGGAAAAAATGCTAAATACAAAAAAAATCTACTTTTACCCTCTTTGTTTTTATCTCCTTATAAAAAGTATGCTGCTTTTTTTTTTATATTACGATTTGTTTATCTGAAGCTTTCAAAACAGACAACTTTTTAAATGCAATATCAGATCAACAGAAAACCTTTACTACATGCAGACACAAATTTATGCATTAGCAGACATCTTTTTGAAAATATTGTGGCAACAGGAAAAAGTGCTCAATGTATAATTTTCTCGTTTGGAAAAATGTTTTAAATTCTATTCAATACTTATTATCAATTTCATTTTTTCCCCTAGTAAAATTGGTCCTTTTTATTTGTGTTTTTACAGTACATGTTTCATTCAGGAAAAAGCACACAAAGCCATGGATTTTTTATGGAATCAAAGACATAGAAGTAGTGATTTAGTGGGTACTGTAATCAATATACATAGTGGAGACTGGATCAGACGAGGTATGTCAAATGTGTTATATCAGCTGTCTCGCAAGAAAACCAACATTATGGCCTCTACGTAATGTATCGACCCAGATCAGCATGCACAGTCCGGGCAGACTGATTCAGGCCAACACATTCCGTCCCAGGGGGATAGAGGTATAGAGTAATGATTCCTGAAACAGAAAATCCGCAGGAGGCGAGAAGTGTCTATCCGGATAAGCCTGCACGGCATGCTGAGGCTGATCCGGGTCGGTACTCTAAGCAGAGTCCACAATGTTGGTTTTCTCGCGGGACGGCTCATATAATTGCATTTTTGCTTCACTTTATGTATTTAGATTTATCTCTAATCTATGGTAAATCGTTTTTCACTGATACAGTCAAACTGTTTTGATCTCCAGCAGACAACTTTAAAAATATCGAGGTGAAAATGTGGAAAAATCTTTGTAAATGAAAGAAAATTATGCAATATAGTTGAACAAAATTGTCTGAAAAAGAGAAATTGCTAATGAAGAGCTTTTCTTTTTTTGCAACGATAATTTCAATGTTGGAAAAATGCTAAAATTATCAATGTTGGAAAAATGCTAATTACTCATATATTTAATTGAACTCAATATTGATAGTATTTTATTTTTGACAGATTTTGTGTAAATTATGCGTTTATTACAAAGAATTGCAATAAATACATAAATAAATATAAGGTATTTATTTCATACATTGTCTTGATTATTGAAAGCTCAGTTAGAATGACGATGGCTATCGATCCAGTGGTTGTGAGTTTGAAACATATTTCAGCCATCTATTCTTTCCAATGATTGATAATAGCCATTGTGACTATCTAGCATCAAATTGGATATAAGTTTATTTGGGAAGGTAGCTAGTTACCTGTTAAGAATCTCCACTTAACCCTTTCCGACATACAACAAATCTGCAGCAGATGACTTTGAAAACATACCCGGAAAAAAAAAATGGAAGCTCCCTTTAAATGAAAGTACAATAATTGAATAGAGTTGAAAACATGGTGACTAAAGAAGAAATTGCTGGTTTTGAGCAATTTCTTCTTTTGTAGCCATGTTTTCAAAAAATCGTCTGCTGCAGAGGCCTAAGCATTTTGGAAGCGTCTATATGAGGGAAAGAGTTGAAAAGAGTTGAAGAAAAAACCCACTCTACTTCTTACAATGTACTAATTTCAGATAGTGGAGTAGGAGCTGGGATAGATTCTTATTACGAGTATGTTCTCAAAGCATACGTTCTGTTAGGAGATGATTCTTACTTGACAAGATTTAACAGGGTAAGTAAATGAGTATTACTCCAGCGAAAACCAACCAAGATATCTTTAGGAAACAGTCATTTGGGAAAGCATCCAGTTTCTTGAAAAGACTGGTATGAGAAAGCCAGGAAATACGTGTGTTAAACTGACTACTGTCATATGACTGAAAAATTGTTGAAAACGGTGTTAAACCACAATCAATCAATTAATCAATTGCTTTTGGAAAAGAGCTGTTCACTTCACCTTATCTTAATCTCTTTGTACAAATAGTGTTCTTCAAATTCAATATTTGTTTCATATTTTTCCTGCAATCTTTTCAAAACAGACAATACTGAAAATAACAAAGCAGGTAAACAGAGTTGGTTTAAAACACTTTCCCCCAGGCTGCAGATGACTTTTTCCTTAAATCACCAAAATATTTCCAACTTTCATGACTAGCAAAGATCCTAACAAACATTTGCATCCACACAGTCTGATCAGGCTCTGCTCTGTTCACCATATATTGTAGTTAGCATCCTGACAGCCTCCCGAGATTGGAAATAACCCAAAACTGTCTATATAAATACGAAATTTGAACGTAAATACTATTTATGCCTCTTTGCGACTTTTATCTCTTGGATTTTTTGTGATGTGGATCATATGACTTGCATGAATCTGATGTGGCCTAGTTTTAGCATCGTGTATTTGAAACTGGGGTTCTTAGGTTCAATCCCCTGTTGCAACAAGGCATTCATTGTGGAGTGCCCTTGGGCAAGGCATATTTCCTAGCCTTTTACCAGTTAGTTTAAACTTTTGTTGTGATACAACCGAAATAATGTGGAAAACAGCATAAACACCCAATAAAACAAACAATAAATCATGACATGTGTATCTTTCAGCACTATGAAGCAATAATGAAGTATGTCAGCCAGGGACCTTTATTCATGGATGTTCACATGCATCGACCTTTAACAGCCTCGAAAAACTTCATGGATGCTTTGTTAGCCTTTTGGCCCGGACTACAGGTAACCCTTCCTTTTTCTTCCCCAAAGTTTATGTATTAAAATTTAACTCTATCCTACATGCAGACACATTTTGATGTATTTGATGTAGGCTTTTTTCTAAAACATTGTGCGAAAGGGAAAATGGCTCATGATGAACTCATTCTCCTTTTGGCACAATGTTTTTAAATCATTTCATTAAATGCACTCAAATATTTAAAGATTTGCTATTGTTTTGCTTAAATTTTGTGATGAGGATTTGAGATGTGTAGGAAAGGTTAAACTTATTTATTTTGCATTGATTGTGAAGCAACTTACATACCAGCAATTTCTGCAAAGAAAAATGCTTTAAAATTATTAGCTAAAGTTGTAGCATTTTATAAAAAAATTATATTTTTGCTTAAATGAGCAATTTTTCACATCTCCTACATTATTTTCAACTCTGTATCAAATTAAACCTTCTATTTATTATACCCCCGATAAACGAAGTTTAGAGGGGGTATATTGGAGTCACCCTGTGGTTGGTCGGTCGGTCGGTCGGTCGGTCGGTTGGTCCGTTGCGATTTTCCTTGTCCGGAGCATAACTTTAAAACTAATTGTTGGAATTTAATAAAACTTCATAGGATGATACAACACATTGAGAGGAAGTGCGGTGTACAGGAACCATAACTCTATTTTACCTAAATACAGAGTTATTGCCCTTTGTTACTTTTTCTTGTCCGGAGAATTACTTAATAACTAACAGATGGAATCTAATAAAACTACATACAATGGTAGAGCATAATCAGCGGAAGTGCAGTATACAAGAACCATAACTCTAATTTACATAATTACAGAGTTATTGCCCTTTGTTACTTTTTCTTGTTCGTAGAGTCTTGTCCGGAGCATAACTTTAAAACAAATTGTTGAAATTTAATAAAACTTCATAGGATGATACAACACATTGAGACGAAGTGTGGTGTACAGGAACCATAACTCTATTTTATCTAAATACAGAGTTATTGCCCTTTGTTACTTTTTCTTGTCCGGAGAATTACTTAATAACTAACAGATGGAATATAATAAAACTACATACAATGGTAGAGCATAATGTGAGGAAGTGCAGTGTACAAGAACCATAACTCTAATTTACATAATTACAGAGTTATTGCCCTTTGTTACTTTTTCTTGTTCGTAGAGTCTTGTCCGGAGCATAACTTTATAACTAATTGTTGGAATTTAATAAAACATCATAGGATGATACAACACATTGAGAGGAAGTGCGGTGTACAGGAACCATAACTCTATTTTACCTAAATACAGAGTTATTGCCCTTTGTTACTTTTTCTTGTCCGGAAAATTACTGAATAACTAACAGATGGAATCTAATAAAACTACATACAATGGTAGAGCATAATCAGAGGAAGTGCAGTGTACAAGAACCATAACTCTACTTTACATAATTACAGAGTTATTGCCCTTTGTTACTTTTTCTTGTTCGTTGAGTCTTGTCCGGAGCATAACTTTAAAACTAATTGTTGGAATTTAATAAAACTTCATAGGATGATACAACACATTGAGAGGAAGTGCGGTGTACAAGAACCATAACTCTATTTTATCTAAATACAGAGTTATTGCCCTTTGTTACTTTTTCTTGTCCGGAGAATTACTTAATAACTAACAGATGGAATCTAATAAGACTGCATACAATGGTAGAGCATAATCAGAGGAAGTGCAGTGTACACGAACCATAACTCTAATTTACATAATTACAGAGTTATTGCCCTTTGTTACTTTTTCTTGTTCGTAGAGTCTTGTCCGGAGCATAACTTTAAAACTAATTGTTGGAATTTAATAAAACTTCATAGGATGATACAACACATTGAGAGGAAGTGCGGTGTACAGGAACCATAACTCTATTTTACCTAAATACAGAGTTATTGCCCTTTGTTACTTTTTCTTGTCCAGAGAATTACTTAATAACTAACCGGTGGAATCTAATAAAACTGCATACAATGGTAGAGCATAATGAGAGGAAGTGCAGTGTACAAGAACCATAACTCTTATTTACATAATTACAGAGTTATTGCCCTTTGTTACTTTTTCTTGTCCGGAGAATTATTTAATAACTAACAGATGGAATCTAATAAAACTACATACAACGGTAGAGCATAATCAGAGGAAGTGCAGTGTACAAGAACCATAACTCTAATTTACATAATTACAGAGTTATTGCCCTTTGTTATCCAAAAATGAACAAAACAAGAATAACCCGATCCATAACATTGTCCTTTTAAGGTGGGGTTTCTAAATATTTCACAACCTTTCCTATCAGGGCGGCGTTCGGGGGTATTAATCACATTCAGTGATAGTTCTAGTTACATTTACTTTCTAAAATGTAAACAAAGCATGTACTTCATTGAACATAATATACATGTATATGTAAAAGTAAACATTAAATTATTTATCTCCAGGTTTTAAAAGGTGACATACCCCCTGCAATAGAGATGCATGAAATGCTATATCAGGTCATCCAAAAGCATAACTTCTTACCAGAGGTAGGTTTGGACTTTATACTCAACCAGTATCTTTAACGTTAGTGTAACACATAGTAAGGCAAATTAATCTTGATTTATTATGGTATGCCGTTTTAAACAGTCTTTCAGTTATATCATGATGGCCAGTTCATCTTACGGCTTACCAAGTATTTCCTGGCTTTGTTGCACCAGTTCTCCAAACAAAAGTTCTTCCATGGCAGTTGACTTCCTTCTCATAGACTCAGCCTAGTACTGGTTTGTTTACCCAGGGATCATGAATAAGTGAACTGTCGCCGTGATATAACTGAAATAGTGTTGAAAGCGGCGTAAAACCCCAATAAATAAATAAATAAATTCTCATAGACTCATAGTTAGATATACTTTTTTCAGTCCATTGGTGGTAGATGAATGGTGCTAGTGACATTGATTTTTGTCAATCATTGAAAAGAATCAAATGCCAAGCCAGTGTGTGAAGTCACGAACCCTGGCTTGATAGCCTGACTTTGACCCTGGTTATGATATAGTTAAAGGTTATTATCAGACAGCACATATATACATGTTATTATTGGTTATTATCTAGTTTTGTTTTTGTGACGCCTGACTTGGCATAATGACACTTTAGGATCACTTCTTTATATTTCTGTCCTACCTTCACTTTCTGACATATTGGAATGCGTTCTTTCAAACACACTTATTCAGTTTTTGGGATCTTTCTAATTTTTATAAACTCTGTATGAATTTCAGGCATTTACAACTGATTTCCATGTACACTGGGGACATCATCCTCTCCGACCTGAGTTTGTAGAGTCCACCTATTTCTTATATAAGGTAAATTTTGATTTAACCCTTTCCCTCATACAACAATTCTGCAGCAGACTACTTTGAACGTATTTTGTAACAACATAGAAAATCTCCATAATTGAATGGATAACCTATGACAAAAAGTGGAAAACATTGTGGCAAAAGGAGAAATTGCACGTTTTGTGCAATTTCTTCTTTTGTCACTATGTTTTCAAAAAGCCGTCTGCTGCAGGGGCGTCAGCAAGCGTTTATATGAGGGAAAGTACATTGTTTGTTTATTTAACCCTTTCCCTCATACAATAAATCTGCAGCAGACAACTGTCTTGACAAAAGTGTTAAAAATCCCAATAAATGAAAGTTGAACCACTAAATATAGAGTTGAAAACACTCTGGCAAAAGGAGAGCAATTTCTTCTTTTGCCAGAGTGTTTTCAAAAGTCATCTCCTGCATTGGTGTCAAAAAGCGTCTATATGTGGGAAAGGGTTAAAGATCCAGCCATCTCTGACTTATAAGACATTTTAATACTGTTACTTCTCTCAAGTTTTATGCCAGGCCTCTGGCAGGCAGGTTATTGTTACCATTATTTAACACTCTAGCAGTTCGCCAACAAGCCATATCAGAATGGACCCATGTCTCCACTGGGATTAGAACCTTTTGACCTCCTGTTCCCCAAGCAGATGTCTTAACCAACTTGCAGACAACTTTTGAAAACATTGTAACAAAAGTATTCATTGTTAAAAAAAGCAATTTCTCCTTTTGCCACAATGTTTTACAACTATATTGATAAACATTTCTTTTGTTTATAAAGAATTTCCAAAATTTTGCCCTGATGTTTTTTAAGTTGTTTGCTGCAGAATTGTTGGATGCAGAACAGGGATAACAGTGTGCTCATATTATATACAGTTTATAAACTTTTAAGACAGAACAAAACAAATATACAAATTTCTATACTCTAAATAAAGAAATAACATAATTTACACATGAGATATATCAGTTGTGATTGGCGTGCGAACCACGCACAACTACCACATCTTTTAATGACGTATAAGTATATTTCAATGACGTCATATCATATTTTAGTGACATACTTTTACCATATTTTAATCCCTCATGTTTGAACTGTGTATGACCATCTGCATGTATTTGCGTTTGAAAATGTGCAGGTATATAATAAATAGTGTTTTTTATCACATAACTTGCACTCCAGGAGTGACATAAAGCAGTGACATAAATATCATATGTAACTAGTTACATAAGTAGCCGACTCACAGCACGTATGTGACGTCACTTTAAATGACAGCATATTGTTTACAATTGTTCTGAATTTCGGCATTTATTAAAAATATTGTTTAAAGAGAATAAATCTCGATAAATGAAATGTTATAAGTACCTTGTTTCTAATTTTGTATAAAATCAAAAGGTTATTGATAGGGACTACTTTTTACAGTGGAAGTATGCATTAGAACTTCGGGGTGAACTTCGGTCACTGTTTATATGAGGACGAAGAAAGATTGAAAACAGTCTTTTTATGGTGTTATGTGATAAATAGAATCTTACATTCGTGCTTATTTGATATTGTTTTTATGAAACTCGTCGACTGAAACGAATATGACGCTCGGCAGAGCCTCGCGTCATATTATTTCAGTCGACTCATCATAAAAACAATAACAAATAAGCACTCATGTAAGATCCTCTATATATATCAGTGACAGAATAATTTACACAGACAATTCTATTAATTTTATCGTTGTTGTTTAGGCTACAGGTGACCCCTATTACCTTGAAGTAGGTGAGAAGGTCATAGAAAATTTGGAGACACATGCCCGAGTTAAATGTGGTTATGCAGCCATTAAAGATGTTACTAAAATAACGCAGGAAGACCAGTAAGTTATATGATCTTATATGTATCCTATTCTGTTCGAGTGTCAGACCTGATCATTGCACTGCTAATTTGCAAGCAGGAATGAATCGTATAATTTTATTGTTTAAAAATGAGTGTATTGTATAAATAATTAGCAATTTCTACTTTTGCTACAATATTTTCAATTCTATTTCACCATTATGCTTTCATTGATAGAGATTTTCCATATTTTAATTTATAGTTAACCCTTTCCCTCATACGACAATTCTGCAGCAGAAGACTTTGAACATATTTTGTCAAAAGTAGAAAATCTCTATAATTGAATGGATAACCTATGACAAAAAGTGGAAAACATTGTGGCAAAAGGAGAAATTGCATGTTTTGTGCAATTTCTTCTTTTGTCAATATGTTTTCAAAAAGCCGTCTGCTGCAGAGGTATCAGAAAGCGTCTATATGAGGGAAAGGGTTAATAATTAGCAATTTCTACTTTTGCTACAATATTTTCAATTCTATTTCACCATTATGCTTTCATTGATAGAGATTTTTCCATATTTTGATTTATAGTTAAGTGTAGATATTTTCAAAGACGTCTGCTTATAATGAGCTACTTTTCTTTTCTCCATAATGTTTTCAACTCTATTAAGTAATTATATGTTCGTTTATAGAGATTTTGTATATTAATTCCCGGATGTTTTGGAGGTAGTCTGCTGCAGATTTGTTAGGAGATAGTTAAACTGTAAATGTACAACTTTTACCACATTGTTTTTTAGCTTGACTTTTGAAAAAAACGAGAGCTATTGTCATGAACCTGGCGGCATGGTCGTCCGGTTAAGTTTTTTTGTTTAGCTCATTTTTTTTCTTTCTGTTTTCTCCCTATCAGTCAAGCATCTGTGCCGTACGCGGTGCTCTTGTTTATCTTTTCAATAATCATGCTGCCATTTACAGAGAATTTACAACAATTTTGCCTACATATTTTCAAAGTTGTCTGGTATAAATTTGTTTTATTTTGGAAAGGGTCAATTTTATAAAGATTTATTTGTTATTCTCTTTATTCCAGGATGGACTCTTTCGTACTGGCGGAAACCTTTAAGTATCTCTACCTCTTGTTTGCGGAGAAGTCGGACATGTTGTTCGACATGGATGACTATATATTCACCACAGAAGGTCACCTTTTACCCCTTACATTGGCCAGATGTAACACCTCAAGGACGCCGGCTATGGTAAGTTAAACACCTTTCAACATACAACAAACCTGCAGCAGACGACTTTGAACATTTCTTATCAAAAACACCAAAAAAACACAAAAAATCTCTATATATGATGGTTTATTTTGTTTTATTTTTAGCAACGATTTAAATTTTGTTTTACAGCAATGTGCTCTGTAACCGCTTTGTTCACAGAAAAGGCGCGATGAACGGACGGTTTGCCGTTAGAATAACTAGCGCGTATAAATCACTAGACAATTAGCCGTCAGAAAAACTTGTGCGTGGAGATTACTCTGTTTACATCCGATCCGGATATCGTGGAAATTTTAGGGCAATAAATTGGACTATTTGTTATGAATAGTCCTTATTATTTACTGACAAAAGTTGTAAACATTGTGGTAAAAGGAGAGGCAAGTGCAGGTTCCATGTAGGAAAGGTAAAAGCTTAACTCTTTCCCTCATATAGACGCTTTCTGACGCCTCTGCAGCAGACGGCTCTTTGAAAACATAGTGACAAAAGACATTGCCACAATGTTTTCCACTTTTAGTCATAGGTTATCCATTCAATTATGGAGATTTCCTAGTTTTTGACAAAATACGTTCAATGTCGTCTGCTGCAGATTTGTCGTATGAGGGAAAGGGTTAACCCCTTCAAACATACAACAAATCTGCAGCAGACAACTTTGAACACATCTTATCAAAAACACAAAAAATCTCTAAATATGAAGGTTTACTTACTGACGAAAGTTGAAAACATTGTTGCAAAAGGAGAAATTGCTCGTTTTGAGAAATTTCTTCTTTTGTCACAATGTTTCCAAAAGTCGTCCGCTGCAGAGGCATTAAAAAGCATCTGTACGTTGGAAAGGGTTAAATTTTTGTTTCTGTTTATCTTTGGATGTCTTCCATTAAGCCTTTCTCGCATGACGAGAAACTGAAG
Source organism: Serripes groenlandicus (assembly GCA_031761405.1). Taxonomy (NCBI): domain Eukaryota; kingdom Metazoa; phylum Mollusca; class Bivalvia; order Cardiida; family Cardiidae; genus Serripes; species Serripes groenlandicus. The sequence goes on from JASEVX010000002.1 coordinate 53,945,380, forward strand.
CAAATGACTGTAAACATTGGTTGTGTCTGAGAGGCAAAGTGCAGGTTCCATGTAGGAAAGGTTAAAGCTTAACCCTTTCCCTCATACGACAATTCTGCAGCAGAGGACTTTGAACGTATTTTGTCAAACATAGGAAATATCCATAATTGAATGGATAACCTATGACAAAAAGTGGAAAACATTGTGGCAAAAGGAGAAATTGCACGTTTTGTGCAATTTCTTCTTTTGTCACTATGTTTTCAAAAAGCTGTCTGCTGCATAGGCGTCAGAAAGCGTCTATATGAGTGAAATGTTTAAGTTATCTGTAAGGCACTATAACCCTTTTGCAGCAGACAACTTAAAACCCTTTCCCACATACAACAGATCAACAGCTAATGACTTAGATGACATCTTGGCAAATATATGAACAATTTCCTTAAATGAAAGTATTATAAAAATCTTCTAAATTTAATTCTTAAACAGTATTGTTGTTCATTATTACAGAGATTAAGTCGAGAGATGTACTCACACCTGAGGGAACTTGAAGAAGCTAGTCATATAGAAGATGAATTTGGCGATAGTATACACAATACATGTCCAAATCCAAAGATACGCTTCAAACAATCCACCAACTATGCCCAGAATCTTCGTACCAACCTCAATTTCTCTCCTCATTCAAACAAGGCAGCACAAAGGTAAGACACTTGAGTGTTCATTGATATTCCATTTACAAATTTTATGAAAGGTAACAAGACTTTTTAGCTCAAGATGAGATATTATTATCACATTTTGTCTGTCAGTCGTGCATCGTCAACAATTGCCTTGTGAACACTCTACAGGCGTTTTTTTGCATCCAATGTTCATGAAAGTTTATCAGAACATACATCTCCATCAAATCGTGGCCGAGTTCGAAACTGGGCCTTGTGAGGTCAAAACTAGGTCACAAGGTTAAATGGAAGGAACATCTTGTGAACACTCTGGAGGCTGCATTTTTAGCATGAGCATGTTGAAACTTTGACACAATAATTGTCTTGATGATATCTAGTCTGAGTTTGGATATAGGTCATGTCCAGTCAAAAAATGGGTCACTAGGCCAAATTGTAGAAAAATCTTGTTAACACTCTTAGAGACCGCATTGTCTGCTTCAGCAGTTTTGTCTGAATGTTTGTCTTGATGATTTTTAGGCCACGTGTGATTATTGGTCATGTTGTGTCAGAAACTAGGTCACTAGGCCAAATTGATGGAATATCTTGATGATACTCTGAAACACGCATTTTAAACTTGAGCATGTTGAAACTGTTTAAAGATAATTGTCTTGATGATAGCTAGGCTAAGTTTGAATACAAGTCATGTTTGGTCAAAATCTAGGTCACAAGGCCAACTTTGAGAAAAATCTTGTTTTGAAACTTGGTTGTGTCTGAGAGGCAAAGTGCAGGTTCCATGTAGGAAAGGTTAAAGCTTAACCCTTTCCCTCATACGACAATTCTGCAGCAGACGACTTTGAACATATTTTGTCAAAAAATAGAAAATCTCTATAATTGAATGGCTAACCTATAACAAAAAGTGGAAAACATTGTGGCAAAAGGAGAAATTGCACGTTTTGTGCAATTTCTTCTTTTGTCACTATGTTTTCAAAAAGCCGTCTGCTCTAGAGACGTCAGAAAGAGTTTATATGAGGGAAAGGGATAACTGAAATACTGTTGAAAGTGCCGTAAAACTCCCATCCAAGCATACAATTCTGATTGACTAATTCTTTTAAAATTCCTTAACCACATACAATAAATCTGCAGCAGACTACTTTGAAAAATCTAGGCGAAAATAAGGACAATCTGGATGATTTCCATGTTGTCTAGAGTTCTAGATGAAGAGTGTATTTCAGGTACAATCTTTACATGACCTTCAAATCCCGTGTTGTTGATACTTAAAAATAATTGTGTCATAGAGATTCTTAATGAGTAGTAAGAGATATTAACCCTATCCCTCATATAGACACTTTCTGATGCCTCTGCAGCAGATATCTTTTTGAAAACAAAGTGACAAAACAAGCAATTTCTCCCTTTGCCACAATGTTTTCCTCTTTTAGTCATAGGTTATCCATTCAATTATAGAGATTTTCCATTTTTTGACAAAATATGTTCAAAGTCGTCTCCTGCATATTTCTTGTTATGTGGGAAGGTGTTAAGCATACATCTTTGTCAATGAGAGGAGTTGAAAATCTTGTTGCAAAAAGAAACATTTCTCATTATGAGCAATTTCTCCGCCATAAAATAATGAGCAATTTCTTTTGCCACAATGTCTTCAAAAATTGTCTGCTCTGCAGCAGAGGCATCAGAAAGCGCATACATGTGGGAAAGGGTCAATCTTATCTTGACCTCTGTAAACTTTAATGTTTTCTTAGACAAGACAAGCAGTGTACACCTACAAGTGCGGGTATGCGCAGTAACAGACTAAAAGCGACACAGTTTGTAGCGGGGAACAAGGAGCACCTGCAGCAGCTGAAGGACATGGGTATAAACCTAGTCACCATGTCGGACGGACGGATACAGCTGCTACACACGGCGTCAGAGGCCATCAGCACGCAGATGGCAGAGGAAGGGTTTATTTTCATGCAAGAAATGATCGACTTGTCCAAATCTCAAAAGATTTCTGATAGTAAGTCCATCATTATAATTATTGCTATGTTGCCTGCCTAGATGTCAGGCAGGCTGAAACTTGAGGTTCACTTTTCTGTTGTCTGTTGGTCAGTTTTCAACCCTTTTAACATATACATCAAATCTACTGCAGACGACTTTGTTATTATTTAAATAAAATTCTGGAATAGTCCAATTGATGGAAGTATAATTATTGAATAGATTTAAAAACATTGTTACAAAAGGAGAAATTGCTCATGATGAGCAATTTTTTATTTATTATCCCCCGCTTTTTCGAAGAAAAAAAGGGGGGTTATTAATTTCGGTTTGTCCGTCCGTCCGTCTGTCCGTCCGTCCGTCCGTCCGTCTGTCCGTCTGTCCGTCTGTCCGTCCGTCACACTTCGTTTCCGTGCAATAACTGCCACAAATGTGAACCTTTTTTTTTCAAACTTGGTAACAACGTTAAATGCCTTAAGGGCTAGGCCAAGTTCGAATATCACTTTCGGCGGACTTTATTTGGTGGAGTTATGGCCCCTTATTTAACAAAATATGTTGTTTCTTGCCGTTTCCGTGCAATAACTGCCACAAATGTGAACCTTTTTTTTTCAAACTTGGTAACAACGTTAAATGCCTTAAGGGCTAGGCCAAGTTCGATCGTCACTTTCGACGGACTTTATTTGGTGGAGTTATGGCCCCTTATTTAACAAAAAATGTCGTTTCTTGCCGTTTCCGTGCAATAACTGCCACAAATGTGAACCTTTTTTTTTCAAACTTGGTAACAACGTTAAATGCCTTAAGGGCTAGGCCAAGTTCGATCGTCACTTTCGACGGACTTTATTTGGTGGAGTTATGGCCCCTTATTTAACAAAAAATGTCGTTTCTTGCTGTTTCCGTGCAATAACTGCCACAAATGTGAACCTTTTTTTTTCAAACTTGGTAACAACGTTAAATGCCTTAAGGGCTAGGCCAAGTTCGAATATCACTTTCGGCGGACTTTATTCGGTGGAGTTATGGCCCCTTATTTAACAAAAAATGTCGTTTCTTGCTGTTTCCGTGCAATAACTGCCACAAATGTGAACCTTTTTTTTTCAAACTTGGTAACAAGGTTAAATGCCTTAAGGGCTAGGCCAACTTCGATCGTCACTTTCGGCAGACTTTATTCGGTGGAGTTATGGCCCCTTATTTAACAAAATATGTCGTTTCTTGCTGTTTCCGTGCAATAACTGCCACAGATGTGAACCTTTTTTTTTCAAACTTGGTAACAAGGTTAAATGCCTTAAGGGCTAGGCCAACTTCGATCGTCACTTTCGGCAGACTTTATTTGGTGGAGTTATGGCCCCTTATTTAACAAAATATGTCGTTTCTTGCTGTTTCCGTGCAATAACTGCCACAGATGTGAACCTTTTTTTTTCAAACTTGGTAACAAGGTTAAATGCCTTAAGGGCTAGGCCAACTTCGATCGTCACTTTCGGCAGACTTTATTTGGTGGAGTTATGGCCCCTTATTTAACAAAATATGTCGTTTCTTGCTGTTTCCGTGCAATAACTGCCACAGATGTGAACCTTTTTTTTTCAAACTTGGTAACAAGGTTAAATGCCTTAAGGGCTAGGCCAACTTCGATCGTCACTTTCGGCAGACTTTATTTGGTGGAGTTATGGCCCCTTATTTAACAAAAAATGTCGTTTCTTGCCGTTTCCGTGCAATAACTGCCACAAATGTGAACCTTTTTTTATACAACCGTTTTATTATGGTATGGTCATGTCCCTTCCTCCCTCCGTCCGTCCCTCCCTCCGTCCGTCCGTTCGGGTTTTCCGCACTTTTTTCCTACATACTTTGAGCTATTGAGGTGAAATTTTGTATAACGCTTTCTAGTGATGTGTCACAGATCAAGTTCATATTTCCTGGGATTTCGTCAATTTTTGAATGAGTTATGCCCCTTTTTGGACTTAGAATATTTGTTTTCTGCATTTTTTTCTACATGCTTTCATGTATTACGCTGAAATTTTGTATATGGCTTTGTGGTCATGTGCCATAGATCAAATTCACGTTTCTTCAGATTTCGTCAATTTCTGCATGAGTTATGCCCCTTTTTGGGGTTGGAATAATGTTTTTTCACATTTTTTTCCTACATGCTTTGAGGTATTCAGCTGTATTTTTGTATACTGCTTTGTTGTCAATTCATTCCTGAACAACTTTATTAACTTTTTACAAACAAACAATATATCAAAACAAGAGGAAACTTACAAAGATGTTCCTGACGGGCGTATTATGTACCGTTTGCTGTACTCTTGTTAAACTTGGTAACAACGTTAAATGCCTTAAGGGCTAGGCCAAGTTCGATCGTCACTTTTTGTGGAGTTATGGCCCCTTATTTAACAAAAAATGTTGTTTGTTGCTGTTTCCGTGCAATAACTGCCACAAATGTGAATCGTTTTATTTTTCAAACTTGGTAACAAGGTTAAATGCCTTAAGGGCTAGGCCAAGTTCGATCGTCACTTTCGGTGGAGTTATGGCCCCTTATTTAACAAAAAATGTTGTTTGTTGCTGTTTCCGTGCAATAACTGCCACAAATGTGAACCGTTAATACATGTTCAATAAAAAGTCTACTGACATGTTTAAACCTAACCTCAACATTTTCCTACAATATTTCCTGCAAGCGGGGGATAAAAATTTCATGAATTTGCTTGTTCACAAGGTTTTCAAAAGTCATCTGCTGCAGATTGAGATGCATCAAAATGTATATTTTCAAGTGGGAGTAAGTTAACTTTGCTTAAAAGATATATAAATTCAATGATTATTTTTCAGCTCAAAACGAACCAATGGTACTACAAGTATTATCACCACCAAACCAAAACGAAGTTTACCGAGCTGGTCCCGCCCAGTTTGGGTACGATCTCAAAACAAGACCGCCCGTGAAAGGTCAGCTTGAGATCGCCAAACCATACAAGGCCTGCTCACCGATAATGAATCTTTATCATGTTAAAAACAAAATAGCCATAGTAGAGAGAGGGGATTGCATGTTCGTCGACAAGGTAAAACATTTCTTACTTTATTCATCACTTAGATGCATTTTGATGCCTCCGCAGCAGATAAATTAAGAAAACATTCTGGCAAAAGGAGAGAAATTGCTCCTAATTTTGCCTGTCGAGTCCCGGTAGCTCAGTCGGTATCAACGCTGGCTGTCAATCCAGGGGTTGTTAGTTTGAATGCCGGCTCGGCCAACTTTCTTTCCGACGATTGACAAAAGTCATTGCGACATGCGTCATTCGTCTTCCACCAATGGGCTAAGTCTATGTGGAAAAGCAGCCAGTTGCTTGGGAAGATTGTTGTGTGGAGTACTGGTGTGCAAAAACCAGGAAACATATGAGTAGGTGAACTGGCCGTCGTGATATGACTGAGAAATTGTTAAAGACGGCGTTAAACCCCAATCAATCAATCAATCCTAATTTTGCCACAATGTTTTCAGCTTTTTCCAATAATTATACGTTCCCTTATAAAGATTGTTTTCGTTCTTTTGACTGCAACGGATCATAATAATTTGAACAATCTTGGTAGAGGGTCACCTAAGGAACATTTGTGCCATATTACTTTCAAATTCGGCCGGTATTTTTGGAAAAGAAGATGTATTCACAATATACATATAAGGAAAAGAGGCCCAGCCTAGGGTGGCCATGTTTTTTTTATAGATCGAAAGAATTTAACAATCTTGGAAAATCTAATTTTCAAATTGGGTCAGTACTCTAGGACAAGAAGATTTTTTTAAAAATCTGTTCAGTTGCCATGACAACCAGAGTTCTGTATGTAATGTAATTCAATTCTTTGAATAACTTTGAAAGGGACCACCCAAGGAACCTTCCCTTTAAAGTTTTATTAAAATTGGCCAAGCGGTTTATGAGGAGATGTAGTTTGAAGCAAAATGTTGACAGACGACAAACAAAAAACAATCACAATAGCTCACCTTGAACCTCTGGCTCCGGTGACTTAAAGATATGCAACATCTAAAAAGTATGGAAATAGGAATTTGGTACAATGTGGAAAATGAGTACAGTGTAATTTGTCTAATGCAGCCTCTCTTGGAGAAAATATATGACTACTGAGTTAGGTGGCTGCTTAAAATGCATAAGAGAATGCATTTAACACAACCTTACACTGGCTTATAAACAGAGATGACCTCTAACACTATTTTCTCTGTACATGAACTGGCACCTAAACAGAGGTGAACTCAAACACTAGTTTATCTGTACATCCACTGACTGTTTAACAGAGATGACCGCTAACACTAGTTTATCTGTACATCCACTGACTGTTTAACAGAGATGACCTCTAACACTAGTTTATCTGTACATCCACTGACTGTTTAACAGAGATGACCTCAAACACTAGTTTATCTGTACATCCACTGACTGTTTAACAGAGATGACCTCTAACACTAGTTTATCTGTACATCCAATGACTGTTTAACAGAGATGACCTCTAATACTAGTTTATCTGTACATCCACTGACTGTTTAACAGAGATGACCTCAAACACTAGTTTATCTGTACATCCACTGACTGTTTAACAGAGATGACCTCTAACACTAGTTTCTCTGTACATGAACTGGCACCTAAACAGAGGTGAACACAAACACTAGTTTATCTGTAGATCCACTGACTGTTTAACAGAGATGACCTCTAACACTAGTTTATCTGTACATCCACTGACTGTTAAACAGAGATGACCTCTAACACTAGTTTATCTGTACATCCACTGACTGTTTAACAGAGATGACCGCTAACACTAGTTTATCTGTACATCCACTGACTGTTTAACAGAGGTGACCTCTTATACTAGTTTATCTGTACATCCACTGACTGTTTAACAGAGATGACCGCTAACACTATCAACTGGCTGCTAAATAGAGGTGACCTCTAACACTAGTTTCTCTGTTCATCAAATGGCTTATAAACAGAGATGACCTCTAACACTAGTTTCTCTGTACATCAAATTGACTGTTAAACAGAGTGCCCTCTAACACTAGTTTCTCTGTACATCATGATACATAATAATTGAATAGGGAACACAATATATTTGTGTTAATTGAATACTGGATATGACACTTTTAACCCTTTCCCTCATACGACAAATCTGCAGCAGAAGACTTTGAACGTATTTTGTCAAAACATAGAAAATCTCCATAATTGAATGGATAACCTATGACAAAAAGTGGAAAACATTGTGTCAAAAGGAGAAATTGCATGTTTTGTGCAATTTCTTCTTTTGGCACTATGTTTTCAAAAAGCCGTCTGCTGCAGAGGCGTCAGAAAGCGTCTATATGAGGGAAAGGGTATTAAAAGAGTCATCTGCTTTGAAAATGTGTGAGGAAATAAAGGTTTTATCTTTTGATCCAGAGTTAACCCTTTCCCTCATACGACAATTCTGCAGCAGTGTAACAAAATAGATTTGGCGTGGCCTAAATAAAAGACGGTCAGTCAGTGCAGGTTGGTCACGTATGGTTTTAACTTATCGCAGGATTGTCAGGGAGATCATTGTTTATGAAGTTATTATCATATACATATGTGATAAGTGATATTAAGCATATTAAGAGTTCATTTCATGTAAATCCGTTGGGAATTAAGGAATTGACGGGTTTAAAAACGTTAATTACGTTAAACTATGTTGCTATTTTCATTTGGCCTATAAATGTATTGAAACTAGTGGTTGATTGTGAATTACGATTTGCACGGGAATTTTGCCTGTCATCAAGAGACCCAGGGGTTGATTGGTGCTATATAGCTTACTCAAACATTTGTTTTGACCGTCAGTATCATAGGAGTCGCCAGAGGGTTTTCACTCGTTATAGTGAGAGGTAGTTGATGTGACCAATTCACACGGCATATGGCCGTTTTATGTCTATGGCTAGTCCATATCGATAGCCAGACAAACGAAGGTCCAAACGCAGAAGTTTGAAGAACCAGTGTGTGACGCAGTCCACAACATAATAAGACGTCGTAACGGGGGACATTAGGAGGAGTGCCGTCATAGGACGTGTAGAACCATATATCCACAGTTGTGTGGCTTGTCGATCCCGGAATCCAAGGAGATACGCGACGCAATGAATAAAAGTACAACGACTCGGTGAAGTCGGGAAGCGGATACAGTTGGATGTGAAGGACAACGTGTATGAACATTCCAAATACAGGGTACAGTAACGGAAGTGATGGGACAGTTAAGTGATTTGGGTGAAAGTGTGGATGAGAGTGCGTGAGTAGTTCTTTTGTTTATAGCCTCTCGATTTGTCAGGAAAGTTGATTATTCAAAATTGTATATATTTCATAACTGTAAATTAAACATATATTTTTATTCAACCATCGGCGTTCAATTCTACTTTAGTGAGTTGTCGACCCTTGACCATCTTGTGACAAATGGTGTCAGAAGTGGGATGATTCGCTCGATGTATCGAGGCGGCAACGAACTAGGGTAGAATTGGATAGGTTAATTGTAACTCTGCAGATATTCCTTCATTAGATTCATTTTTTACTGGCAATTGTACAGTGCATTTTACACTTGATACAAATAGCTTATGATTTATACATGGGGTTTTAAGTTAATTTTTTTTGTTTATTCCCTGTGATGAGACACAGCGGCGCTGCCATAAGCGTTTCTGCAGTAAAGCGTGGAGTCTGAGGGATAGAAGGGGTGTGCTTTAAAAGTGTTAAGACTGATATCTGAACATTATAAATAGATTTAGGGTCGTGCATAGTGAGTCTCAAAAGTGAATTATACCGTACAGGATATGCAGAGAATTCAAATATAGATTTGAAGTCCAATGAAGTGTAGTTATTATTAACTTAGATTGTAGTTTATTAACTTAGATTGTAGTTTATTAAGTTTTGATATAGGGTTAGCGTATCGTACTATTGATAATCATGGCTAGTATGAAGGAGTTGATAGAGTTGGGCAAGGAGTTAGGTCATGAAGGTGAGGATCTTCAAAAGTTCGTTCAAGATGAACAAGCAAAGGAACGAGAACATAGACTGAGAGATCGTGAATTTGAGAAAGAAGCCGAGAGAGAGAAGGAAGAGCTGAGGGATCGGGAGCATAGGAGAGCATTGGAGTTAGTTCAATTAGAACATCAGCAGGCGATGGAGTTGGCCAAACAGGGAGTAGGTAAGTCTTTTATTAAAGATCATAAAATCAAAGGATAGAAATTACCATGGTTTGACGAGGATAAGGATAATATGGACAGTTATCTATCCAGGTTTGAGCGATATGCAGAAGCACAAGGTTGGAAAAATGATCAGTGGTCATTACATATTAGTGCATTATTGAAAGGTAAGGCGTTAGATGTTTATTCGAGATTACCTGCAGAGGACGCTTTGGACTATATTAAGTTAAAGTCAGCATTATTGCAACGTTTTGAGTTAACTGAAGAAGGGTTTAGAAAACGGTTCAAAGTAGCTAGACCAGAAACGGGAGAGACGTTTGTTCAGTACTTACGGAGATCAATGAATTATCTCGAACGTTGGTTGGAATTAGGAAAGATAGTAAAATCGTACGAAGGCGTCATTGATTTTTTGTTACGAGATCAGTTGTTGTCAATTTGCAATAAGGACTTGTATTTATTTTTGAAAGAAAAGATGTTTACAGATGGTAATGAGATGGCGGTACAGGCGGATCTATTTGCTGAAGCAAGAGGTGGGTGTAGGAATGTTGTTTTAAGTGGAAATAATAAAGAAAAGGATCAGGTTGCTAGAGGGTTTAGGTCCGATACAGGACAACGACAGGGTTCCAGTACGCAGAAGGCAGGTAATTCTTTCACTAATTGGAAATGTAGCTATTGTGGTGGTAATCACAGATCGGACGATTGTAGGAAAAGGGGTAGTAGGCATAGTATGGCTGCTGTCGACGATACTGGTGGACGATTTACATCTGGAGATACTAGGAATGCAAGTACTGGTCCATTTGAAAGGTATAGCCACAATCAGGGTAACCAATATTTCAAGGGGAGAGGAAAGCCTCGAGGTCTGTATCGTGGGGGATTAAAGCGAACAGCCAGTTCTAGTTGCATATATTTGTGTAACGATAGTTCGGAACAGCTAGGTGCATGTATGGAAAGGAATTGTCCTACCAAGGAAGGCACAGTTAACGGAGTAAGAGTTAACATGATGAGAGACACGGGTGCCACGTGCGTAGTTGTAAGGAAGCGGTTAGTACAGGAACACCAGTTCTTAGGTAAGGAAAGATGTTGCAAATATATCGATGGATCTGAGCATTATTTTCCGGTAGCAATGATAGAGGTGAAGACTCCGTATTATGAGGGTATAACGGAGGCGTTATGTATAGACACTCCACTCTATGATTTAGTTGTAGGTAACATTACAGGCGCGAAATATCCGGAACCCGGAGATGTATCAAATGCAATGCAGACTCGGTCGCAAACAGAACAAAATCCTAAACCATACAGGAAATTACATGTTCCAGGTAAGATTTTAGATATATCGCAAGCAGAATACCGCGACCTGCAGATGGCAGATGAAACTTTGTCGAAGACGAGAGAAAAGGCGAATGAAAGAACTTTTCATAATTGCAAAGGGGGCGGACAGGTGAGGTATCTGTTTAAGAACAAACAATTGTATAGGGAATTTGAATTTCCTAATCGGAAGCAGTCTTATCAGTTAGTTGTTCCTAAGACGTGTCGGGAAGCGGTGTTAAAGATAGCACATGAGTCATTGATGGCAGGGCATTTAGGTATACGAAAAACTAGGGACAGAGCATTAGCAGAGTTCTATTGGCCAGGGGTTTGTTCGGAAGTCAGTCGGTATTGTAGATCATGCGATATATGTCAACGAACGATGCCAAAAGGTAAGGTTCAAAAAGTACCATTAGGAGAGATGCCATTAATAGAAACGCCTTTTAAGCGTGTAGCAGTTGATTTAGTAGGACCAATCGAACCAATGACGGACAGGAAAAACAGGTACATTTTAGTCATGGTAGATTATGCTACAAGGTATCCGGAAGCCGTTGCTTTACCAGGGATTGAGACTGAACGAGTAGCGGAAGCATTGGTCGATATGTTCAGTAGACTAGGAATACAGGAGGAGATGTTGACGGACATGGGATCACAGTTCACATCTAAGATGATGGCTGAGGTAAGTAGACTTTTATCCTTACGTCAGTTGACTACAACGCCATACCACCCAATGTGTAACGGATTGGTGGAAAAGTTTAATGGAACATTGAAACGGATGATTAAGCGTATGTGTAGCGAGAGGCCCAAGGATTGGGATAAGTACATTAATGCTGCGTTATTTGCGTATAGGGAAGTGCCACAGGAAAGTCTGGGGTTTTCCCCATTTGAATTACTCTATGGCCGGACGGTCAGAGGACCGTTGAGCATTTTGAAAGAGTTATGGTCTGGCGAGGTCAATGATGTTGAAGTGAAATTGACATACCAGTACGTAATAGATTTACGTGAGCGACTCGAAGAGACATGTAAGATGGCACAGGATGAGTTAAGTAAGGCAAAGTCTAGACAGAAGATATACTATAACAAACGGGCAAAGGACAGAAGTTTCCCGATAGGTGCCAAGGTACTGGTATTACTTCCGGTAAGTCACAATAAATTATTATTGCAGTGGAAGGGTCCATTTGAAGTGATCAAGGTGATGAATAAGGTAGATTATAGAATTAATATGAAGGGTAAGGAAAAGACTTTTCATGCCAATATGTTGAAACAGTACAATGAGCGAAGTGCTGATGACGGTAGTAGTGATAAAGGTATATTAGCAGTTGTTTGTTCTGCAGTTATTGAAGATAGTGAAGATCGGAAATTAGATAATGCAGACGTAGATTGGGTAGATGAGAAGATACCTTTAGAGTGTCTTTCTAGAGTAGGTAACGAGTCTAAAAAAGATGTAGACGTTTGTAAAGAGTTGTCTCCTGAACAGAGGGAGCAGGTTGACATGGTTTTGGAAGAGTTCGCCGATGTTTTGACAGACATACCGGGAACTACTTCACTTGTCGAACATGATATTAAATTAAATACATCAGAACCCATCAGGTTCAAGGGTTATCCTATTCCATACCAGTCAGTGGCAACAGTAAACGAAGAGGTCAGTAAGATGTTAGAGTTAGGAGTCATAGAGCATTCTAATGCACCGTTTTCGAGTCCTATAGTATTGGTTAGGAAGAAGGACGGCACAGTTCGTTTCTGTATAGATTTCAGACAGTTAAACAGGGTGACAGTGTTTGACGCTGAGCCAATGCCAAATATCGAAGAGATATTCTCGAAGGTATCGAGGGCAAAGTATTTTACTAAAATTGATCTTAGTAAGGGTTATTGGCAGGTGCCGTTGACGGAGCAGGCGAAAGATATGACATCTTTTGAAACGCCAAAAGGGTTGTTTCGGTTCAACAAGATGCCTTTTGGTTTGGTTTGTGCAGCAAGTACTTTTTGTAGATTGATGAGGAAGGTTTTAAAGGATTTAGATTTTGCGGATAGTTTCATAGACGACATATTAGTATTTACCGTTACATGGGAGGAACATATAACCGCTTTAAGAGAGATTTTTAGTAGGTTGAAGGTAGCCAAGTTAACAGCTAGACCGAGTAAATGTAGCATAGGATTTGGAAATCTGGAATGTTTGGGACATGTCATTGATAGGGCTAGTGGGTTGATGCCAGTTCAGGGGAAGATGGAGGCACTTCAAAAAGCAGAAAGACCGATTTCGAAGAAACAGGTTAGATCTTTTTTAGGGGTAGTTGGGTTTTACAGAAAATTCATTCCCAACTTTTCTGCAATTGCAGTACCTTTAACAGATCTTACTAAGAAAGGTCAACCAAATAAGGTTATGTGGGGAGAATGTCAGGAAGTTGCTTTTCAGACTTTGAAGAAAAGTTTAGTAGGTCCTCCTATATTGAAGTTACCGGAATTTGATAAGTCTTTCATCCTTAGAACCGATGATTCAGACATTGGATTAGGGGCGGTATTGTTACAGGATTCAGAAGGTGAGAAATTACCAGTTGCGTATGCAAGTAAGAAATTGTTAGACAGGGAGAGAAATTACTCGGTAATTGAAAAGGAGTGTCTTGGTGTTATTTGGGGAGTGTCGAAATTTCATAGGTATTTGTTTGGCAAGGAATTCATCTTAGAGACTGATCATCAGCCTCTGACTTATTTAAATAAGTCTAAGATGGCGAATTCCAGACTGATGCGATGGGCGTTATCTTTGCAGCCCTATAGGATGAGCATTAGAGCGATTCCAGGTAGAGAAAATGTAGGGGCAGATTACTTAAGTAGAGTTAACAGTCAAGTAAAGGAATCAGAAAACAGTTAGTGAAATGAGTATTTTAGGCACACATTGGAGTCATGACAGCTGTGTAATCGTGTATATATATATCAGGAATGCAATACTAAGGGAAATTAAGATACGGGTTGTAAATAGTACAGGGAACGAACCTGGTGTATTTTGTTAAATAGACAAAGTGTAACCACTTTATCCTTGGGGGGAACGTGTTGTAACAAAATAGATTTGGCGTGGCCTAAATAAAAGACGGTCAGTCAGTGCAGGTTGGTCACGTATGGTTTTAACTTATCGCAGGATTGTCAGGGAGATCATTGTTTATGAAGTTATTATCATATACATATGTGATAAGTGATATTAAGCATATTAAGAGTTCATTTCATGTAAATCCGTTGGGAATTAAGGAATTGACGGGTTTAAAAACGTTAATTACGTTAAACTATGTTGCTATTTTCATTTGGCCTATAAATGTATTGAAACTAGTGGTTGATTGTGAATTACGATTTGCACGGGAATTTTGCCTGTCATCAGGAGACCCAGGGGTTGATTGGTGCTATATAGCTTACTCAAACATTTGTTTTGACCGTCAGTATCATAGGAGTCGCCAGAGGGTTTTCACTCGTTATAGTGAGAGGTAGTTGATGTGACCAATTCACACGGCATATGGCCGTTTTATGTCTATGGCTAGTCCATATCGATAGCCAGACAAACGAAGGTCCAAACGCAGAAGTTTGAAGAACCAGTGTGTGACGCAGTCCACAACATAATAAGACGTCGTAACGGGGGACATTAGGAGGAGTGCCGTCATAGGACGTGTAGAACCATATATCCACAGTTGTGTGGCTTGTCGATCCCGGAATCCAAGGAGATACGCGACGCAATGAATATAAGTACAACGACTCGGTGAAGTCGGGAAGCGGATACAGTTGGATGTGAAGGACAACGTGTATGAACATTCCAAATACAGGGTACAGTAACGGAAGTGATGGGACAGTTAAGTGATTTGGGTGAAAGTGTGGATGAGAGTGCGTGAGTAGTTCTTTTGTTTATAGCCTCTCGATTTGTCAGGAAAGTTGATTATTCAAAATTGTATATATTTCATAACTGTAAATTAAACATATATTTTTATTCAACCATCGGCGTTCAATTCTACTTTAGTGAGTTGTCGACCCTTGACCATCTTGTGACAAGCAGACGACTTTGAACACATTTTATCAAAAATTGGAAAATCTCTATAATTGAATGGATAACCTATGTCAAAAAGTGGAAAACATTGTGGCAAAAGGAGAAATTGCACGTTTTGTGCAATTTCTTCTTTTGTCAATATGTTTTCAAAAAGCCGTCTGCTGCGGAGGCGTCAGAAAGCGTCTATATGAGGGAAACGGTTAAAAATATTGTCATACTATTGGAAATTACTCATATTGAGCAATTTCTCCTTTCCCCACAATGTTTTCATAAGAGCTTTACTCTTAAGATGTCATATGTTGCCTGAATCAGGGGAAAGGTTAAGTGTTTTACATTGTCGGTAACTTCAATCTATGTGTCTTATTGCAGGCTCGTAATCTTCAGAAAGCGGGAGCTATTGCTGGAATTTGCATAGGTAAGTTATAAATGGGATTTTCTCATAACAAGATTTTCTCTCACCAAGTATGCGCTAATACAGTAATATGTATAGGGCTTCAATTCTGGCTCTTTTGTGTGATCTTTATATTGACCTAGTTGCATGTTTTTGTAGGTTGTGTTGATGCTGTAGATATTTGAAATGAACCCTTTTCAAAATCTGCTTAAGATGTCTTTGAAAACATTTAGGCAAACATATGGAAAATCTCCTCAAATTAAGTATAATTATTGAATTGTGTTGAAATCATTATAGCTATAGGAGATTTTTTTTATTCTGAATATTCTCTGTTTTTAGCTCACCTATGCACAAAGCTTTTGTGATCACTGAATGTCCAGCGTCCGTCGTCGTCGTCATCGTCGTCGTCTGTCCGTCCGTCTGTTAACAATTTCCTACAAATGACTTCTTCTACTAAACCAATGGACAGATTTCAAAATAACTTCACAGGAATGGTCCTTAGGTGGTCCCCTTTCAAAGTTGTTCAAAGAATTTAATTCCAAGTAGAACTTTGGCTGTTGCGGCATCAGAAAAGGGGAAAATTGCCAAATCTTAAAAAATCTTCTTGTCCAAATATGCTGGCCCGATTTGAAAATTATTTTGCACAAATGTTCCTTAGGGCACCCCCTACCAAGCTTGTTCAAATATTTCCAATCCATGAAAAACATGGCCGCAAGGGGGGTGGGGCTTGTTTTCCTTATATGTGCATTGTTAAAACTTTAAAAATCGTCTTGTTCAAAAGTACTGGCCAGATTTCAAAATAACTTCACAGAAATGGTCCTAAGGTGGTCCCCTTTCAATGTTGTTCAAAGAATTTATTTCCAAGTAGAACTTTGGTTGCTGCGGCATTAGAAAAGGGGAAAATTGCCAAATCTTAAAAAAACTTCTTGTCCAAAAGTGCTGGCCCGATTTAAAAATTATTTTGCACAAAATTTATGTTCCTAAGGGCACCCTCTATGAAGATTGTTTAATTATTTCCGATCCGTTGAAAAACATGGCCGCAACGGGGCGGGGCTTGTATTCCTTATATGTACATTGTAAAATCTTTAAGAAACTTCTTGTCCAAAAGCACCTGCCTGATAAAAAAAAAAATTGGCACAAATGCTCCTTGGGTGACCTTCTACCAAGGTTGATCAAATAAATCCGATCCGTTGAAATACATGGCCACCAGGGGGTTGCTTGTTTTCCTTATATGTATAGAGTAAAAACTTTGAAAACTATTGAAGTTCTATTAAATCAGGTGAGCGATATAGGGCCATCATGGCCCTCTTGTTTCAAAACTGTTTTCAAAAGTTTTCTATTGCAGATGTTTCAACATTTCTTGTTATACTGAATAAGCTTATTTAAAGGTGTGACCTGTGTACCTAGGCCAAAATGAAATTGTTTGATTTATATTATAGAGGACTAGATAAGGAGGAGTAGACTAGTCTTTTCCCACCAATATCTTTCTTATGACTCAACTAAACCCAATGTTGTGCATACTCAAAGGAATCGACTAAATGAGACGATTCTTTTGAGTACTCACAATATAGGGTTTAAGGGTCAAATAAGGATTTTAGAACAAGAAATACGAATCTTATCTCGAGCTCTGTTATAATATTTCTAAATCATTCTCCCTTTTATTTGTTATCAGATCATACAGATGGTAGTTCCATAGACTCACAGCCATTGTTTGCAATGTCCGGAGATAACACAAATGATGTTTCTATACCACTTGTGTTCCTGTTTAAGAAAGAGGGGGACAAGTTACTTGAACTTCTTGATAAAAACCCGCATCTAGTTATAAAGATGGCTGCAAGACTGGAAGTTGTTGGTGAGTTGAACCTTTCCCACTTACAACAAATCTCGAGATAATGAAAACATTTTGGCAAAAATATGGAAAATATTTTAAAGAAAGTCTTTTCATTAAGATAATTTAAAAACATTATGGCAACAAACAAAAAAAGCTCATTTTCACTTACTGACACATTGACCATCACATTATCACTTACTGACACATTGACCGTCACATTATCACTTACTGACACATTGACCTTCCCATTATCACTTACTGACACATTGATTATCACATTATCACTTACTGACACATTGACTGTCACATTATCGCTTACTGACACATTGACCACCACATTATCACTTGCTGACACATTGATTATCACATTATCATTTACTGACACATTGACCATCACATTATCACTTACTGACACATTGGCCACCACAGTATCACTTACTTACACATTGACCATCACAGTATCACTTACTGACACATTGATTATCACATTATCACTTACTGACACATTGACACTAATAGTATCACTTACTGACATGTTTATCATCACATTATCACTTATTGACAGTCACAGTATCACTTACTGACACATTGACCATCACAGTATCACTTACTGACACATTGACCTTCACATTATCACTTACTGACACATTGACCTTCACATTATCACTTACTGACACATTGACCTTCACATTATCACTTACTGACACATTGTCACTTACTGACACATTGACCGTCACATTGTCACTTACTGACACATTAACCTTCACATAATCACGTACTGACACATTGACCATCACATACTGACACATTGATCATCACATTATCACTTACAGACACATTGACCTTCACATTATCACTTACAGACACATTGACCGTCACATTGTCACTTACTGACACATTGACCGTCACATTGTCACTTACTGACACATTGACTGTCACATTATCACGTACTGACACATTGATCATTACATTATCACTTACAGACACATTGACCTTCACATTATCACTTACAGACACATTGACCGTCACATTGTCACTTACTGACACATTGACCGTCACATTGTCACTTACTGACACATTGACTGTCACATTATCACGTACTGACACATTGATCATTACATTATCACTTACAGACACATTGACCTTCACATTATCACTTACAGACACATTGACCGTCACATTGTCACTTACTGACACATTGACCATCACATTGTCACTTACTGACACATTGACCTTCACATTATCACTTACTGACACATTGATTATCACATTATCACTTACTGACACATTGACACTAATATTATCACTTAGTGACACGTTTATCATCACAGTATCACTTACTGACACATTGACCTTCACATTATCACTTACTAACACATTGACAGTCACATTATCACTTACTGACACATTGACCATCACAGTATCACTTACTGACACATTGATCGTTGTATTATCATTTACTGACACATTGACCTTCACATTATCACCTACTGACACATTGAACATCACATTATCACTTACTTACACATTGATTATCACTTACTGACACATTGACCAATCACATTATCACTTACTGAAACATTGATTATCACATTATCACTAACTGACACATTGACCGTCACATTGTCACTTACTGACACATTGACCATCACATTAACACTTACTGACACATTGTCACTTACTGACACATTGACCGTCACATGGTCACTTACTGACACATTAACCTTCACATAATCACATACTGACACATTGACCATCACATTATCACGTACTGACACATTGATCATCACATTATCACTTACAGACACATTGACCTTCACATTATCACTTACAGACACATTGACCGTCACATTGTCACTTACTGACACATTGACCGTCACATTGTCACTTACTGACACATTGACTGTCACATTATCACGTACTGACACATTGATCATTACATTATCACTTACAGACACATTGACCTTCACATTATCACTTACAGACACATTGACCGTCACATTGTCACTTACTGACACATTGACCATCACATTGTCACTTACAGACACATTGACCTTCACATTATCACTTACTGACACATTGATTATCACATTATCATTTACTGACACATTGACCATCACATTATCACTTACTGACACATTGGCCATCACAGTATCACTTACTTACACATTGACCATCACAGTATCACTTACTGACACATTGATTATCACATTATCACTTACTTGTGGTCTGCTGCAGATGTGTCAAAATGCTTATGCATGTGGGAAAGGGTACTGCCAAATATGAATTATAAATATATTGCCAATACAACAAATCTGCAGCGAATGACTTTGAAAAGGCAATATTTGGTAAAATATCTACAAATGAATGGATAATTATTGAGTAGAGTTTAATACATTGTGCAGAAATTGCTCATAATCAGTAAATTCTCCTTTTTCCCACAATGTTTCCAAAGATCATCTGTGTGTGGAAGTAAGTGGGTTTAACCCTTTCCCACATATAGACGCTTTCTGATGCCTCTGCAGCAATGACTTTTAAAAACACTCCAAAAGAAGAAATCAATTTCTCCTTTTGCCAGTGTTTTCAA
The DNA here is from genome assembly GCA_031761405.1 of Serripes groenlandicus. NCBI lineage: Eukaryota > Metazoa > Mollusca > Bivalvia > Cardiida > Cardiidae > Serripes > Serripes groenlandicus. The sequence continues at coordinate 53,965,268 of JASEVX010000002.1, forward strand.
CTTTATTTAATCATTCAATTCTCAATAAACCTCCATAGCATTCAGTGTCTCACACTGTTACACTTCAATTTTAGGATCTATAGTGGAGCCTTCGGGACCAGGTCAGTACGCAGATGATTCGTTGCAAGGAAAAGATCAAGGCTCGGAACCCCTGGCATCACAGCGTAAAATCGTGTTTAAAGAGGTCGTTCCGCTCACCCCAGTCAATGAAAACGGTGAACTTGAATTGCCGAGTTACAAAGTAGAAGTCACCACTAATGACATCATAAATTTTGAAGAGATGGAGGATGGATCTCGGCAAATATTATTCAGGTTTGATCAAATAAAGAACATGGAGCCGGGCACCTCGCCAGACTTGTCCACTGTCTATCAAAACGTTGTGCAAGCTTTACTGGAGAACACAAACTTCTCCAAACTTGATAAGCAGTCTGATTATTTAACTGCCATTGCAAAATTACTAGAGGCTGCTTACTCTAGTACAAGAACGGTTGATGAACGTGTTCAGAAGACATTTGAAGAGTTGACTAATGAATTAGAGGTGCTGTCACAGGAAGAAATGCTTGAAGAACATGTCGCGGAGAATGATTACTATCAGGAACCTCTTGTTCCGAATAGTCCTTCAACTTTCAGTTCAAGTTCATCTGCGGACAGTGATACTCATGTTTACAATATGGAAGGGGTAACGATCACACTCAGAAAGGGTTCCATTAAATCTGAAAACATTCCTGGAAAATCTGAATCACATATCCAGGAGGATCAAGCCGTAATGTCAGACAACGGGCATGCACCGTACGCAGATCAATCAGACTTTGAGGTAGAACGGACTGAACGGAGAAGTGCCGAGTCTAAAAGAATGGAAACAGGGGATAGTGAGTTAAACAATTTGTACGATAAAGTTCAGTCAAAGACTTTTCAACTAGATGTTTCTAGTATAGAAGAGGATGAAGACTTTAAACAATTAAAAGCAATAAATTCTGATCTTGCTCAAAAACTTAAGAATGGCTTTGAGGAGGGTCAGCCAAATGAACAACCTCATTCATCATTAAATATTGTAAAAGTTGGCATATCAGGGGAAAGAGTTAGTGAAGATAACCAAAGGGCAACTATCGAAGAATCTGCCAAAACAAGTGATTCTTATTCTATCAAATCTAGTGATACAGTTACTAGTGACAATACGGGTGAACCAGATTCTTCCTTATCTACAAGTAAAACTTCTGAGAGTGAACATAAAGAAACGTCAAGTGATTCCAGGAGAGTTAAAGATGATCTGTGATATTCTACGAAATCTGTTTATTCCATTCCCACATTCATAAGCTTTCTGCAGCAGACAATGTTTGAAAACATTGTGGCAAAAGAAGAAATTGCTCCTAACGAACAATTTATTCTCTTGTCACAATGTTTTCAAATCTGTTCAATAATTATTCTTTCAAATAATAAATTTTTGTCTAGATGTTTTCAAAGTCTTCTACTGAAAATTTGGTGTATGCAGGAAAAGGCTATGATAAAATCAGCTGTACATGTTTTGGTTTAGCATTTTTGGCCGGATTGCTCTAGCAATTCTGGTCTATAGATTGGAGATGTCCATCCGGAAAGGGTTACAAACTCGAAACTTTGCCTGAAGGTAGCCAGTAACAAGTTTTATTGATTTCTATGGTTACTTTGACCTTGACCTTGGTTTGTCGAATTTCAATGTCAAATTGCCGACAATCCGGCCTTACCGTCTTCAGCGGTTTCTTGTTTTCATTGATTTATCTTTCTATCTGATATAATATTTTGAAAAATATAACATGGGTTTCATGCAAAAGGATTGTACAGACGACTTTTCAAAATATTGTGGCAAAAGAAGAAATTCCTCAACATGAGCAATTTCTTATTTTGCCACAATGTTTTCTACTTTTTTCAGCAATAATACCTACATTTTCAGAGAATTTCTGTGTTTTTTGGCAAGATGTTTTCAAAGTCGTCTGCTGCAGAGATTTGTTGTATGTGGGAAAGGGTTATAGTGTAACATCTTGGTCTTTATTACATTTCAGTAGGCAGCAGTGTATAACTATATACACAGACTCATCTGACTTTTAACCCTTTCCCACATACGACAACTCAAAACATAGAAAATCTCCATAATTGAATGGATAACCTATGACTAAAAGTGGAAAAACATTGTGGCAAAAGGAGAAATTGCATGTTTTGTGCAATTTCTACTTATGTCACTATGTTTTCAAAAAGCCGTCTGCTGCAGAATTGTTCTATGAGGGAAAGGGTTAACTGTTCAAGTCTGCAACCAACTAGACCCCTCTTATGCCTTATGTGACTCATATAATAATATATGAACACAGGCTTGAATGTTTCAGCATGTTTACGAAATAGCACAGCTGATCTGTAACTAATGTTTGATACAGATGAGATGAACTGGGTCATGTGCTTATGATATATCTCACTTTCACACATATATTAACTTTCACATCATTAACCCTTTACCCTTTCCCTCATATAGACGCTTTCTGACGCCTCTGCTGCAGACGGCTTTTTGAAAACATAGTGACAAAAGAAGAAATTGCACAGAACGTGCAAGTTCTCCTTTTGCAACAATGTTTTGCACTTTTTGTCATAGGTTATCCATTCAATTATGGGGATTTTCTATGTTTTGACAAAATACGTTCAAAGTCGTCTGCTGCAGAATTGTCGTATTAGGGAAAGGGTTAACACTTTCCCTCTTATGACAATTCTACAGCAGACGACTTTGAACATATTTCGTCAAAAATTAGAAAATCTCTATAATTGAATGGATGACCTATGACTAAAAGTGGAAAACATTGTGGCAAAAGGAGAAATTGCTCGTTTTTAGCAATTTCTTCTTTTGTCACTATGTTTTCAAAAAGCTGTATGCTGCAGAGGCGTCAAAAAGCATCTATATGAGGGAAAGGGTTAATCCTTTCTCACATGTAACAAAATCTGCAGCAGCTGACTTTAAAAACAAGTAGACAAAAATGTGGAATATCGCTATAAATAGTGGTTTATTTAATGAAATGGGTTGAAAACATTGTGACAAATGGAGACAAAGCTTATTATGAGCAATTTCTCCGTTTGCCACAATGTTTTCATTTGTTGTTTGCTGCAGAGGCATCAAAATGCATCTGCAAGTTGCTAAGGGTTAATAGACATCTGTTTGCTTCTTCTGCAATTGAGGACTCTGTATGAGCAATTTCTCTTTTTGCCTCCACATTTTCGACTCTTTTCAATAACTATACTTTCTTTTTGAGAGAATTTCTACAATTTTTGTATAGACATTTTTTAAATTGTTGAAAGTGTAACCTACTGTTGTGGTGTATTCATTTATATTTAAATTTACACATCACAGAATTGAAGAGAAGCTAGGTCAAAACATGTACAGCTGTTTTTTCTACTATGTTGTCACATTTCTTGTTATAACTCATTTTCCGTTAGATTGTCTCCACTCCAAACATGCAAGGCAGCATTTTGTATCATATTTTTGTTTAACCCTTTCCCTCATATGACAATTCTGAAGCAGACGACTTTAAACATATGTTGTCAAAAAATAGAAAATCTCTATAATTGAATGGATAACCTATGACTAAAAGTGGAAAACATTGTGGCAAAAGGAGAAATTGCTTGTTTTGAGCAATTTCTCCTTTTATCACTATGTTTTCAAAAAGCTGTCTGCTGCAGAGGCTTCAGAAAGCATCTATATGGGGGAAAGGGTTAATTCTTTCCCACTTACAATGCATCATCAACAGACAACTGTTGGAAACATTGTGGCAAAAGAAGAAAATTGCTCATCAGTAATTTCTTCTATTGCCACAATGTTTTCAACTCTTTACAGTTATTATACATGTACATTTATAGAGATTTTTCTTATTTTGCCTTAGATGTTTTCAAAGTCATCTCTGCAGATTTCTTATACATATAAATGATAAAGGGATAACCAACTGATGAAGTAAAAATTTAAATTGGTCATAACAAGTCCAAGAACATATACAGAATGTGTATTCACTGTGACAAAACCTTTGTAGTGATACAAAAACAATTATTGTGTAACCTTAACATTGACTCATAGGATTCTTTTGTGCTGCCTGTCTCCTCTATTTCTCCTGTCTCCTCTATTTCTCGGATATTTTCTACGAATATGTCATAATTTTTTATGATACAGTCGAACCTTTGTTTGGCAATTCCTGTCTATAGCAAGCACACTTTTAACTTCCCAATTACCGATTATCTGCATAAATGACCCTGTAATGAAAGACCACCTGTGAGCAAAGACCATATCCTTCTATTCCCATGGGTGGTCTTTTAACACAGGTTAGACTGTATATCCTCCAGAAGTGCTGGTACTTCTGGCCATGTAAAATGTAAACTGCTAGCACCACTTGTTACTCATCAATATTCCTTTTTGTAATTCCAAAATAGAGATGCAACTGTATTGTTTCCAGATGTGGTTCATTGTATCCAGGGCTCACGCTGTCGTTCGCCATTTGAGCCATTGGCTCAAAGTGGCTCAGAAGAAAATGACATTGGCGACAGTCCCAATTTTGACCTTTTTCCCGATCGCCAACCACAAATATAACGAAATTCCCACAGGGAAATAGCTTTTACCTTTGAAAGCTATAAAATACTACATTCACAGCGTGTCGGTTTAAAAAATCAATAGTGGCTGTCTGTGTGTACACGATGTACAGTTGGGTACCTTCAACTCGATGGTTGTATGCAAACGGTTGTAACTACATCTTGAACAATCTGTAATTACAACCGTCTTACATCAGATATAGACGCTTTCTGACGCCTCTGCAGCAGACAGCTTTTTGAAAACATAGTGACAAAAGAAGAAATTGCACAAAACATGCAATTTCTCCTTTTGCTACAATGTTTTCCACTTTTTGTCATAGGTTATCCATTCAATTATGGAGATTTTCTATTTTTTGACAAAATACGTTCAAAGTCGTCTGCTGCAGAATTGTGGTATGAGGGAAAGGGTTAACCCTTTCTGACCTTTTGATTAATCTGCTGCAGACATCTTTTGAAAACAGTGTGACAAATGGAGAAATTGCTCATAATGAGCATTTTTCTCCATTTGCAACACTGTTTTCAACTCTGTCCTATTATTTTATTCATAGAGATTTTCAATACCACTGCCTAGATGTTTTCTAAGTCTAAGTGCAGAATTATGGTATGAAGGAAAGGGTTGGTCAGCTAAAAACACTTTCTTCCATTGTTTGTTGACCTGCATGTATACATTAAATGAATATTTTCACTTACATTGTTTTGATGAATTTTGTTCCTTGTGTTTGTTGACTAGTAAACTAGTAGTATAGACTCCTGTACAGCCTTTTCTCACATACAACAAATCTGCTGCAGAAAACTTCTTGGAAAAAATATGAAAACATAGAGGCAAAAGGAGAAATTGCTCATTATGTGTCCCAGGTGAACATACATGTCTCTTAACTTTGGACACTTATTCATGATCATCACCTGCTTTGAGTTTCTCAAAGATGCATTTTGATACCTCTTCTGGAGACTTATTTTTAAAACATTGTGGCAAAAGGGGAAATGCTCATTATGAACAATTTCTGCTTTACCCACGATGTTTTCAACTCCAATAAAACATTAAGACTTACATCTGTATATATTTTCCATACAATTATATTCAAATGATTGAAAGTATATTCAATCATTATACTTTCATTTATTATGGAGGTATTTTATTGTTTTGCCTGTATGCGATCAAAGTTGTCTGCTGCAAATTTGTTGTATGTGGGAAAGGGCTAAGTCTTTCAGCCAGATGTTCACCTTCTTTGTATTAATATTTACTTTGGGCATTTATTCATGATCATCACCTGCATTTAGTTTGTCTGATGAAGAAATTCATGATCATCACCTGCATTTAGTTTGTCTGATGAAGAAACAAAATGAATGCACTTTTTTCCCATTACCATTTTCATTTTCACAATTTCTCTGCTGCAAAGGCGTTTAACCCTTTCCCATGTTCAACAAATCTGCAGCAGACGACTTTGAAAACATCAAGGCAAAACTATAAAATACCTCCATAATAAATGAAAGTATAATGATTGAATAGAGTTGAAAACATCGTGACAAAAGAAGAAATTACTCATTTTGATGTTTTCAAAAGACGTCTGCTGCGGCTTCGTCAAAATGCGTCTACATGAGGGAAAGGGTTATAGTAATCTGTGTCAGGGAAATAGTTAACCCTTTCCCTCATACGACAATACTGCAGCAGACGACTTTGAATTTATTTTGTCAAAATATAGAAAATCTCCATAGTTGAATGGATAACCTATGACAAAAAGTGGAAAACATTGTGGTAAAAGGAGAAATTGCACGTTTTGTGCAATTTCTTCTTTTGTCACTATGTTTTCAAAAAGCCGTCTGCTGCAGAGGCGTCAGAAAGCGTCTATATGAGGGAAAGGGTTAACAGAAGTTCAAACATCTATAGAGTCTTTTTCCCATGATGTTTTCAAGTATCATTTTTATTTGCTTTTTGAGGAAAGGTTTGAAGCCTCAATCCATTAACTGATGCCGACTTCTGATGCCTTATGCAGCAGGCTATTTTTAAAAACATGGTGAAAAAAGTAGAAATTACTCAAATTGAACAATTTCTCTTTTTTGCACGATGCAGTCAACTCTGTATTGACCCTATAAATTCATCATGCTACCATTGAATAGACAAGAACAATATCTATATTATTTTGTTAACCCTTTCCCTCATACGACAATTCGTGCAGCAGACTACTTTGAATATTCTGCAAAAATAGGAAAATCCTCTATCAAATGTGGGAAGTGTTATTACTGAACTAGAGTTGAAAACAATGTGTAAAATGCAGCTGCAGCGAAAATGGGATTTATTGAGGTAAAGGGTTTCCTGAAATATTCGGGAATTAAGGAAATTTACTCTGAAATTAAATCCCAATTAAATCCGCTTGCAACAACACTGCACCGAAATTGGGATTTAATTGGGATTTAATTTAGAGTAAATTTCCTTAAATTCCGAAATTTAAGGAAATTTACCTCTAAATTAAATCCCAATTTTCGTGCAGTGCATTTACCACATTGTTTTCAACTCTGTTCAGTAATAACACTTACATTTGTAGAGGTTTTCCATATTTTTGCCCAGATATTCAAAGTAGTATGCTGCAGATTTGTTGTATGTGGGAAAGGGTTAGAATCATAATATCAAGAAAGCTATCACCACAATATCAAGTCTTCCCAATATATAGGTCAAAGCCTATTTGTCACTTTAGATATTTAACCCTTTCCCACATATGACAATTATGCAGCAGACGGCTTTGAACATATTTTGTCAAAAAATAAAATATCTCTATAATTGAATGGATAGCCTATGACTAAAAGTTGAAAACATTGTGGCAAAAGGAGAAATTGCTTGTTTTGAGCAATTTCTTCTTTTGTCACTATGTTTGCAAAAAGCCGTCTACTGCAGAGGTGTCAAAGAAAAGTGTCTTTATGAGGGAAAGGGTTAATCCTTTCCGACATGCAGACAAATGTTGACGCATCTGCTGCAGGCGGCTTTTGAAAATATTATGGCGAAAGGAGAAATTGCTCATAATGAGAATTTTTCTCATTTTACCATAATGTTTTATAATCATACATTCATTGAACAAAAAATCTACTTGATGTTTTAAAAGTTATCCATTGCAGTTTTGTTGTAAGTGGGAAACGGATATCCTACCACAATTGTATATTCATTTATTTATATTACATATCCTTTTTGTTAACCCTTTCCCATATACTACAAATCTGCAGCAGATGACTTTGAATATATTTTGTCAAATATGAAAAACCGCCATAATTGAATAGATAACCAATGACAAGAAGTGGTAAACATTGTGGCAAAGGGAGAAATTGCCTATCATGGGCAATTTCTTCTTTTGCCACAATGATTTCAAAAGTCGTCTGTTTCAGAGGCATCAGAAAGCATCTGAATGAGGGAAAGGGTTAACCCTTTGCTACATATCACAAATCTGCAGCATACGGTTTTGAAATCATTTAGGTAAAAAAGGGAAATTTCTATAAAAGAAGGTATGATTATTATCTTAAGAATTGGAAACATCATGAGCAATTTCTTCTTATTCCACAATGTCTTCAAAAGTCATCTGCTGCAAATGTGCCAAAATGCTTTGTATGAGGGAAAGAGATTTAATCAGATTCTCAAAGCTATAGAGATATAAAAAAGATTGGACAATAAAAGGAAATTATACCCTTTTGCAAAGCTCCATGATGTTGTTTTATTGAATGCAATTTTTGATGAATTATTTCAATCATGTGTTCAGTTTATATAGTTAACCTGGTCTCAAGCTTAATTAATTAATTAACAGCAGACGACTTTTGAAAACATTGTGGCCAAAGGTGAAATTGCTCATCTCATGATGGGCTATTTCTCCTTTGACCACAATGTTTTAAAACTTTATTTAACAATTAAGTTATCTTTTATGGAGATTTTTTCAGGTTTTTGTCACTATGTTTTCAAAGTTGTCTGCTGCAGATTTATTGTATGTTGGGAAGGCTTAATTTTATTTCTTCTTTGTGTTCTATATAGATATATGCGATTCCGTGTGTGTTTGTGTGTGTGTTTTCGGGGGTTTTTCTAAAGGAAATTATGGTCAAAAGTATGTTCATATACAGTCAAACCTGTGCTAAAGACTACCATTGCCTTTATCAACCACATTTTTGTGTCACCTGCATAGCATGTTAGGCACTTAGGGATTACTTTTTTATTACAAATCCTTAAACATGTGCATTCGTCCAATCTGATCAAGGTCTGCACTTGTTGCAATCCATTCATTGAAACTAAAAGGAAAATAATAGAAAACCTAGGACAGAGAAATAATATTTGTATGACATAAATGGACAATGAGATGAAGATGTTTTCATTCTAAGCATTGTCTCTTTTTTTCAACAGTTATAAGTTATAACCCATTATCCACAAGTCATGCAGACACAATGTGGGTTCTTTAACTGTGTCATCGATAATAAGATGCGCCATCTGGTCTGACTCCATACTGGTCGAACTGGCTTCACAAAATGGGTTCCCGCACTCACAGAGTTTATAAGCAGGATTCAAAAGCCCTCTCAGGTCTAGATAAGGAGGAGTAAACAACTCATTGCTAGATAGTATCTCTCTTATTGAACAGTGGGTATACTTACATGTAAAATAACTGTGTCAGTGAGGCAATTTATTTACATACCCACAACATAGGGTTTAAAGGTCAACTATGAACTTAAGAACATGAACTTTTAATATGGCCATTTAACTAGAGCCCTAAGTCTCTTAACTCTTTTCCACTTACAGCAATTGGTAGTTGATTTTAAAAACATCTGGTTAAAAATATGATTAACCTTTATAAATGCATAATGGTAGATTCATAAATTTAAACACTTGGATGAAGTAGTGGCCAATATTTAGGGGAGGGTGGGGAATGAAAGTGTGAATATGTGTCGAAAGTGATGGCTGATATTTAGAAGTGTCTGTGGAATATAAGTGAAAATGGATTGAAGTACTGGCCAATATTTAGGGGTGTGTGTGAAATTGAAGTGTGAAACTTTGTGGAAGCGATGGCCAATATTTAGGGCTGTGTGTGGAATTGAAGTGTGAAACTGTGTGGAAGCGATGGCCAATATTTATAGGATGGGTGTTGAATGAAGTTAAGAGTGTTGTTGTGTTTGTCTAAACTGTATTCATGGTGCAATAGCTGAATAATTCTTGAAAGTACTTGTAAATGTTAGTGTAAACCCTGTTCCCACATATGAGCCGTCTCGCGAGAAAACCAACACTATTGTGGACTCTGCGTAAAGTATCGACCCGAATCAGCCTAAACATGCTGCGCAGGCGTACCCGGACAGACTATGAAAACTTCTTGACACAAATATGGAAACTTAATAAAAGAAAGAAAAGTTACCGGTATTAGATAAAGTTGAAAACATGGTGGCAAAAGGTGAAATTGCTCATTAGGAACAATTTCTCCTTTTGCCACATTTTTTTTAAAACTCTATTCAATAAGTTTACTGATATTTGTCGAGATTTTCCATAATTTAGCCATTGTGTTTTCAAAGTTCTCTGCTGCAGATTTGTTGTATGTGGGAAAGGGGGTTAGAAAGGAATTTGTTCCCTGAAATATTCTGTATATGTTGAAATAGAATTTCAGAGACCTAAATAAAGCGGAGTAAAATGTTCTTTATCCCACACTACCTGTTTATTAGCTCAAGTAAAACCCTATGTTGTTGTAATTGTCCGGCTGGTTTACGCCATCTTAAACAGTATTTCAGTTTTATCACATTATTTCTCGGGTAAATTACCAGTACTACCGGTTTAAACCTTTCCCTCATGTAGACTCTTTCTGACGCCTGTGATGCAGACGACTTGACTTGAAATCAAAGTGACAAATGGAGGAATTGCTCGTCATGATAAATTTCTCCATTTGTCACAATGATTTCAACTCTATTCAATAATCATACTATCATTTATAGAGATTTGCTATATTTTGGACTTGATTATTTCAAAGTTGTCTGCTGCATATTTATTGTATGTGGGAAATGGTTAAGTTATCAAGACATAGATGTTTCAGTCATAATACTTTCACCTCAAACCTGAGCACCGAGGAGGGAAGGAAGCCATTACCGCCATTTTAAAAGTCTTCGGTATGACCCGATCAGGGATCGAACCCTGGTCTCCCGCTCCCACAGATCAGCAGCTCTAATCACTACACAACGGAGGCGGTTGAAACAAGTCTCGAGTTACAACAATATAAGAGTTTTGAGGTGAAATTAGGATATTAGAACATGAAACACTCCTTATTTAGAGCTCTGGATTATAGTAATTACCATCATGCTGTACTATATGTTATTGAGGGAATAATAGTTGGAATTATTTAAAAAAAAAAAAAATAACATATGAACTTCTTATTGAATGAGTTGATATTCTATACTCCTTTCCAACTAACTACATGGGTTAACGCTTTAGTGTAAGTGAAATGGGGGTCAAAAGTAAGAAAACTTATATTGCTGTTCTCTCCTATTTAATGCTCGAAAATTTGGGAGCCAAGAGCAACCCGCGCTTTACGGAGAATAGCGGTAAAGCTGGTGGCGTAATAACGGGGTTCCAGTGTACTATCTATCATAAAGGAATTGGATTTGACAAGCTTAGACAGATGGCACACGTGGTTTTATTTGGACACGTTCGAATTTTTGGATAAAAGTATTCTCTACTGGAAAACTATGAACACTTTAAAACAGAGCCATTTAGTACACACAAACATAGACAACATTACAAAGGTGGTGAACTTAAGCTTTACAGTTCACAAATCAGCCATAACCTACTTCCAAAAGATCTCACTGCCAATCAGTGGCATTTAATCCTTTTCAACTTCCGGATGCATTTTGACGCAAATGCAGCAGCCGATATTTGAAAACATTGCAACAAAAGGACTAATTCATCTTTTAGCCACACTGTTTTCAAACCTATTAAATTATCAAACATGTACTTTCATATATAGGGATGTTCCATGGTTTTATTTAGATGTCTTCAAAGTCGTCTGTTGCAGATTTGTCAAATGTGGGAAAGGGATAATACTACATAAGCATATAGATCTGTGTCAATGTTATTCTGGCAACATTTAACTCATTTTCTGCTAACGGCAATTGAAGACTTTTGCGAACAATGCAGATTCGGGTGAGACAGCTCGTAACCTCCTGAAATCTGCATTGTTTGCCACTTAGACATTAAATTTTACAAAATGTTCCTGTCGGACGAAACATTTAGAGGTGCAATTTTCATTATGGTAGAGTCGACTTTGTAAAATTCGGCAGAGAAAGAATTAGATTGATTGGAGATAAACGCTGTTTTTTCCCCAACAATAGTCAGTTACATCACCAGTTCAGCTAACAATACGTTTATTGACTCTCCTGCACCAGGGTCTTATTTGAAAGACCCTGCCTGCACCTAACTTACTGGGAACATTCCCATATTGACATTTACCTTACCGCTGGACAAAAAATGACGATATCCACATTGACTTTTGATAATCATCGAAAAGAATGAATGACCGAGTCGGGATTCAACCTCACGACGCCTGGATTGATAATCCGCATTGTTAACGCACTGAACTAAAGCGGCCTGCAACAGTGGAAGCATCACTGAGAGAAGCCAGTTCTGGCATTGTTAAGTCTCATATTGAAGAAACAAACAGCTGTAAGCATGCAGCCACCTCTTCTTGCTATTCAAGTTATCCTTTCGCCCAACAGGGATTTTTAGCTCGTCTGTTTTCAGAAGAAGAAAAATCGGGGTATTGTGATACCCTTGGCGTCGTCGTTGTCTGCTGTGTCGTCACAAAGCTTTAACCTTACCTCATAACTTGAAACCCTTTCAACAGTTTCAAATGAAACAATACGCATGTCAATGCCCAAATCACATAAATCGGGCTTTCATAATTATTCAGAAATGCCCCCTTTTCGAGTTAGAAAAAAAATTAGACGAGAGTTGGCGTTCGCTTGCAGCGCTCTTGTTTTATATGAGCCTATCCATGGGAAAATGTGCAGGTTTGCATTTCTAAACAGTGTAGGTTCAGATAAACATGTCCACCTGCTGTCTTATAAGAATCTACACAAGTTTATAAAGTGTTCCAATAAGTTTGTGTAAGTAATATTTCAACAGTGATTATATTGATAGAACTGGGAGGATGCACACACTCATCTGTATCTATACTGTTCTCAAAAGTCAAGTTGTACATTATAGACAGGCTAATAAAGTATCCATTTCTTGATGCAGAATACTTTGGATATCTCTGAAGCTGATTAGCTTTGAAAACGTTGTGGGACGGATGATAAATTCATAAACAATGTCCAAGTAATTGTTTTCAATGCCAATAGTCCCCAGCCATTCTTAATTTCAGATTAAACTAGTAATATCACTTAAGGTGATGAATACCCTCAGCTGGTGCCTGATAATATACATTTGTATGAGAAATTCAAGGGGCCATAACTCATTTAAAAATAGTTCCAGTGCAACACGCCGACAATATGCACAACTAGGCTTGGTATCAATCATTCTTGTGAAGTTATATTGAATTCTGACCAATTGTTGCTGAGAAATAGTGTTCACAAGAAATGTCTACAGACCAACGGACCGACTGACCGACCAACTGACCGACCGACCGACCGACAAGCGTGACTCCTATATAGCCCCCATATACTATGTATCTGGGGGTATAAAAAGGGTTGTGAATTTAAAATTAGGATACTTTTAGGGCTATGATCGGTGAATACAGGCCCAGCTGTATATCAAATGTCTTCGTTTTGTTATTCAAACGTATGCTTTCGAATAATATGTAGACGCATTTTGTCCCATCTGTAGCAAACGTCTTCTGAACATCTTGGTAAACGAGAAGTTGCTCATAATGATTGGACTCTATGCAATAATTATGCTTTCCCTTATAGAGATGTTCCATATTTTTGCATAGATGTTTCAAAGTCGCCTGTTCCATATTTGCTGTTTGTGGGAAAAGGTTAACTTATTTTATTACTCATTTGAAACCAACATCTCTACTGTTCTGTGATGCTCCCGATGTGTCCGATAGGCCAGGAAGTTTATAACCGTTGGACCTCTGCATAGCCTACGTCATCTAAGAACATTATGGAAAAAGGGGTATTTGATCAAAGCGAATAATTTACTCTCTCTGTCTTTTATATTTCATCTTAAGTGTGCTTCAAATTTCCAAGATGATCACAGGCCTACATTTGAATGACAGACGTTTCTCCCCCAAAATTGGGAGGGAAACGTCTGCAGTAGCATTATATATATATATATAGAAAGTAACAGGGGTCACTACACCTTATAGTAGTCTAGATAAACAAGTATGAATAGTTTTATATATTTAGTTTAAATGTAATTACACTTTGTTAAGGGTTTTGAATAAAAAATAATTTTCTTTAATGATATTACTTAAATGTTGCTAAATCATATATAAAGGTAATTAGTATGTTTGCATTTAAAGTATGTGCCAGAACCTTGTTGGCTGAGTGTGCCAAGTACTTTGGACCTGTGTTTGATGCTGTAGGTCCGAGTCAGCCAGTGGTCCAGATCACACAGCTGTAGTGACTCTATAATCATGATGAAGACCGTAATACTATGTGATCATCATTGATGTATGTGACTGTGATTAGTTAAGGTGCAATTATTTTAGATATTTTTGTCATATTAAGATAGATGATATTTTTAATCTTCCTTAAAATACTTCAGAATTTTTTCTCCGTAAATATGTATATATTAGATGCATTTTTAAGTTTCAACTTTTGTAATATTGCCATCTTTTAAATTAAAGTTTCAAGATAGACATTTTAAACTTGGACTTTAACAACAACAGTGGACAGAAATTAAATTCATTTTTCTTCTTTGGTAACATATTATGACATTTTCAAACTTGACCTAAGGATTTATTTTTGCTGTTAATATGTATATATTGTATAATAAATATATAAAAAAATCATGTTTTATTTCTAAACTAAATAATAAAATGTTCCTTATTTTGTACTGTTTTGCTTTGTGAATGAAATAGTAGACCTGTACCTAAAAGAAAATTGTGCAATATGGCCTGGAAACTCAGCTTCAGTAGGTTAATAAAATCTAGAAATAGTGATACAACAGAAATCTATTCCCTATTTCAAAGGTGAATTTCTGAGGCCACATCCTTGATTGCTTACTGTATCAATCAATTATATAATTAAAGGTGCAGAAGACAGAACAATTATGACAATAAGTGTTGATTGGATTAATACCTGGAAATGGAGAGTAGGACCACCTTTAAACATAATAAGCCAGAATACTTTGCAAATTCCAAATTCTTTCATTTCAGTTTAATATTTATATATTGTCAGAATATTTACATTTAACTGAATTGAAGTTATTTGATAACTTTTCCTTACTATTTTTTACTTAGTAATCTTATTCTAGGATAATTTTCTCACATTACAAGTATTCACTGAAGACATAAAATACTTTCAAACTCACAATATTTCATGTTTTATCTGATTGAAAAGTAATTTTAATCACAAACATAGGAATTATTTTATTCTTTCATTACAATTTAAAATTTACCTCATATTAAATAATTATAATGAAACTATCAATTATTCATTTAATAAACTGTTACATTCATACATGTAACAACAATTCTATTTTAGATCAAATTCATCAATATTTTAACACTATGTCACATATTTGGTGTCAAAATCATTTTGGGAGGGAACCGTCTACAGGTATATAACTTTGGGGGGGAAACGTCTTGGGAGGAAATGGTTTGGGGAGGAAACGTCTACAGGGAGGAAACAGTTTGGGGGGGAAACGTCTGGTTTCCCCTACATTTCCACGGGTGTTTTCAGGCGAAGAAGAGGCATTTAAAAATCATGAACATCTCACATAACAAGCAATTTAATTTTAATTATAATTAAACAGTAGACTAGTCTAATAAACAAATAGTATAAATATATAAATGGTGGAATGACATGCACACGATAATCAAGTTAAATTGGTAACCAACATACAGTATATGATATAGTTGTGACAAATGCATTAGTTACTTCCCTTGATATCAATGTACTCCATTTTCAAAGACTCGCACATCTGGGAAAACAAAAGTTAACAATGATTTAACCGTTTACATAGATTACAATACTTACCTTGTGGTAGTTTGAAAAATAGAGACAATAACTGTCATTATTAGTTTGTAAATAATACAAAGGGAAACATAAAACGGAGAGAATACAATGTTTATATTTACAAAGGTGAACGGACGGTAAGCCTAAGTTTTGTTTCCCTCTAAGAGTGACTTACCCTTTCACTTGTAACATAATATTGTTTCCCTTTCTCTTCTTACAAAATATTCATTATTTCCATTTCTATGTAACTTACGTCTGTTGAAGCCCACTGCAGCTGATGATATTAACACTTGTGAGAAATAGCTCATAACGACCTGTTTTTCCGTTTCCAACGATGTTTTCAATTCTGTATCAAAAACGGAGCATAGTATCTAGCCTACTTCTAAATTATCCCAGAGACCTAAATTAAAGGAGTATATAGCCTTCTTCTAATGTTCCAGATGTTTCAAAAATAGATATTCTGCAACTATCACATGCTGTAAATAAACTCTGTAGCGATGTACATTTATTAATATTATGGTACAGTGAACTCGACAGTCTGGGTCATCGACAATTCCGGGTCAAATTTGGAAATAAATGTTTAGTATTCGAGAATGATACAGCATTTTGACAATTTGATTATCAAGTCATATTTCCCATTAGCTTGGCTAGTTTCACTTCGATTTAGGACGTTGTCATTTCAAGAACGGATGTCGTAATCTCGAAACACATGACTGCATCGATTCCCGCGAAAGCAAAATCTCAATATTTTTATTTACCTGTCACAGCGTAAATTGCTGATTGTAGCCATAATTTCAGTAATACATACGGAATATTACGTTGCGGGAGCGATAAAAGGGTTTGTATTGCACGACAAGTAGCGTGGAAAAATCGATATCTTACGAGACCGAAGGTCAAGTAAGATATGGATTTTCCCACGCTACGAGTCGTGCAATACGTACCCATTTATCGCTCCCGCAACGTAATATTCCTTTTATTATATACCTACGATCTATGAAGAGCGAAAAAACTATTAAATATACAGATTCAATACATTGTTTATTGGGGATACCTCGCTGAAAGTATTCCGCGCACTGTCTGACGTCACAATCTTGTATTTACACCGCATGTAGATACGGAATTTTAATCTGTCGTGGTGTAGTTGCGCATGTCAATCTGCATGTATTTCCACCGGAAAATGTACAGGCATATAATAAAGTTATGTATTGCACATACATGTATAGGTGATTTACTACTGAACAAGATAAATATCTTTTATTGACCTGTCGAAGTTGCTTATGCCAAACTAGCGGATAAATTGGACCTAGTTCACATACGACACTTTCGGGTCAGCCAAAAGGAATTTCTCAAAATTATCAATTTATTAGTAAAACTATTTTGGGAACTTTTTAAGAATAATTTAAAGCTTATGGTGATAAATCAATGTTAAAAATGTGTTATTAAAATTTACATTTTTTGTCAAATATGACTTATTAGTTGATTGAAAAATTCATAAGTTTTCGTGTATGAAAGAGTGTACTGTAAATTTAGCCCCATCACTGTTCTGTTGTTCGCGGCAATAGGTAATTGCAAGTGATATATTTTAGTCCTTTTTTTCATATTATTTTAATAAAAATGTTAAATGAATATCTTGTTATTAAAAACCGCTGTTTGAGGTTACCCCTGAATAACAGAAATAAACATTTGTCACGTGACCCGGAAATGGCAAGTTTGACCCGAAACTGTCAAATTTACAGCTTGCAATTGCAGACACTAAAGAAACATTTTAACAAATTTGTATAATTATTGAATTATATCATCGTGGGGAGGAAGTATTTGTTTAACATTTTATGTAGTTTTGTTTCTCTCAACTTTCTTTTCAAAGAGACAATATTCGTTAATTTGGTTACTGACCCGGAACTGTCGAGTTCACTGTATGAGAAATATTTCCTCTTTCCAAAAGTATTCCACCCTTAAATTCTGTTTATATATATCTATATGAGCCCTGATTAGCGATTTAGGATCTTATTGAGTCCGTAACGAGATCATATAAAGGTTAATTGGCTGTATGATTGGGGTAACACATATAGTTTGTTTGTCAAATAACACATCTAGAACTCAATTACATGTTGACTCGGGTGAGTCTGTGCTCAGATGCACAATTTCACCAAAGCTTTCACTGAGAAATTTCTCCTTTTGCCACAATGTTTAAAAAAAATTGTCAGTAGCAGAGGCGCCAGAAAGCGTCTACATGTAGGAAAGGGGGGTTAAAGTTTAAACTCAATAATTTACTTTAATGTCTTTTTGAAAGATGTCTGATGAAAACAATGGTAATTCTGAAAAATATGAAATCTAGGATATTTAGAGTGAAAATAGAAAATGTCATGCAAGAGACAGTGAGGAATTTCTTCTTTTCTCATGGTGTTTTCAAAAATAGTTGTCTTTTAAAAAGATATCGAAAGTCAAACTTTATAAGGGAAAGGGTTAAATCAAGTGTAGACCAGTTTTTATTGATCTGACACCAGTGCTGCTTTCTCAATTTCCTTTTTTTTTTCAGGATAATTTTTTAAATCTTCTTGACACAAAGTGACAATTGTAAAAGTGAAATCCGTACTTTATATGAAGAAATCCCTACAAGCCAGAACTTTAACTTGAAACGAGTTATAGCTGAACTTGATCGGTGCATAATAAATCATGGCAGACAACAGAGACGATGACGAACTCAGCATCCCTCGAGCTTCTCTTAACAAAATGATCAAGGAGATTATACCCAATGTTCGAGTGGCTAATGATGCTAGGGAGCTCATTCTGAATTGCTGTACAGAATTTATACATCTTGTTTCTACAGAAGCCAATGATATTTGTAATAAACAGTTGAAAAAGACAATATCTCCAGAACACATACTGGCAGGTAAATATTTCAGCTATGTTTGGAAATTTGGATTATGGAGTCTGGTTGACTCTACGGTTTTGCATTATTTAACCCTTTCCCACCTAAAGATGTATTTTGACGCATCTGCAGCAGACAACCCTTGAAAATATTGTGACAAAAGGAGAAATTGCTCAAAACCAGCAATTTCTCCGTTTGTCAACATGTTTTCAACTCTATTCAATTATTGTACTTTCATTTAAAGGGAGTTTTCAATTTTTTCGGGTATGTTTTCAAAGTCGTCCAGGCTTGTCCAAGTCTTCACAGTAGGCATAAAGACCCCAAATCAGTTGTTTTTTTCTCCGCAATTTCTCACTGCATAATCATGGTTTTCTATGTCCATGATGCAGATCATAAACTGGCATGCCTATTTGAAAATCTGGGAATGAATGTTCTTCAAGTGTTCTTTTAATCCTTTCTCACATAGAACAAATCTTCTGCAGATTAATTTGATAACTTCTGGATAAAGGAAACATAGAAATCCATTGTGGTCAAGTGGTTTAAAGCGTCGAGGATTTGGAACCAGGTGTCCCCAGGTCAATTGCCCTTATGCAAGGCACATTTCCTAGCTTAATACTAGTTTGTTCACCTCTGGATCCTGAATAAGTGACCTGTCGTCATGATAAAACTGAAATAATGTTGAAACCAGCGTAAAACCCCGATAAAACCAAAAGAAACAGTTGTCTGTCGCAAATGTGTCAAAATGCATTTGCACATAAAAAAGAGTCTAAATATAAGATTCCTGTTAATACCGAGTACTGATATTATCAATATTTCCATTATAACATGTATTTTGTTTTTACTGGAGATTGAGCAATAAAGTTTTGACATTATTTGTCTGTCTTTCTGAAACCATCTCATTAATAATGTTATGAATGAAATAAGACAATTCTTATATTTGTGAACTTTTATACAGAGTTGCTTCAAGCATTTAACAACTTTTTATTTAATCAACCATTTCCCACATGCAACGAATCTGTGTCGGACACTTTTGAACACTTAACCCTTTCCCTCATATAGACGCTTTCTGACGCCTCTGCAGCAGACAGCTTTTTGAAAACATAGTGACAAAAGAAGAAATTGCTCAAAACGAGCAATTTCTCCTTTTGCCAAAATGTTTTCCACTTTTACTCATAGGTTATCCATTCAATTATAGAGATTTTCCATTTTTTGACAAAATAAGTTCAAAGTCATCTGCTGCAGAATTGTCATATGAGGGAAAGGTCTAGTCAAGAAAACGAAAGTATATTATTGAAAAGAGTTGAAAATTGTGTGGCAAAAGGAGAAATTGCTTATAATGTTTTCCAAAGTTGTCTGATGCTTATGCGTCAAAAAGTGTCTGCAAGTAGGAGATTTAACCCTTTCTCTCATACCACAATTTGAATATATTTTGTCGAAAAATGGAAAATCTCTTTAATTGAATGGATAACCTAGATAACCTATGACTAAAAGGGAAAACATTGTGGCAAAAGGAGAAATTGCTTGTTTTGAGCAATTTCTTCTTTTGTCACTATGTTTTTGAAAAGCCGTCTGCTACAGTGGGATCAGAAAGCGTCTTTATGGGGGAAAGGGTTAAAAGAGAGAAATGTTCTATTAAATTGTAGGTTTAGAGAGTATGTGTTATATCAATTAAACAGTTACACTTACATATGAAAGATGACCACATCATTGGTGTAGTGGTAGAGCACCTGCCTCGGTGTAAGTTTGATCCCAAACCAAAGACTTTAAAAATCATAACAATGGCTTTCTCCTTTGGTGTTCAAGATTGTGCGGTTAGCATTATGATTGGGTGTCAGGATAAATGGACCAGTAATGTTTGTTTTATATAAAATTACCAAGGCAACACTGTTATATAACTGACTTTTTTTTTTAAATTGGCATGAAACACCTTACAAAGAAATTGGAAGGAAGACTGTACGCCATGATGTGTAAAAATATTATTGAAAATTTATGCCTATTATTTCCTATTAAATTACCTAGTCAACTCCTATCTTTAAACAAATTAAACATAACTGAAATATGAGATGCCAACAAATTAGAAATTCAGTACACTCTTAACCTTTTTCCACATACAACGATTTTTGACGTCAATGCAGCAGAGGACATTGTGGCAAAGGGAGATATTGCTTTTGCCATAATGATTTCAACTTGATTCAATAATAGTCATTTCATTTATATAGGTTTGTCATGTTTTTGAAATCGTCTTTGCAGCAGATGGCTTTTTACAAAACATAGTGACAAAAGAAGAAATTGCGCAAAATGAGCAATTTCTCCTTTTGCCAGAATGTTTTCCACTTTTAGTCATAGGTTATCCATTCAATTAAAGAGATTTTCCATATTTTGACAAAATATGTTCAAAGATTTGGTGTATGTAGGAAAGGGGTTAAATAGAAAGAATGACCTAAAACATATTGCTGTCTTTACATATTATTTAATTGAGAAATACGTGTTGGTCTAGTTCATATAATGATTTGTTTCTTCATTTTTCCATTGATCAAAGTCAGATGGGATATTTGGTTATTGTTGTCCATCCATCTGTCTGTCTGTCCGTCTGGAGCTATAACATAGGGAAATATCAGACAGCAGTTTCACTGAGATTGCCTAAAAATACTCGGGTTATGGTCAATTAAACTAATATTTTATATGTAATTTAAATAACATGGAAAGGGATATAACCATTGTGCAAATCCCTTAACCCTTTCCCATATCCAACATAAGTGGGAAATGGTTAAATACACTAGAGGCCTCCTTTTTCTTCAAATATTCATGAAAGTTCATCAGAACATTCATTTCCATCAAGCATAGCTTATGTTTGAAACTGGGTCAAATTGGATAAAAAACGAAGTCACTCCGTCAAATTGAGCACTGTCAAGGCACCTCACATGGTCAACAAATTTAGATATAGATCTTTGTAGCTCACCTGAGCTCTAAGTGCTCCAAGGTGAGATATTGTGATCAAGTTCGGTTGTCCGTAAACAATTGCTTCAAATGACATCTCCACCTAAACGTCTTGACCAATTTGATGAAAATTTACAGGGATGTTTCTTTGGTGGTTCCCTTTCAAAATTATTCAAAGGAATTAGTTCCATGCAGTACTCTGGTTACCATGGCAACCTAAAGGGGAAATAAACAACTTTGAAAATCTTCTTATCTAAAACCGAAAGGTCTAGGCTACCAATATTGTTCAAATTATGCCCTTAGGTTTAAAATTGGTCCAGCCCCTAGGCTGACCTGTTATACATAGAGATATACAAAAGATTTCTTTTTGAAAATCTTCTTGTCTGAAACAGAAAGGCCTAGAGCTATTTGGTGTAAAGTGTGGTCTCATTGTCCTCTTCCAAGATTGTTCAAATTATGCCCCTGGGTCAATAGTGGCCCCATCCTGGAGGTCTGCTGATAATCTTCTAATCTGAAACTGAAAAGCCTAAAGCTCAGATGTTTGGCGTTGTCTAGTGATTCACTACAAAGATTTTTCAAATTATGCTCATGAGAACAAAATTGGCCCTCTACATTGCTAACCTTCAATGATCACACCGGTCCTAACTGACCTCTTTGTGATGCAGTGCCGTAAAACCCAACTCATTTATTCTCATGAAAGGCATATAACTGTCATTCAGTTGAGCGATCGGTATATCAAAGGTGGTCCAACAATTATTTTATAATTTTGTTTGTGGGGGGATCTCAATTCAACAAACTAACTTGTTGTTGTATGTTTTGCAAGTTTATAGCAGCCAATGCCATATATAGAATATATCCTTTTAACTTAGTTTGAATCTTTTAACTTAGTTTGAATTTGACAAATTGCTTCATCACATACTTTCAGCCCTAGACAGCCTTGGTTTTGGTGCATACAAGGAAGATGCAACCACAGTATTACAGGAAGCAAAAGCAGTGGCAGCTAAAAAGAGACGTGGAAGTTCACGACTGGAAAACCTTGGAATTCCCGAAGAGGAACTTCTCAGACAACAGCAAGAATTGTTTGCTCAGGTAAAATATTGTGTCAGATCCATTACTTTTCACCTTTTTCACATACAACAAATCTGCAGCAGAGTACTTTGAAAA
This sequence comes from Serripes groenlandicus, assembly GCA_031761405.1. NCBI lineage: Eukaryota > Metazoa > Mollusca > Bivalvia > Cardiida > Cardiidae > Serripes > Serripes groenlandicus. Next base: position 53,987,931 of record JASEVX010000002.1, read on the forward strand.
CATCTAGACGAAAATAAGATATTTAAAATCTGAGAGCATAATAATTGAATAGAGTTCAGTTGGAAGTGTCGTTGCAAAAGGGGAAATTGCTGTAAATGAGCAATTTTCCTTTAGCCACAATGTTTTCAAAAGTCATCTGCTGTTAAAAATGTTAAAAATCCAACCTTGATTTAGAAGACTTTTAATGTGGAAAAGGAGAGTAGCAAACTTCTTGTTTTCTATACATGTACTGATTAAGAAATACTCTAAGGTGATGTTCATCGAGCATAGCTCATTGTTAGAATTGATACTTTTAGTCCCGGATCAGCCTGAGGAAAATTCTATATATCGCCCAATTTGTACCCAGTCGCAGTTAACCCTTTCCCTCATACGACAATTCTGCAGCAGACGACTTTGAACATATTTTGACAAAACTTAGTGGAAAACATTGTGGCAAAAGGAGAAATTGCACGTTTTGTGCAATTTCTTCTTTTGTCACTATGTTTTCAAAAAGCCATCTGCTGCAGAGCACTTTAACCCTTTCCCTCATACGACAATTCTGCAGCAGACGACTTTGAATATATTTTGACAAAACTTAGTGGAAAACATTGTGGCAAAAGGAGAAATTGCACGTTTTGTGCAATTTCTTCTTTTGTCACTATGTTTTCAAAAAGCCGTCTGCTGCAGAGCACTTTAACCCTTTCCCTCATACGACAATTCTGCAGCAGACGACTTTGAACTTATTTTGACAAAACTTAGTGGAAAACATTGTGGCAAAAGGAGAAATTGCACGTCTTGTGCAATTTCTTCTTTTGTCACTATGTTTTCAAAAAGCCGTCTGCTGCAGAGCACTTTAACCCTTTCCCTCATACGACAATTCTGCAGCAGACGACTTTAAACTTATTTTGACAAAACTTAGTGGAAAACATTGTGGCAAAAGGAGAAATTGCACGTTTTGTGCAATTTCTTCTTTTGTCACTATGTTTTCAAAAAGCCGTCTGCTGCAGAGCACTTTAACCCTTTCCCTCATACGACAATTCTGCAGCAGACGACTTTGAACATATTTTGACAAAACTTAGTGGAAAACATTGTGGCAAAAGGAGAAATTGCATGTTTTGTGCAATTTCTTCTTTTGTCACTATGTTTTCAAAAAGCCGTCTGCTGCAGAGCACTTTAACCCTTTCCCTCATACGACAATTCTGCAGCAGACGACTTTGAACTTATTTTGTCAAAACATAGAAAATCTCCTTAGTTGAATGGATAACCTATGACTTAAAGTGGAAAACATTGTGTCAAAAGGAGAAATTGCACGTTCTGTGCAATTTTTTCTTTTGTCATTATGTTTTCAAAACGCCATCTGCTATAACCCTTTTCCTCATACGACAATTCTGCAGCAGACGACTTTGAATGTATTTTGTCAAAAATTAGAAAATCTCCTTAGTTGAATGGATAACCTATGACAAAAAGTGGAAAACATTGTGGAAAAAGGAGAAATTGCACGTTTTGTGCAATTTCTTTTTTTGTCACTATGTTTTCAAAAAGTTGTCGTCTGCTGCAGAGGCGTCAGAAAGCGTCTATATGAGGGAAAGGGTTAAGACTTGTATTGTCACAATAATTGCGGTACAACCCTATCTTTGTCAACTTATCTCTTGACACAAGTTTATACATTTATTTTTTCCAGGCCAAACAAGAACAAGCCCAAATAGAACAGCAGCAATGGCAGCACATGCAATTAGCCTTACAGCAGCAGCAACAACAACAACAGAGTGACTCCGCGATAAAAAATGGAGACAATGACAATGATGATGACGATTATTCATGATGATTTGTGATTTTAACCCTTTCCCTCATACGACAATTCTGCAGCAGACGACTTTGAACATGTTTCTTCAAAAAATAGAAAATCTCTATTATTGAATGGATATAACTAAGAGTTGAAATCATTGTGGCAAAAGGAGAAATTGCTTATTTTGAGCAATTTCTTCTTTTGTCATTATGTTTTCAAAAAGCTGTCTGCTGCAGAGGCGTCAGAAAGCGTCTATTTGAGGGAAAGGGTTAATTTGTGCTAAAAAAGTAAACTATGAGCCATGCTCCAGGAAAATCAACATTGAGGTGTATATATCTGCCTTTTGATTAATCCTTTCCCACCTATAGATGCATTTTGATCCATCTGCAACAGAAGACTTTTTTCTGTGTATTTTGCCAAGATGTTTTCAACATCGTCTGCTGCAAATTTGTTGTATGTGGGAAAGGGTTAAAACCCACAGAAAAAAATTCTTCAAACCTTTTTGAGACAAATTGGTGTACAGTGCAGAGCCAGTTGACTGAAAATATCTTGGACAAAAATATAAAAAATAATTGCTTAAAACAAAGTAAAACAAGGGCAACGCAAAGCGGATGCATCCCCTCAGTATTCAAAGTCCAATTTTGACCTTGACCTTTAACCTATGACCTTGAAAATAAATAGGCTTCTAGACCTTGCCATATACTAACTGTATACCAAGTTTGGTTAAGATCAGTCGAAGGATGTTCAGTATAGGGTGGTCACAAGGTTGTTACAGACGCACGGATAAACGAACGAATGGACAGTCCCGTTACTATATCCCCATCGCAAACTTTGTTAGCCGGGGAGATAACAAGGGCACCGCAAAGCGGATGCATCCCCTCGGTATTCAAAGTCCAATTTTGACCTTGACCTTTAACCTATGACCTTGAAAATAAATAGGCTTTTAGACCTTGCCATATACTAACTGTATACCAAGTTTGGTTAAGATCGGTCAAAGGATGTTCAGTGTAGAGTGGTCACAAGGTTGTTACGGACGGACTCACAGACGAACGAACGAATAGTCCTGTTACTATATGCCCATCGCAAACTTCGTTAGCCGAGGGGATAATTATTGAATCGAGTCCTAAGTATTGAGGTAAAAGGAGAAATTGCACATTATGAGCAATTTCTGCTTTTTCAAGAACGATTTCAATAGTCGTCTGCTGTACATGTTTGTGCAGGTTGGAAAGGATTAACCTGTAACCTGTTAACCCTTTCCCTCATACGGCAATTCTGCAGCAGACGACTTTGAACGTATTTTGTCAAAAAATAGAAAATCTCCATAATTGAATGGATAACAAAAAGTGGAAAACATTGCGGCAAAAGGAGAAATTGCACGTTTTGTGCAATTTCTCCTATTGTCACTATGTTTTCAAAAAGCTGTCTGCTGCAGAGGCGTCAGAAAGCGTCTATATGAGGGAAAGGGTTAACCTATTTGGAGTCATGTGCTAAAGTATTGGAAGCATGAATTGGTTTTAGAATTGAAAACACCATTTTAAGAGGAACAATTTTGCTCAATAGTTTCTTAGCTCACCTTGAAGAGAAGTTGAAGATAGCTTAATATGCGATATTCCTTAGTGTTGATGTTGGATTAAGCCTTTTCCATATACTGAGGCTTCTGCAGCAGATGAATTTTGTAAAACATTGTGACAAAAGAGGAAATTGCCCATTATGAGAAATTTCTCCTTTTGCCCCCTTGTTTTCAACCCTATTAAATAAGTATACTTTCAAATTTAGTAACTTTTCATATTGTTTCCTAGATGTGTTAAAAAATTCTTCACATTTTTTGCATGAGGGAAATGGTTCAGAAGTTAACCCTTTCCCTCATATAGACGCTTTCTGACGCCTCTGCAGCAGACCACTTTTTGAAAACATAGTGACAAAAGAAGAAATTGCACAAAACGTGCAATTTCTCCTTTTGTCACAATGTTTTCCACTTTTAGTCATAGGTTATCCATTCAATTATAGAGATTTTCTATTTTTTAACAAAATATGTACAAAGTCGTCTGCTGCAGAATTGTCGTATGAGGGAAAGGGTTAAGACTGTGATAAGTAGAAATGCAACACATTTTCACCAATCTATTGATTCTTAGTTGCTTCAGATGCTGATTGTAATCCTATAGTTTCTGCTTGAATGACTTTTATCCATTCTCACATATAGCAAATCTGTTGCTGACGACTTTGAAAACATCTAGACAAAAATAGGAAAAGCCTCTTTCAATGAAAGTAAAGTTGAAAACATTGCTCCTTTCTTCTCCTGTCATAATGTTTTCAAAAGTCTTCTGCTGCAGAACTGCCAGAAAGCATCTTGATGGTTTCATGCAAAACGGTTGTAACTACATCTTGAACAAGATGAAGTTACAACCGTTTTGCATGAAGCCATCGATCTGTATGTGGGAAAGGGTTACTTTACATCTTTGAAACTTGTCATCATTCGCCAAGAGAATTTTGTCCCCTGGGTCAAAGATAAAGCTCACAGGGGCAGTAAAAGACATATCCTTTTCCGCTCGATATCTTACCTTTGACAGTCTTCAAACTTCATAGAATGATTGGACCTATAGAGTAGATGTCTCCTATTGTTTTTAGGTTCACTGGGTCAAAGGTCAAGGTTTCATGGACTGTAAAGATCAAAATCTGTTTCCACTAAATACCTTAAGAACCCTATGTCTCAAACTCAATATGATGATTTGACTCATTGATAAGGGATCACATGGGCCTTGAAGGTCATAATCTGTTTCCGCTCATTTACTCAAAAACCCTTTGTCCCAGAGTCTTTAAACTTCATTGGATGATTGGACATATTGGATAGATGACACCTATAATTGTTTTTGGGGTCACTGGTAACAGTTGAATATCACAGGGACATAAAGAGTCATATCTGTTTCTGCTCAACCATGTGCTCCAAAGTCTTCAATCTACATTGGTGGATTGGACTTATTCAGTATATCACCCCTACTGTTTTTTGGATCACTTGGTCAGAGGTCAAGGTCACAGGGTCCATAAAGTTCAAATCTGTTTCCGCTCAATACCTCAAGATCCCTTTTTCCAGTCTTCAAACTTCACAGGATGCTTGGACTCCTTGAGTAGATGACTCCTATTGGTTTTAGCACTACTGGGTTAAAGGTCAAGGTCAAATATGCTGTAAAGATTAAATCGGTTTCCGCTCAATTCTTGAAGAACCCTTAAACCCAGAATCTCTTCAAACTGCATAGGATGATTGGCCACCATGTGAAGATGACCACCACTGTTATTGGGGTCAAACGTCAAATTGATGTCTGCTCAAGAACCCTTTGACCTAGAGTCTTCAAGCTTCCGATGATGACTGTATTTGGTGATAAGATGACCTCTCCTATTTTTTGCTCACCTGGTCAATGGTTGCGGTCTTGTTGGCTGTCAAACTTCACAGGATGATTGGCCTATGTGAGCAGATGACCCTACGATTGTTAAACGAGTGAGACATACGCTTTTTTCGAAAAGCATCTTCTGGTTTCAAATGGGTATATACTTCTCTAACCCTTTCCCACATACAGACACATTTTGATGCATATGCAGCAGGCGACTTTTGAAAACATTGTTTCAAAAAAAGAAATTTGTTGTATGTTGGGAAGAGTAAACATGAGGCATGAGAAAATGTATTACTCCCATATTACCTACAAAATGTTGGAAGAATGAAAAACAATTTTCAGACTGGGAAGAGGAGATTGTGCTAATCATTCTTTACCCTTGTTTTAAATGACCTCTGCTGTGGTATAGGTGTTTAATTTAAGGAAAATATTTTTATTTAACCCTTTCCCCATACAGACAACATTATTTCCCTTTTGCCACAATGTTTCAACTCTTTTCAATTATTAATACTTTCATTTACAGAAAATATATATGTATTTTTGTCTAGATGTTTGCAAAGTCATTTGCAGCAGATTACCTGGTATATGGTTTTTTTCTGAATTATACCAAGGTTAAAATGTACCTTAGAGCCTGAGGCTTTATGTGTACAAAATTGCGTTTTCCACCTATGTAGGTTTAATTGCCCCTTTCCCTTATCATTTTGGACTCCTTCACAGCAGACAAATTTCGAAAACATTGTGAGGCAATAAGAAAATTGTTCAAAGTCAGCAGTTTCTCCTTTTCCAACACTCTATGAATTTGTGTTTCAAACTGCTCAAATGTTTGGATTTATTTTCCCTCTAAAGCTTTGAAAGCAGATGACTGAAAACAATTTATCAGATTGAGGAATTAGTTAAATCACTTATGGATCAATATGAAAATGTGACATGTTCAATGTTGAGAAATTAAATGAAATAAAAATTTATTGAATTTGGTTACCAATCTATGTATTTTTGTTATGATTTGTTTAGTTAACCCTTTCCCTCATACGACAATTCTGCAGCAGACGGCTTTGAACGTAGTTTGTCAAAACATATACAATCTCCATAATTGAATGGATAACCTATAACAAGAAGTGGAAAACATTGTGGCAAAAGGAGAAATTGCACGTTTTGTGCAATTTCTTCTTTTGTAACTATGTTTTCAAAAAGCTGTCTGCTGCAGAGGCGTTCGAAAGCGTTTATATGAGGGAAAGGGTTAAAACTATTTTTACAACGATTGTGAGGTATTTACAACTTACATCAAACCTTTCCATAATATTTAACCGTTTGTAACAGACAGACAATTTTTACCACAATGTTTTCAGCTATAGTAATTTTTCATTCATTTTTAATATTTCTCATATTTTTGTCTCAAATGTATTTTGTCTGCTTGCTTCAAAGGGGGAAGAAAGGGTTCATCACGTCTTTTACTGGTTACTGAACCTGTGTGTGAAGAAGTCCAACAATTTGTCTCCGCTCTCCTGTTTCCATCAATTGGCTAACTGCCTATGTGGAAAAGCAGCCGGTTGCTTGGACAGACTGTTATGTGGAGTACTGGTGTGAGGTGAGTAGGTGGAAATGTCCTCCGTGATATGAATGAAAATTGTTGAATTCAGCATTAAAACCTGTTTATCAATCAACCAACGCTTTTCTGGGAATCAAACTCAGTACCTTTAGATAATGGGTCTGGTAATCTTTAAATCACAATTACCTACCAGTGGGCTTCCGTTGCCTACTGATATTTACATGTATTTAGAACAAAGACAATCTGGGGTTTAATAAACGACTAAAACCTTACAGAATGATTTTTGTAATCTTTATATGTGCATATTCAAGCAGACAAGAGTATAAAGAACAAATGGTTAACAAACAAATAATTCATCATATATTGAATTATCCCTTTCCCTCATAGAAACAAATTTTGACATCTTTGTGGCAGACTACTTTTGAAAATATTGTGACAAAAGTAAAAAATGCTCATAATGACCAATTTCTCTTTTACTACAATATTTTCAACTCCAATAAGTGGGAGATTGGGGTTTGAAGGGGGAGATTTTCAGTGCGATGAATTTAACAGTAGAAATGTTCACGATAGAACGGAATTTAATATGCAGGAGACAATACTTTCAATATTTATAGGAAAAGAATAAAATTGACTCATTTTGAGAATGTTTACTATTTAACAGAATATTTTCAACTGTATGTTAGCATTTAAGTATTATTTTGGCATGTTTTCAAATTCATGCATTGATATTAAAAAAAACCTTTTAATTGTGGTTATCTAGAAAATCAAGCAAGTTGTCTATTGTGTCAATGACTTTTCATATTGCATCCAAGAAAGAAAAATCTTAACCACATTTAAATTAGACCTACTTTTGAATGAAATAATGAGTACCAATGGAATCTTTGTTAATCTAATGACACAGGGAGAAATCATTTAGTAAATTAATGACAGACACACATAATGTTTTGAACTTGTTGAAATAAAGGGCCTTTAATCAGTGACAATTTGTTTAAAAGTGGATGTTACAAAATGGTTGTAGTAATTTTCAGTACATTCATATATCTTCATGATTTAAAAAAAAAGGAAAAATTGTTGTTTTTTTCCTTTTTTTTAAATCTCGAAAATCATGAGTTTTTACTTCACGATCGTGGGGGTGGGGTTACCCTATTCAAATCGTGAGACTCACAATTGAATCTGGAGGGTTGGTAAGCATGAATTATTTACTCCCCTTTATTATTATACTTACATTTACAGAGATTTTTCATTGTTTTGCCAAGATTTATTGAAAGTCATATGCAGCCGATTTGTTGTATGTGGGAATGGATTAAACGAGCCGTGTCACATGATTTTGTGTGTTACAACATCTGTGTAATACAATCACATAAGAGTACATTGTAATAAAAACGGTAAGACGATTTTAATTTTAGCTTGAAGTGACATCTGACAAGTGACATACTATATCGAGGGCTTGGCGTGAAACGGTTGTAACTAAAAACCTATTTTGAAAACCCTGGTTTAGGGGCAATTTTGACACCTTTGTAAACAATGCAAATTTAGGTGCCATTGCTCAGAACGAGTAATGGCACCTAAATTTCCATTGTTTATCAAGAAAAATGATTTAACGCTTATAAAAACTTTATGGTGAGGTGATAAAAAAAATACCAATTTTAGTTACAACCCTTTCACGCCAAGCCTTCGATATGCAAGCAGAGATTGAAGAATCTAGTGAGGTATCCAGGAATCCAGATGCATCAAGACCCCTAAATCAAAAGATATAGACGCTTTCCGACGCCTTTGCAGCAGACGGCTTTTTGAAAACATAGTGACAAAAGAAGAAATTGCACAAAACGTGCAATTTCTCCTTTTGCCACAATGTTTTCCACTTCTTGTTATAGGTTACTCATTCAGTTATGGAGATTTTCCAATTTTTGACAAAATATGTTTGAAGTCGTCTGCTGCAGAATTGCCGTATGAGGGAAAGGGAAAACAGCATCTTCTCTTAAACCTTTGAGCCATTGTCAAAATTGAATATTCATAAAACCGGTAAAATTACCAACTTGAAGACAATTCTGATCTAAAAGTGCTTACAAGTCTGATTTCAAGATAATTTGGCAAAAATGTTTTATCTTCTGATAGGGCTGGTCTGATTTTAATATAAATTGACAAAAATTATTCTTGATGACTCTTTACGAAAATTGTTCAAGCCATTTTGATTTGTTGAAATGACAAAATTTTCCAATGTGCTGGTTAAATTTCAAGATAATTAGGCAGAAAGGTTCCTAAGATGACCCTTTACAAAATGTTCAAATTATTCTGACAGGTAAAACAACATGGTCCCTAGGACATCTGGCACTTTTAACCCTTTCCCTCATATAGACGCTTTCCGACGCCTCTGCAGCAGACGGCTTTTTGATAACATAGAGACAAAAGAAGAAATTGCTCAAAACAAGCAATTTTTTTCTTTTTGCCACAATATTTTCCACTTTTAGGTTATCCATTCAATTATAGAGATTTTCCTTTTTTTGACAAAATATGTTGTCGTCTGCTGCAGAATTATCGTATTAGGAAAAGGGTTAATGCAGATTCATTTTAAATGGAAACAAGATGTGTTTGTGAAACACTGATGCCCCCGAATGGCAACGTCTAGGTCGAAGGTAATGGTCAAGGTTAAAACTATTGGTACTGACAGAAAGGTCATGTCACAAGGAATACACATGTGAAATATGGAAGCCGTACCTGTTATAATATTCAAAAGTAGTAGTCAAGGTTAAAGTTTTCAAAATGTAGGTCAAAGGTCAAGGTGAAGGTGGCAAGGTCAAAAATGTCGGTACTGAGAGAAAGGTCATGTCACAAGGAATACACATGTGAAATATGGAAGCTGTACCTGTTACGGTTCAAAAGTAGTGGTCAACATTAAAGTTTTCAAAATGTAGGTCAAAGGTCACGGTCGCAAGGTGAACAATTTTGGTACTGACAGAAAGGTCATGTTACAAGGAATACACATGTGAAATATGGAAGCCGTACCTGTTACGGTTCAAAAGTAGTGGTCAAGGTTAAAGTTTTCTTTGCCACAGACAAAGAAGTTTTCAAAATGTAGGTCAAATTTCAAGGTCGCAAGGTCAAAAATTTTGGTACTGACAGAAAGGTCATGTCACAAGGAATACAAATGTGAAATATGGTAGCCATACCTGTTATGGTTCAAAAGTAGTGGTCAAGGTTAAAGGTTTTTTTGACAGACAGACAAAGAGACAGACAGATAGGCCAAAAACTAGATGCCCACCGAATCGGTGATTCCGGGGGCATGGTGGTCAAATTGCATTGATCATAATAATTTAATGTCCTGTAAATTCTTAAAGAGCACGATGACAACAATATTTCACAACTAAATATTTTGTGATTTCAATGTCTGCCCACCTGGGAACCCATACAGAGGCTGTCACTACTGAATGTAGATGGATGTCTTGATCTGTCCATCATTGCCTCTACCAGTGCCCTGTTGACTCAAAAGAGTGTGAAAACTCACAATTTGTACACGTTTGAGGCTTGTTTTTAACCCTTTAAATGTTGTATGTGGGAAAGGGTTAAGTGAGATTGTAAATCTGATAAAAACATGATAACATCTAGAATATTTGAAGTATGGTTTTCATACAGAGTTATGCTCGTTTTGAGGCACATTGTTCTCTGCATCCGTGGCAAAAGTAGTAGGACAGTTTTTGCTAAACGGTTTGATAGCTTTCATCATGGACCCAATTCCTCACTTCTTTTCTTTTTTAACTCTACCCATCAAGTAAAACTCCTTGTTTGGTTTCAGGTTCATTGTGTAGGCCATACGATTGGACAGGGCAAAGAGGGAAACAACTGATCCAATATCCCAGAGGTCATCCATATCTAAGCCATGTTTCTTTAGCTCTTCAATTTTTGCCTCTGACACTTGTTTACAATGGCATAAATCCATTGCAACTTCTAGTATTGCTTGCTGACGTTCGTCTATATCAGCCGACCTCCAGTTAGCTGCCAACTGAAAAACAAGCAAATTTATATAATAATAGGGAAAAGAAATCCCTAAATCCAGTGCCAAACTGATGGCATAGTAGCAAATATCTTAACTGCTTATATCGGGGGAAATTTGATCAAGTGTTGGAATGAAACTGCAAGGAGTGGACACAATAAATGAAACGGCTTGTCAGTAAACGGCATTTCAAATAAAGTAATAAGGAATAAAATCTTTATACAATTTAAAAGAGGACCACCAAATAAACACTCCTGTGAAGTTTGATTAATATCGTTCCAACACAGTGGGATAAGGGTTAATCCTTTCCCTCATACGACAATTCTGCAGCAGACGACTTTGAACGTATTTTGTCAAAAAATAGAAAATCTCTATAATTGAATGGATAACCTATGACTAAAAGAGGAAAACATTGTGTCAAAAGGAGAAATTGCACGTTTTGCTGCAGAGGCGTCAGAAAGCGTCTATATGAGGGAAAGGGTTAATATGAATAAAACACAAATCCTACCTGGTCTGCAAGGTGTGGGTTTTTCGAGTATATTCTATGTAAAGCGCTGTGAGCAACAATACAATACAGACAGTTGTTGTCGGCGGAGGTGGCTACAATTATCATCTCTTTGTCCGCCTTTGTTATATTACCTATTCAAGAGTGACAAAAAGGTTTTGAAATATACCATTTATAGAGTCACAATTAAACCCTTTACCCACATACAGTTACTTTCTAACACCTCTGCAGGAAACGACTTTTAAAAACATCAATTAATTTCTCCTTTCCCACATTGTTTTCAACTTTTTTCAGTAGTTGTGCTTTCATATAAAGAAATGTTCCATATATTTACATAGATGCATTCAAAGTCTTTTGCAGATTTGTTGTATGTGGGAAAGGGATAACTTGATGCCACTGCTGCAAACCACTAACTTAAGAGATAAAAGGATGAATTGTTGATCACAAGCAATTTCTAATATTCACACTTTCAATTCAATTTTTTACTTGAAATTGTCCAAATGTCACTTTTTGTTCCCTGTAAATCTATGAACAATTTTGAAAGAGGACCACCAAAGGAACATTCCTGTGAAGTTTGGGTGAAGTTGGTCTAGTGATTTTTGAGGAGATGGTGTTTGAAGATAAATGTTAACGACAGACGTACTATGGATGGACTATGGACCTTCGGTTCAGGTGATCTAAAGAGTATTAACTCTTCTCTACATGCAAACACATTTTGATGCATCTGCAGCAAATGACTTTTGAAAACATTATGACAAAAAGAGAAATTGCTCACAAACACAATGATTCCTATATTCAACATGAAGACACATTTTGAAGGAACTGCAGATGACTTGAAAACATTGAGGCAATTGGAAATATTGCAGAACATCAGCAATTTTTCCTATAGCCACAATGTTTTTTACTCTATTCAATAATGATACATTTATTCATAGAAATTTTCCACACTTTTAAGATGTTTTCAAAGTGATTTGCTGCAGATTTGTTGTATGTGGAAAGGGCTAAAACCCACAACAAGAGGACCATGATGGTCCTTAATTGCTCACCTGATTTAAGTGACATAGCTTTCAATGTTCAATGCTATCTTCCCAAGCCAAGGGTACAATTTACATAACCATAACTACTTATGGGAATGCTAATGTACGATGTAGCCTTTGCTAGCGAAGATGACTCTATGCATACAAGGAAAACACTTGGACAATCTTTGTAGAAGGTCAACCAAGGAAGATTTGTGCCAAATCATTATAAAATCAGGCCTTTATGTTTGGACAAGTAGATTTGTACAGTTTCACATTATATGTACATATAAGGAAAACAAGCCCTGCAGCATGGTGGCCATGTTTTTCAGAAGGATCAGAATAATTTCAACAATCTTGGTCGAGGGTCAACCAAGGAAGCTTTGGACCAAATTATTTGCTTATCGGGCCAGTGCTTTTATACAAGAAGATTTATGAAGTTTTCACTATATATTCATAAGGAAACCAAGCTCTGTCACCCTGGTGGCCATATTTTTGAATGAATCAGAATAATTTATACAGTTTTGGTAGAGGGTCACCCAAAGAACATTTGTGCCCAATTATTTTCAAATCCATCCAGTTCTATTGGACAAGAAGATATCTTAAGTTGTTTCACTATATTCATATAAGGAAAACAAGGAACGGCCCCTGATGGATTAGAATAATTTGAATAATTTTGGTAGAGGTTCATCTAAGGAATATTTGTGCCAAATTATTTTCAAATTGGGCCAATACAATTGACAAGGAGATTTTCTAAGTTTTCACTATACACTTAGCAGCCAAGTTTTTCAAAATAATTTGAACAATCTTGGAAGAGTAGCTTCTGTGCAAAATAATTTTTAATTCGGCCAGTACTTTTGGATAAGAAGATTTTTAAAGTTTTGGCATTTTCCCCCTTTTCTGATGCCACAGCAACGAAAGTTCTAGTTTGAATTAAATACTCTGAACAAATTTGATGAGGGCCACCTAGGGAACCATCCTGTGAAATGACTTTGAAATTAGACCAGTAGTTTCAGAGGTGAAGACAGATGCCGGACTGCGAGTGATCACAATAGCTAACCTCGAGCATATATATATTTATTTTGTGGAAGACAGTTGTGCAGAGCGTCGGCCACTCATACCAAAGATCCTGGGTTCGAGTTCTGTGATGAGCAGGTTCTGACTTTGGGATTTTTCTACACAAACAGCGCGAGTACTGGCTAAGTTTCCAGGAAGTAGACATTAAGCATGATTAATATAAGCTGAAAGCTTGTTTTGCAATTGATATAATATAAATAAGTTTAAACTAAACCTCGAGCACTTTGTGCTCAGGTGAGCTAAAAAGGAGTATACACACCTCTATCACCCATGACAACATCATAGTAATTAATGAAAGCTCTGAGTTCATCAGGTCTGTAGGACAGTGCACTGAATACATTGGGAACGAAGCCAGATTTCTCAGCTACATCTGTTATCTTGTCTCTCATATCGTCTGGTAGTTCTTCTATTGCTGGGACAGGGAACCTGGAAAACTTTTCGTCGGATGCAGGTGTCTTTGTTGATGAAAAGCATCTTCCAAACTTAAGTGAGAATCTGTTCTGACTTTTCAGCACCTTAATTGAAATGGAGATGTGTTAATTGAAACTTGAAATCCCTTGCTGCACTATACTTGCACTTGATATTTTGAAAAGTAGGTGAATAGTTTGGTGTAACTGGAAAGGACTTATGTTAAAAAGCCCTATTTGCAACAGGTTAAAAGTTATGGCCAATGGCAAATTTTTGAAAAGTAGGCTGAAAGTCAACAACACAACATATTCAATATCTTCATCACTAGAAGGAAAAATTTTGATTCTAATAACATAAAAATATATAGTCAATAATGATGTACTTGAATACATGTACATAGTGTATAAAATTAATATTTTTTTTCGTTTTCCAACAATGTTTCAAAAGTTGTATTAATCAGGTAACATGCTAGTCTTTTTGTGTAAGCTGATCTTGAGGTTACAATACACCAAATAAATTCCTTCTTTGATTCCATGTAAATCGACCAGTTTCAGTCCTCAATTGTCACACTTTCTAAGCATTTTTCATGTAGAACACCTATATCATTAAAAAAAAAAAAAGAGTAACCTCTAAGCTTTAAAACAATCCAAACAAAATGGGGGATTATGCAAGAAAGAATTCACCAGGCGAAAATGGTTACCGTCATTTAGGGCCAAATCGTGCCCGGACAAAACCGGTGTTTAGCATTCTCTACTTTCACTTTCAAACAAGGGCAAAATACTAATCATTTCCAGTGCATCCTTTAAACATTTAGTTTTACAATGAATTTAAACTCAATGTCATAAATTCAATGCATTCTTGTGATGGTAAACACTCATTTCTACGAAAACAAAGTTTGTTTTAGGGACTATTTGGCTCTAGATCAGCATGACCATGGGTGTATTTGGCGTAATTTGACCTTGACCAGCTTAATCACGGAAGCAAGGATTGGCTTGTATGTTAAATTAAATGTGTCATTTATGCACATGTCTCTGATCAGAAAACTGCCTCTAAATGAAGTTTCATGTTAAACATTTGAAGTTAGTCCTACTTGATGAACTCTACAATGTCTACATTTGAATTTCCAAGACCACACTGTAATCTGTGCGTTTGCTATTTATTTTGCATTTTATTTATTTTTTAAAAGCGTTTGTGATATATATAAGAAAAAAAGGAGTTCAAGGAAACGCCCCTTTAACATTGACCGACGGCGAGGGAGTGGGGACCCTTCTGTAGCTGTCAAATGGCTGTCACACATGATTCTGAACGGTTAAATAACTGACAACTACTGTATTACTGTATTCATTTTTACGTAAAAGAAATGTTGACAATGAAATGCACATGCAATATATCGACGATACTTTATGAATTACCTTTGTAAACCCAGAAATAGCTAATCGAGTAGTGCTTCCCATAGTTTGTTTACAAAATGTGTCCCTGGTGGTTGATCAATTTGGACCGGATATGGTTTTGATGAAGTTATTGCCAACAGAATTTCCGAAGTAACTTGGAATTAATTGCAGTAAGTTTATGTGCAAAATGTCAATAATATACATTTCTTCTACATATGTGAAAATATATCTGCATAACAGCATTTTCTATTTAGTTTTTAAAACAGACTGATATTTACGAAAGGAACGAAATGGACATGAACGAAACATCTTGCATAAGGGGAGTAATCATTTGATGCCATAAAGTATTAAGCCAAACAATATAAATATTTTCAAAATCATTTCATGTATTAAGATTATATGAAAATGTTTGTCAATATGTGCAATTTGATTGGCTACTTGGAAACAATTATAACATGGAATATTTTGATAAAAATATTTAATATTTAAAATTATTGCTCCCACATCTACATGACGTCATAGCAAGATGGCAGCAAAATGTGTTCTTCGAACAAGCCTTGGTAGCAAATCAATTAATTTCGCCAGACCACTGGTACGTATTGAAAGATTGTCAATGAGAATATGTTCAGAATATCAATTGAATTAAAATGAAAAGAAATGCGTATCTCTAGAATGTACAATTCATTCAAACTATACAAAAATGATGGACCAATCCCGTGCCCTTCAAAAATCCTGTATTCAAGGATGTTAAAGTCCGGCAACGTCTTTCCAATTACTGCTCAAAATCACTTATTATTAACAACGCTAAGTACAATGAGTATAGGTGTAACATTTTTCGGGTTAATAAACAATTGTGATGCAGGTTATAATGACCTCAATTTACAAGTCCTATTGTCCTGACTCCCTATGCATATATTCCACTTAAAAATAAAATGAGTATCATGCGCGTAGCTTTGCAATAATCAATGTGTAGGCTGTCACGTGAGAAAATCAACATTGTGGACTGCGGAAAGTATCGACCCGGATCAGCCTAAGCATGCCACACAGGCCTACCCGGATAGACACTTTTCGCCTCCTGTGGATTTTCTGTTTCAGGAATCACTACTCTATACATCTATCCCTCTAAGACGGAATGTGTCGGCCAGATCAGTCTGCGCGGACAGCGCAGGCTGATCTAGTCGATACATTACGCAGATGTCTTTTGCCGCAGATGCATTTTGGGGTATTTTGAGAAAAAAATGTGTAGGCACGGGCCTACAGTGCCTAAAGGGAGCTACGCCCCTGAGTATAGGTGCTACCTATTTCGGGTAAACATTTATTATATGTCGTGATTGGTGAATAATTCCCCGCGAACTGCAGTTAGCCCCTTGCTTGTGTGACGAACTTAGGCCGATCCGTTCCGGATGTAACGTGCAGGGCTAAAGACGCAGAAGATCCCTTCAGCGAAAAGTATACTCAACCCTAAAGGGGTCCACTTGCCTTATATATGTAACCCTAAACTCCATCACTTCGAAACGGTGATGTAAATTTGCATATCAAATGCAACGTATACCGAACGTTTTCGTTACACTACTTCCCACTCCGAGAAGACTCCTGGGAAACCCATGGGTAATGCAACTCCGGTATGGCAGTTGTCTTCATCCCACCGCTGCCACCAATGTAACGTGCAGGGCTAAAGATGCAGAAGATCCCTTCAACGAAAAGTATACTCAACCCTAAAGGGGTCCACTTGCCTTATATATGTAACCCTAAACTCCATCACTTTGAAACGGTGATGTAAATTTGCATATCAAATGCAACGTATACCGAACGTTTTCGTTGCAGCACGATCAGTTATTTACGTCAATTACGAGTCCTACCGACCTAAGCAAAGAAAATAAAAAAATCATCAGGTTAAGCTTATATTTAACTTTGAAATATAGCTAAGTTTTTACATCCATGAAATTATGATGACAGGTACAACAAATAATCAACTTGCAAGGTTCATACTAGAAAGGCGACACCTTAAGGGTCTCGCAGGATAGAATGAGTGGAGAGGAGCAGAATTGCATCCGAACTACCAACCGACCACACACAATGCTGATAATATTATTTCGATTCTAACATGATCCAAAACGTAACAATTGATGAAACTAGTATTTTGCAACACCAACATTATCTCCGTAAGTCTAAAAGATAAATAGAACATTATTATCGGGATTTGGCGCCCAAGTTTAGTTTAAACTTATTTATTTTACATCGATTGCGAAACAAGCTTTAAGCTTAGATTACTCACACTCGATGTCTGCTTCCTGGAGACTTAACCAGTACTCTTGCCGTTTTGTGTGGAAAAATCTCAAAAGGACCCGCTCATCACGGGACTCGAACCAGGGACCTTTGATACGAGAGGCCGACGCTCTACCTCTGCACCACTGTAACGTTATGACGTCAACCGCTGACGTGACGTCACTTTCCTAGTCACGCCCACATATTTTTTTAAAATCAAGAACCCCTATTGAAAGCTTTCTCCAAGAATCCAAACTGAATGTATGAGAAATCTAAACACACCGTTGTTTGCACTGGATCTCGAACAAGTTTTAGGTTGAATTTCAGGTTTCTAGCTGATTCCGTTATTTGCTGGTGCGAGATCTACAGAAATATGTAGTCAAAATGTCGATTTTTCGGGTTTTAACCTAAAAAATCACTAAAACTAGATTTTTCCCAGATATAACGAACACGCCCAGACCTAGATCACATTGAGTTCTATAAGTGTGGGGAATTTCAGCGAAATCGTTCTCACCGATTTCTTTGTCCACAAATCGCTGAATTTTACAACACATTGTGTCCCAATAGCCGTATAGACATTTGTTCCATAGAACAGAATAGAATAATTCTGTTTCACTACACTCATTCTATACTAGAAAGGCGACACCTTAAGGGTTTCGCAGGATAGAATGAGTGGAGAGGAGCAGAATTGCACCCGAACTACCAACCGACCACACACAATGCTGATACTATTATTTCGATTCTAACATGATCCAAAACGTAACAATTGATGAAACTAGTATTTTGCAACAACAAAATTATCTCCGTAAGTCTCAAAGATAAATAGAACATTATTATTGGGATTTGGCGCCCAAGTTTAGTTTAAACTTATTTATTTTACATCGATTGCGAAACAAGCTTTAAGCTTAGATTACTCACACTCGATGTCTGCTTCCTGGAGACTTAACCAGTACTCATGCCGTTTTGTGTGGAAAAATCTCAAAAGGACCCGCTCATCACGGGACTCGAACCAGGGACCTTTGATACGAGAGGCCGACGCTCTACCTCTGCACCACTGTAACGTTATGACGTCAACCGCTGACGTGACATCACTTTCCTAGTCACGCCCACAGATTTTTTTAAAATCAAGAACCCCTATTGAAAGCTTTCTCCAAGAATCCAAACTGAATGTATGAGAAATCTAAACACACCGTTGTTTGCACTGGATCTCGGACAAGTTTCAGGATGAATTTCAGGTCTCTAACTGATTCCGTTTTTTGCTAGTACGAGATCTACAGAAATATGTAGTCAAAATGTCGATTTTTCGGGTTTTAACCTTAAAACTCTCTGAAACTAGATTTTTCCCAGATATAACGAAACCGCCCAGACCTAGATCGCATTGTGGTCTATCAATGTGGCTAATTTCAGCGAAATCGTTCTCACCGTTTTCTTTGTCCACAAATCGCTGAATTTTACAACACATTGTGTCCCAATAGCCGTATAGACATTTGTTCCATAGAACAGAATAAAATAATTCTGTTCCACTACACTCATTCTATAAAGTACTTCAAATAAAACGATTCCATAATTCACGGAACTACATTTGTGACAAGTCAAATTAATCCCAAAGTCAGGGGACTCGAACCAGGGACCTTTGATACAAGAGGCCGACGCTCTACCTCTGCACCACTAATAGAATGACGTCATATTACAGGAATTTGGATTTATAACTTCTGGAAAGTCAAAGGTCAAAGGTCAAAAAACCCTTACGAGTAATATTTGAACTCGTTTTAGAAATAGACGACGAGTGTTATTAAACGGAAATTATCACACATAAAATTACTTGTGCTCGTTCCTTTATCGAGTACGTATTATCATATTAAATTATTTTCTCTAGAAGTTTTTTTTGTTTCGATATTTTCTTTTCATCCAATCAAAATGTAGCACTGTAGCAGAATCGTGATTGCATCGAAAAATCCAATTTGGACACAATTTTTGGAAAGACGGTATAGCAAAATTTTGCAAAGTTCATACACATTACCTATTGACGGGAAACATCGCCGTCAATTTGTTTACCCGTATAATTATTGCCATGATATTAAATTCATGAAATAAGGATGACAACAGGGACTTATCTATGTTCCTGATAAAAGCACAATATTTGGGTAGAATCTAGTTTGCCGGTCCCTGGAAATGAATATACAAAGTTACTTCTGCGCATGTTCACATTTTGCAAACAACACTCGCGGACGCACATTTTTTATTATTTGGCTTGGCCAACGACACTATGCAAGCGTTTTTCTCTTGCGACATTTTTCTGCAGTTACGATCAACTCGGCCTTGTTTTTTGGGGGGGTTTCTCAATCTTTAAATGACAAATCTTTACTTCGAAACATTGGACATTTTAGTTTTGTCGCGTTCGATTTATTTATTATTTTTTCCGAACATTAAAATCGTTAACTAGTACGCATGCCATCTTGTCAACCAACACATTCTTTCTGGCCTCCGTCGAAAAAATATCATGTGCACTTTCGCTAACTTTACAACCATTTCCTGGGGACCGGCAAACTAGATGATTCCCAATAATTAATCGACTTGCCCTTCATAAAGTATCCTGTTGTGTCCTGGTTTAGTGACCTTTAACATCAATTTTCAGGCATATATGTTTTTTGATATGGTCAAATAATTATTAAACAATTTTTAGCTCCACTGGCTCCCCTAACCACTTGGCCAACTTGGTTGAAACTTCATAGGAAGCATCCTCTCAATGTCCTCTCTTAAATTCCTTCAAATTTTTTTTATCCATCCAAAATTCTGGTTTCCATGGCAACCAAAAGAAAAAAATAGTGAAAACTTAAAAAATCTTCTTCTCCGAAAGTGTCAGGCCGATTTTCAAATAATTTTGTAGAAATGTTCCTTGGGTGACCCTTTATGAGATTCCTTCAAGAAAATAATTTGAAATGTTGATTGGTTGAAAATCATGGCCGCCAGGGCTATTTTGCCTTATATAGCTATAGTGAAAACTTAAAAATCTTCTTCTCAGAAAGTGTTGAGCAGATTTTCAAATAATTTTGTAGAAATGTTCCTTGGGTGACCTTCAATCAGATTCCTTCAAGCCTTGTTGATTGGTAAAAAACATGGCCACCAGAGGGCGGGGCTATTTTGTCTTATATGGCTAAAGAGAAAACTTAAAAAATCTTCTCCTCCGAAAGTGTCTGACTGATATTCAAATAATTTTGTAGAAATGTTCCTAGACCCTCTATCAGATTCCTTCAAGCCATGTTGATTGGTTGAAAAATATGGCCGTCAGGGGGTGGGGCTATTTTGCCTTATATGGCTATAGTGAAAACTTAAAATATCCTCTCCTCCGAAAGTGTCAGGCCGATTTTCAAATAATTTTGCAGAAACATTCCTTTGGTGACACTCTACAAGATTCCTTTAAGCCATGGTGGTTGGTAAAAAACATGGCCACCAGGGGGCAGGGCTGTTTGGAGAATTGATTTTTGCCTTATGGCCGTGGAGCGATACTGGCCCTCTTGGGCCTCTTGTTTAATACATAGTATAGCAAATTTCATACACAATACCTACCGACGGGAAAGAAATTGCAGTCAATCTGTAAACCTGTATTATAGAAAAATATTAATTATTATTTCATTAATTTCACATTTTTTGTTGCATAAATATCGTGTAATTATACACTACAATTCATGTAAGACATATTATTTGTACACTTCAAACAAATTGAATACTTTTTTCTTTCAGATAAAAACAGACCGATGTGTTCATCATTCAGTGCAGAATAAGGTAATCTTCTTTACTAAAAATTTATTCAATAGTCATTTTCTATGAAAAGTATAACACAAATAATAAATGATGGAAAACCATGTCAATTTACAGAGGTCATATAAGGAGGGGTATTCAGCTCTTTCTCCCACGATTTTTCTCTCATTATTCAAGCAAACCCTATGTTGTGGGTACTCAAAAGAATCGTCTCACTGAGATGATTCTTTTGAGTACCCACAACATAGGGTTTAAGGGTCAAATAAGGATTTAGAACATGCAAAACGCCCCTTATCTAGAGCCCTGAATTTGTCAAGAAAAACTAAGAGTTTATAGTAGCAACCTTTAACCTCTGTCAGTTTTTGAATACTTATACAAATTTAAAAAAGAAAAATTTAAATGATTTTTGTAAATGCTTCACATATTTATAATTAACAGTGACGACAAAATCCACCTTGAGTGGTTTAAAAACATGAGTCTTAAACATTTCCCACCGGCAGACACATTTTGATGCATATGTAGGAGATATCTTTTTAAAACATTGCGGGAAAAAGAGAAATTGCTCAAAATAAGTGTGATGAACATTTCTACAACTAACATTTGTTTTCTTTTCTATCAGGAAATTTGAAATTTACTTCACAACTGATGTAAAAAGACTTTGTTTAAACTTTGCGTTTACTAAAACGTTAACTGCTTATTCTGCATATAATATGGAAACAATTCAGGAATTGAAGGTCAATATGAGTATATCTATCTTTAACATGTCATGCTAGTCCATGGTATAATGTATTGTTTCCTGTCGGAAATGACTTAAAGGAGATCACATATATATAGGATATTTTTATGTTGTTAAGATTATTATAACTATTACAAAGATTAAAGGTGGATGAATGAGAAAGGGTTTTAGTTCTTGTTTATGTTTTACTGCTACATGTAAACAGAATGAAGATAAGGTAACATTGCAAATACCTATTTCTCCTTATTTCGTACATTTTTATTTCAGTTTGTTAATGACATCTTTTCATTGTCGTTAACCTTTTTAAGTTCTTTCTATATCAACACATAGCATTCAGTTCTCTTTTTATGTCTTTTGACTGTCATTAAACCATTACCTGAAATGATATTTTAGTATTGTCTGCATTGAAATCATCGAAGGATATAAAAGTAAAAATTTTATTTTAATAAGAGTGTTGAAAAACTAGTTGGCGAAAATGATATTGCTATTTTTTAACAATTCTTTCATTGTTTTCCAAAGTCATTTGTAACAGATAAATGGAATCTTTAACTCTTTCCCACATAGAAAAAAATGTGAAAATATGGAGAACTTCTTTCTTAAAATAGAGTATAAAACATTGTGGGAAAAGGATTAATAGCAAAGAATGGGTACTTTCTCCTTTTCCCTACATTGTTTTAAAAAAAAAGTAATTTGCATGAATTGTGTGGAAGTGTAACTCAAATTTCGATTTATCAAGGGCAGACTCTTCTATCTGCAGCATGTCTTCACTCCATATCATTTATACACACTCATTGTTTACAACTTTACATTAGAGCTCCTCCATGGGGAAAGGTTGACATTTACCATATGTGTAGATTCAGATTAGCTTGCACATATGCTCAGTCTTACCAGGATCTACACAATGTGACTGTTTCTTTTGACAAGATTGTTGAAGTAAAATGTGAACGGTGTAGACACTGTTTACAAAATCGTACTTGTGTCTATTCCCATGGACTGACTTTTTAAAATATTTGTTAGAATGAAGAAAATAGCCTATAAAAGTATGTGTTTACCTTTTATATATTGTATCCGAATTGCATGTAACTGTTGATGTGTTTTGTCAGTTGTTATCTGAGAAACTGTTACTTTTGTGCTGTAGACTGTTGTTTCCAATGAAAGTTGAATTCTTCCTTACATGCTGGTGCAGACTTTTGAAAACCACGTGGTGTACTAAAAAGAGAAATGGCTCAAAACAAGCATTTTCTCCTGTTCCAAAAATATTTTCAAATAGGTGTCGAATAGATTTTTGAATTTGCACATGTTACATGGTTTCCTTGCAAAAACCTCAAAATATCATATTGGAGAACATTTAATTCCTGTTGCAATGTTTGTTATGTATGAACAAGTCATTGTAGAGATAGGAGGGTTGAACTTTCTTTAACCCTTTCCCGCATAAAGACGCTATCTGAAACATTTACAGCAGACGACTTTTGGAAACTTTGTGGAAAAAGAAGAAATTGCTCATAATGAGCAATTTCTCCTTTTGACACAATGTTTTCAATTCTATTCAATGATAAAACTTTCATTTATAGAGGTTCAATATGAAGACTTGATGTTGTTGTTTTTTTAGCTCACCTGTGCACGAAGTGCTCAGGGTGAGTTATTGTGATAGCCTTTTGTCCGGCGTCCGTCGTCCGTCAACTTTTTCTCCTCAGTAACCAGTGGGTCAATTGGGATGAAACTTCACAGGAAGCATCCCTACATTGACCTCACCAGAATTCCTTAAAATTTTCGGGATCCATGCATAATTCTGGTTTCCATGGCAACGAAATGAAAAAAACTTTAAAAATCTTCTTCTCCAGAACTGGTTGGCTGATTTTCAAATAATTTTGTAGAAATGTTCCTTGGATGACCCTCTATCAGATTCCTTCAAGCCATATTGATTGGTCGAAAAACATGGCCGCCAGGGGGCGGGGCTATTTTGCCTTAAATGGCTATAGTGAAAACTTAAAAAATCTTCTCCTCCGAAAGTGTCTGGCCGATTTTCAAATAATTTTGTAGAAATGTTCATTGGATGACCCTCTATCAGATTCCTTCAAGCCATGTTGATTGATCGAAAAACATGGCCGCCATGGGGGCGGGGCTATTTTGCCTTATATGGCTTTAGTGAAAACTTAAAAAATCTTATTCTCCCAAACTGGTTGGCAGATTTTCAAATAATTTTGTAGAAATGTTCCTTAAGTGACCCACTATCAGATTCCTTCAAGCCATGTTGAATGGTCGAAAAACATGGCCGCCAGGAGGGGCGGGGCTATTTTGCCTTATATGGCCATAATGAAAACTTAAAAAATCTTCTCCTCCGAAAGTGTCAGGCAGATTTTCAAATAATTTTGTAGAAATGTTCCTAGGGTGACCCTCTATCAGATTCCTTCAAGCCAAGTTGATTGGTCGAAAACTATGGCTGCCAGTGGGCGGGGCTTATATAGCTCAAGTGAAAAAAAAAATCAGGTGAGCGATTCCAGGGCCATCATGGCCCTCTTGTTTATAGTTCAAGTACATGATCATTTGTGTGTTTTTAACTTTTAATGTATTGACAACTTAAGTTAATATAATAATCATATATTATTGTATCAAAGCAGGCTAGTAAACTGTATTCGCTAAACCGTTGTTCAGATGATAGGTGTAGACATCAATTATATACCATGTTATAAACATCTTAAACTTTGCACACACAAAATATCTTTTTAAGTTTTTGAAAAGTTTTTTTTTTTATTAATTAAAAGATTCTATTGACTACATCTAACATTGGGTCTGAGATCATGGAACATGCCCATTTAACCCTTTCCCTCATACAACAAATCTGCAGCAGACAACTCTAATTATGGTAAATCTCTATAAATTAAAATATAATTTTCAAATAGACATGAAAACATTATGGCAAAAGGAGAAATTTTTCATGAAACTTCATGACACGAGAAGATTGCACAAATATATGAATACCAATGTGCGTCCCACATATAGACGCATTTGTGACAAACTTCCAGTGATAGCAAACTGTTTGACCTTTGATCTACTTTAGAGAATTTTGTAACTATCAAGGGGCATTGATGTTTCTTTTTCTGAGATGTTTCCAGGTGGACTTCTTTAACCTTTTCCAACATGCACCGAATCTGCAGCAGACCACTTTTAGAACAATTAAAGCGGGAAAAATATAGAACATTTCCATAGAGGAAAGTTTAATTATTAAAAGAGTTGAAAACTGTGTGACAAAAGGAGATATGTCTAATTACTTTATTAGAATCAATTTCTCCTTTTGTCACAATGTTTTTAAAACTCATCTGCTGCAGAGGTGTAAAAATGTGTCTGTATGTGGGAAAGGGTTAAACAAATCCGATAAATAATCAATTCTGTGTTTATTGTATAGGCCATAGCAGAACCTGTTTCTAAGCCAGCAGGTCGACATATGGTCACGCTGGTTCCTGGAGATGGTGTGGGTCCTGAAATGATGGCAAGTGTACAGGAGGTGTTTAAAACAGCAGGGGTACCAGTCGACTTTGATGAATATTTTGTCAGGTAAACCTAGTCTGAACATTGCTTAACCCTTTCCCTCATATAGACGCTTTCTGATGCCTCTGCAGCAGACAGCTTTTTGAAAACATAGTGACAAAAGAAGGAATTGCTCAAAACGAGCAATTTCTCCTTTTGCCACAATGTTTTCCACTTTTAGTCATAGGTTATCCATTCAGTTATAGAAATTTTTTATTTTTTGACAAAATATGTTCAAAGTCGTCTGCTGCAGAATTGTCGTATGAGGGAAAGGGTTAACCTTTTTACAAAAACAACAAGTCTGTAACAGATGACTTTGAAAACATTTTGGAGAAATATGGAAAACTTTTAATTACTAGATATTTTAAATCTATTTGAAAACATTGTGTTAAAAGGCGAATTACTCATTATGAGCAGTAGCAGACTACTCTTAACCCTTTCCCATATACTACAAATTTGCAGCAAACATCTAGGCATATTAAAATCTCTATAAAAGAGAGTTAAGAAATAAATGACTTATCTACAGAGCTCTAGATAAGGGGCATTTTGCATGTTCTTAAATCCTTATTTGACACTCTAAGCCTTTGTTGTGGGTGCTCGAAAGAATCGTCTCAGTGAGATATTGTGGGAAAAAGAGCTGAATACCCCTCCTTATCTGAAAATCTGTATCTATCCATGATTTTTAGTCAATATAACAATTTCATGTATGGGTTTCTTTTCTTTTTTTCAGTGAAGTACACAAGACGCAGAGCGCTGACTATGGCAGTGTGCTTGAATCATTTAAACGCACCGCAGTTGGTCTTAAAGGTATTATCACAACACCCGGAAATTTTAAAGGAAACGAGTTACAAACACTCAACATGAAATTCAGGTATGTCAGACTGTTTTTGGGTGCTTTCCTTTACAGGGAAATACTTTTATTAACCCTTTCCCACTTGCAGACGCATCTTTAGCATTCAACTTTAGAAAAACATCGTGGCTAAGGTGAAATTGCTCGTGATGAGCAATTTCACCATTTGCCGCAATGTTTTCAACTCTATTTAATAGGAAAACTCATTTATTGAGATTTTTTATGTCTTTGTCAAAACGTTAAGAAAGTCGTCTGCTGCAGAACTGTGGTATGTGGGAAAGAGTTAAAAGAGACTTTTTCTTTGTGGTCTGTCTATCACACATTCACTTACTGATATTTAAGCAGGTAATACATTGTCGACAACTATGGTAATTTGAATATATGGAAAGGACAGTTACCAAAAATTGATACTTAGGGTATGACATGTTTCTTTCAATTTTAATAAGTTTAAATATTTATTTTACATCCATTCTGAGACAATGTTTTTAACTTTCTGGATACTCCGCCAGTACAAATACCATGGGAAAGATCCCAAAGGTTGACACGTTGGTTGCTCAGACTGACCCTCTGACCTCTGACCCACAGTCTCAACTTGATTATGGTCGGAAATAATTATTTATTATTAGTCATTTCCCACTTGCAGACGACTTTTGCAAATATTGTAGTTCATGATGAGCAATTTTTCTTTTTGCAACACTGTTTTCAGCTCTATTAATATTATAATACTATTATTTAGCCCTTTCCCTCATATAGACGCTTTCTGACGCCTCTGCAGCAGACGCCTTTTTGAAAACATAGTGACAAAAGAAGAAATTGCACAAAACGTGCAATTTCTCCTTTTGCCACAATGTTTTCCACTTTTAGTCATAGGATATCCATTTAATTATAGAGATTTTCTATTTTTTGACAAAATATGTTCAGTCGTCTGCTGCAGAATTGAGGTATGAGGGAAAGGGATAATTATAGAGATTTTTCATATTTTTTCCAATTTGTTTTCAAAGTCATCTGCTGCAGATTTGTTGAATGTGGAAAAGGGTTGAAATAGGTTTTTACATTAATTCAACAATACAACATAATTCTGACTGTCATAAACATCTGTCTTGAATCAATTACTTAACAGTCAATGTTTTCTAAATTCATGAAATTATAAGTTTTCTTTCTCAATTATTTCTTTTACATGTTTTCAGTATTGAAGGGGTTCAAAATAGCGTTTTATTTGTTTATTAATTGCATGTTTACGCTTATTTCAGATCTGATCTAGACTTATATGCCAATGTAGTCCTTGTTAAAAGTCTACCAGGCTATCATACAAGACATAATAATCTGGACTTTGTCATCATAAGAGAACAAACAGAAGGGGAATACAGTGCACTGGAGCATGAGGTATTATGATCATTTCACCTCAGAGGAATAGAAAAGGAGGAGTATTTATAATGGTCTTTTTCCAACAATATCTTTCTTTTGATTTATCTAAACCCTATGTTGTGGGTATTCAAAAGAATCCTCTCACTGAGACGATTCTTTTGAGTACCCACAACATAGGGTTTAAGGGTCATATAAGGATTTGGAGATTTGAAATACTCATCTTATCTAGAACTCTGATTAGTCCTTTCTTACAAACAACAAATCTACTGCAGACAAATATGGTAATTAAGAAACATTTGATGATTTTCATCATAGTAACCGCAAGTTAATTCAGCTGTAATAAATCCAAAGAATATGAATATGAATTTAAAAAATTCATATACTTACTATTAAACCTTTAGCTCATGGATATGAAAATAAATATTATTAAATATATATGACAACAACGTCTTGTTGAGAATAAATAGAACATTTTGATACTTTAATTTTCACCCTTTCCAACTTGCAGGCACATTTGATGCATCTGCAGCAGACAACATTAAAGGAGAGAAAAAAATGTGACACAAAGAGAAATTACTCATAGTCAGCTGTTTCTCTATTTGCCACAATATTTCAACTGTATTCATGATAATAAAAACACCTGCATTTAAAGAGATTCTCCATATTCTTCATTTTGCCTCTATGTTTTTAAAGACATCTGCATTTGGAAAAAAAAAAATCCCTGATATATATGCTTTCTGACGCTCTGCAGGAGACAGCTTTTTGAAAACATGGCGACAAAAGAAGAAATTGCTCAAAACGAGCAATTTCCCCTTTTGTCACCATGTTTTCAACTCTATTGAATTATTGTACTTTCATTTAACCCTTTTCCTCATATAGACACTTTTTGACGCCTCTGCAGCAGACAGCTTTGTGAAAACACAGTGACAAAAGAAGGAATTGCTCAAAACGAGCAATTTCTCCTTTTGTCACAATGTTTTCCACTTTTAGTCATATGTTATCCATTCAATTATAGAGATTTTCTATTTTTTGACAAAATGTATTCAAAGTCGTCTGCTGCAGAATTGTCGTATGAGGGAAAGGGTTAAAGGGAGTTTCTAAACAAATTTCGGGTATGTTTCCAAAGTCATCTGCTGCAGAGTTGAAGCATGTTATAATGATCATCACTTCAGTGTTTTCTTATTTTTACAGAGTGTCCCTGGTGTAGTCGAATCTCTCAAAATTATCACAAGAAAGAAATCTAAAAGAATTGCCAAATTTGCGTTTGATTACGCTTTACGCCACAAAAGAAGTAAGGTTACTGCTGTACATAAGGCAAACATCATGTAAGTTAATTATAATTTATTACTCCTTAACCTTGTCCCTAACTTATGAAACCTTTGCAGCAAAAGAAGGGGAAAGTGATGGAAGGGGTTTTCCTTGTTGCCATAATTATCCTTCAAATAATGATGTAACAAATATGATATCAGGCATACACTTCTTTTATCTTTTTGGCATTTGCAGATATTTGAAAACATTGTGGCAAAATGAGTAATTGCTCATGATAAGCAATTTATATTGCTCATGATAAGCAATTTATCCATTTGCCACAATGTTTTCAACTCTATTCAATAATGGTACATGTGTTTATAGAGATTTTCCATATTTTTGTCAAGATAATTTCAAAGTCAGTTGCTGCAATTTGTTGTATTTGGGAAATGGAATGATAAAAACCAAGAAATACTGTATGCATACTTATTTATGCTGGGTTGTAATTATGGCTACATCCGCTGCACCTGGGATTCCGCTGAATTAAAACAGTACCATTATAAATCGCTGTATACAGTATGTTTTAATCATTATGATTTTTACCAATCGAAGACACTGTCAAATCCATATTCCCAATATTTGCCACCGCAGATTTGAAAAGTCCAGTAAGTAATAGGAAATAACCATTATTTTGTCATCCACAGGAAGCTGGCTGATGGTCTGTTTTTGAAGTGCTGTGAAGAAGTTGCAGAGTTTTATCCTCAGATAAAGTTTGAGACCATGATTATTGATAACTGTTGTATGCAGGTTTGTTTGAACTTTTATAAATCTTTCATAATCAGAAAGAGGCTGGTATTCGTGTATCCAGCCGTTGGTATGTAAGTTGGTAGTACTTTGTAAGGACTGGAACCAGTCTTGTAATGTTTACTGTCAAAGCCCTTGAGTTGTTTTAAATCTTTCCATTGTTTAGTAAATCTGCAGCAGATTGCTTGGGAAGTTTGTTGTGTGGAGTACTGGTGTGAGAAAACCAGCAAATGCATGAGTAGGTGAACTGGCTGCCGTGATATAACATAGAAATTGTTAAAAACGGCGTTAAACCCCAATCAATCAATCAATGACTCTCGAAAAATCTTTATAAACAAATTTTTAATTATTGAATAGAGTTGAAAAAAGACAATTTTAATATTGTCTAGGTTAAAGTTTGGAAAATGTCTGTTTATAAAAGTATAATCATAGAATAGAGTTGACAACATAGTGGTATAAAGAAGAAATTGCTCCTTTTGAAGAATTTATCCTACTAACACAATATTTTCAAAAATAAATGTAATTTACTGGGTTTGTTTATTTTCAGCTGGTGTCCAATCCTCACCAGTTTGATGTAATGGTCATGCCGAATCTGTACGGAAACATAGTCGACAATTTGGCTGCCGGTTTGGTAGGCGGTGCTGGCGTCGTCCCTGGTGAAAGCTATAGTGATAACGTGGCAATATTTGAACAGGTACAGTCACTACACCGTGAAAGTTATTTAACCCTTTCCCTCATATAGACGCTTTCTGACGCCTCTGCAGCAGACGACTTTTTGACTTTTTGAAAACATAGTGACAAAAGAAGAAATTGCTCAAAATGAGCAATTTCTCCTTTTGCCACAATGTTTTCCACTTTTAGTCATAGGTTATCCATTCAATTATAGAGATTTTCCATTTTTTGACAAAATATGTACAAAGTCGTCTGCTGCAGAATTGTCGTATGTGGGAAAGGGTTAAGTAGTGCTTTAGGACACCAACTTTACAGTAATTATTACTCATGTGGAAGAAGACCTGCCAGTGCAACCCTACTAAGGATCCAAATGGATACTGCTCCACAGACAGTTTTTTAAAAACCCTCTTTGACTGATTGGCACAGACTGCACTGGCTGATTTTGTTGTCATCAATGCTCATTTTAATTTTGCCATTGTAGCAAATTATTTCGAAAATGACTTTTCAAAGGTGCAAGTTGACTGTTTAGAACTAATATTTCAGATAATTTGAGAGTTATAGGTCAAAATTACTTTGGGGGATTTTCTTTTTTCTTCCAGCGCTGCTCTTATTCTTTAAATGGAAGCATTAGTTCCCATTAAATGTGCTCTAAATAGTTTTAAATGAATATGCTCTCAATAGTTCCCATTGAGTGTTCTCTAACTACATGTAGTTCTGATTGAATATGCTCTATTTCTGCTGTTAAATCTTTACAGGGTGCAAGGCATTCATTTGGTACAGCGGTGGGTAAGAACATTGCCAATCCAACAGCTGTGTTACTGGCAGGGTGTAACATGTTACGGCATTTGTGTCTGGATTATCATGCTAAACAAGTAGAAGATGCCGTCCTTAAAGTGGTCAAATCTGGAAAGGTGAGCAGTTTTTCTTATATCACAAGAGTTGTAGATGAGTTGTGTAAATTTGTGTTCTATAATCATTATTTGACTCTTAACCCTTTCCCTCATATGACCATTCTGCAGCAGACGACTTTGAACATATTTTGTCAAAAAATGAAAAATCTCTAAAATTGAATGGATAACCTATGACTAAAAGTGGAAAACATTGTGTCAAAAGGAGAAATTGGTCGTTTTGAGCAATTTCTTCTTTTGTTACTATGTTTTCAAAAAGCCGTCTGCTGCAAAGAATTTTCTCATGGAGAACATTATTATGAGTACCAACAACCTAGGAATTGGATCTGGAATAAGGGAGATAAAAATGAGGGCAAGACCACACATTGAATATTCCTGTCTTATTTTAATTTCTGTCTCTTTGCCAGAGCTTAATCTTACTTAGTAGATTTTCATGGAAAAAATGTCGTTCAGATTGCATTGTACATGATGAGCAATTCCTCCTTTTGCCACAATGTTTACTATTCTATTCTGAAATTGTATGTTTTCTTTTTTTTTTTTTTTCTTTTGCTGCAGGTTTATTCTCTGTTGGAAAGGGTTATTTATGCATTGTTAGATACTTAAAACAATGCAGACAAATACATTTAACCCTTTCCCTCTTATGACAATTCTGCAGCAGACAACATTGAACATATTTTGTCAAAAAATAGAAAATCTCTTTTATTGAATGGATAACCTATGACTAAAAGTGGAAAACATTGTGGCAAAAGGAGAAATTGCCCATTTTGAGCAATTTCTTCTTTTGTCACTTGCTTGGGAAGATTGTTGTGTGGAGTACTGGTGTGAGAAAACCAGGAAATGCATGAGTAGGTGAACTGGCCGCCGTGATATAACTGAGAAATTGTTAAAAACGGCGTTAAACCCCAATCAATCAATCAATCAATCTTTTGTCACTATGTTTTCCAAAAAGGTGTCTGCTGCAGAGGCGTCAGAAAGCGTCTATATGAGGGAGAAAGGGTTAAATGATTTTAGTCTTGCCAACACACTGTGTTTGTTTTTACAGGTGAGAACCACAGATATGGGTGGATACGCTACGACACATGAGTTCACCGCCGCCGTAGTTAATAGTCTTTCTTAAATATACATTCATGCAGTGCTGCCAGATATCTGTTTGACATCAAAGTGTTGGACGTATTGATCTAGTAGACATTCTTAAGTTATTACATTTATGGCTATTTTGTTTTTTCTTCCTTGTTGAATTCATGTGAAGAGAAGTTGAAATTTCAAAGAAAATTAAGTTTTTGACATGTAAATGACAGCATTTGTTGAAAAGAAGAAATTTGCTTGTTATCAGTAATTGACCAACTTGCTTGGGAAGATTGTTGTGTGGAGTACTGGTGTGAGAAAACCAGGAAACACATGAGTAGGTGAACTGGCCGCCGTGATACGACTGAGAAATTAAACCCCAATCAATTAATCAAATCCTTGACCAACAAATCTATCAAATTCAAATTCATAAATGGGGCTTAAAATGATTATACATAAAACGGTACAGTCACTGTAGATGTTTTATAGGTGTATGTTATTTATTTGTTAGAGATTATTGCATTTAAAGATGTTCTTTACATATGTCCTTACTCTTTTATTCTGTTACATTTACTTGAGCTGCATTAGGGGAAACAGGGGTTGAATCCATTCCCGTCACAACATAACCTTAATTATTATACCTCAGTTAAAATTCTCTAAGTAAATTCCCCATTCCCGATCAGTCACTAATTTTTAATAGTGACCGGCAAAATAATATCACATGCGCAACTTTGATGTGCGCACGGTTCGGCAAAAATAAGTTGCAAAATCCGCGTTTTAAACTTCCGAAGTTCGTTTGATAAGGTGAAGGTTGTACATTATACAGCCGACAAAATAATTGTTTGCAAACAAAAATGACTTCTCATCGCTTCGAAGAATTTGTTTTTTTGGTATAATAAAATAAATATCACATTCCTGTGAGGGAGCTATTAAAAATTGTAAACCTTCGAAAAATAATGTTGACCTCGGCATTGCCATGAACAACCAGACATAAACAGAACAGGCGGTAATCACATGTTTATTCATTTGTTTCCTGCAATTTCATAGAACAAAATGAAAGTTAGCGTAGTTGTTTTCTTATAAGTGTTCCCAAATGTGCAATTTCTAAAACATAATTTCATCATGTGAACAAATCCAAATATATAACTCCACCCAAAACCTGATATGCTAATATTCAACTCTGCCAAAACGAGAACATCTGAAGTAAAGAAGGTACAATTTTGAACTAATCAACGTATATGATCCAGAAAAGTTGAAAAAAACATTGTGAGAAAAGGAGAATTGGCTTATTATTAGCAATTTTACCTTTTGCGGCAATTTTATTTGATGCTTTAATTGTTGCAGTTTGAAAATATGATTGAATTGCATTTAAAAATGTTGAAAAATGGGGCATTACTTTTCAAACATTTTTACATAATTTCCATGCCATAGATATTCATTAGTGCTTTTAAGTCAAATAATTAATATTTGTCTTGATTTAACCCTTTTCCACATACATACATACGCTTTCAGACGACTCTACAGCATACGACTTTTGAAAACATTGTGACAAAAAGGAGAAATTACTCAAAACAAGCAATTTCTCCTTTTTGACACAATATTTTCAACTTGTTTCAGTAATCATGACAGCTTTCATTTACAGAGATTCTCTATGTTTTTGACTACATGTTTTCAAAATCGTCTGCTGCAGATTTGCTGTATGTGGGAAAGGGTTAAGAAGATTTAGTTATTGTAATATTAGAGAAGGGGTTGATGTCAACAAACCCCAGTAACTCTTTATGATATTTGTTTATTAGTGATGTTTCAAGTTTAGTATTTGTTTTTATCTGGACTGTGTTAAGACTTGTTTTACATTAGTTTTTAAACAATTAAAGTTGTAAAACTGTTTTTAAAATTCACTTGTTATTATCTCACTCCTTTTATCAAAATATAATGTCAGTTACAAGAAATGCCAAGATTTTCATTGCTTGTTTATATATATGTGATATCAAATTTATATACCATTGAAAGTTTAACCCTTTCCCTCATATAGACGCTTTCTGACAACTCTGCAGCAGATTGCTTTTTGAAAACATGGCGACAAAAGAAGAAATTGCTCAAAACGGAGCAATTTCTCCTTTTGTCACCAAGTTCTCAACTCTTTTTCAATTATTGTACCTTCATTTAAAGGGAGGTTCCAATTTTTTTTTCGGGTATGTTTTCAAAGTCGTCTGGTGCAAAAAATTTGTATGAGGGAAAGGGTAAATACGAGCATTCTTATCCCTCATGATTTTATTTGCTAATAACTAACTTGAGAAGAAGCACTTATTTGTTACACCCGTGTTAATATCTCTCGGACCGAAATTCACATAACAATAGTTCAATGGTAAATGAACTCCATATAACAACATCCTACAAAGTGTAAGTATGATTTTAATAAAGTGTTGAAAATATGTTTGGAAAAGGAAACAAGAGGGCCAAAATGGCCCTAAATCGATCACCTGAGTGATAGTATAGAAGCAAATATCTGGGATTTTTTTTATCTGGAGCACAAATGAAACTGCAAGGAGTGGACACTGTTAATGAAATAGCTTAAAAGTAAAGGCATTTTGTAATAAGGCATTAAATCTTTGTGATGACGCCTGGTTGCTTTGATTTCGTAAACCAATCAATCTCCGTTTGTCGTTTGTCTGTCAGTCCCACTTTTGTCAGGCTTTTTCTCATTTACACATTCCGGTTGGATGAGTTTTCAGAATTATTGCTCTTTTAATTTCCATTTGTACCGCTTATGTCTGGACTTTTCCTTAACCCTTTCCCCCATACGACAATTTTGCAGCAGACGGCTTTGAACATATTTTGTAAAAAATTAGAAAATCTCTAAAATTGAATGGATAACCTATGACTAAGAGTGGAAAACATTGTGGCAAAAGGAGAAATTGCACCTATTACAAACAAATTCTTCTTTTGTCACTATGTTTTCAAATAGCCATCTGCTGCAGAGGCGTCAGAAAGCGTCTTTATGAGGGAAAGGGTTAAAAACCACTGACTTGAATTCTATAAAATGTTATGGGAAGCGTCACTAACAAGAGGATGTGCATATTATCACCTTTTTCCATTTCGATGATTTATTGCCCTTTAACATAATAAGATGTAGGAAAATTCGTGTCGGGGCTGTTTCTCAGCAACCACCAGTCGCAATTCAATGATACGAAAAGGGAATCTTCACTAACAAGTAATATTCAAAACATCGTCATCCTCCATTCAATCCAAACAAGGGCACCGCAAAGCGGATGCATCCCTTCGCCATATACTAACTGTATACCAAGTTTGGTTAAGATCGGTCGAAGGATGTTCAGTGTAGAGTGGTCACAAGGTTGTTACGGACGACGAACGAACGAACAGCCCCGTTACTATATCCCCTCGCAAACTTCTTACTATTTACTTACTTATGGCCAATTGATTTTGCTACATATACATGTAGTATATTGTAGAATCATCCCCGTGTCCTCTCTATACTTCGGGGATTATTCATCTGTTCCAGTGATATCTTTTTTCTATGGTGATTAAAACAAGAGGGCCAAGATGGCCCTAAATCGATCACCTAATTGATAGTAAATTAGTAGCAAATATTTAACTGCAAATATCTGGGAAAATGTTATCAGGGAGTGTAAATGAAACTGCAAAGGAGTGGACACTTCTCAAGAAACAGCTTATCAGTAAAGGCCATTTATATCTTGAAATCTAACAAGAACTTTAATAAGAATGGAATTATAAAGTTTTTGTCATTTTGCACCTTTTCTGATGCCGCCTTGCTGCCCTGTTTTTCAACGAAATCAATATGGCTTCAACAGTTTATTTAGAGGGTCACTTAAGGAACATTTCTACCAAATTATCTTGCAATCGCACAAGTAGATTATGGAGGAAAAGGATTTTAAAATTTGGGTATTTTTCTCACTTTCTGATGCCGCAGCAACCAAAGTTATCAATGGAATTTTAATCTTTGAACAATTTTGAAAGAGGACCACCAAAGGAACATTCTTGATTCGTATTATATTTTCTTAAAATCAGACAAACACTTTCATAAAAATGGAATTTTCAAATTTTGTCATTTTGCCCCTTTTCTGATGCCGCCTGACTGCCATGTTTTTCGACCAAACAGTATGGCTTGAACAATTTTTATAGAGGGTCACCCAAGGAACATTTCTACCAAATTATATTTGAATCTGACAGGCAGATTCGGAGGAGAAGATTTTTAAAGTTTGGACATTTTGTCCCCTTTCTGATGCCGCAGCAACCAAAGTTCTCATTGGAATTTTAATCTTTGAACAATTTTGAAAGAGGACCACCAAAGGAACATTCCTGTGATGTTTTGTGGAAATTGGTCTATTGGAATGGTAGGAGTTGGTTGTCATTTGTAGCTAAAAGTTCAATTTACCCCTTTTGAGATGACGCCTGGTTGCTATGATTGTGTAACCAATCAAAACACCTTAATCAAATTAAATAGAGGATCATTACAGTAAGATTCATATTATATTTTCTTAAAATCAGACAAGCACTTTCATAAAAATGGAATTTTCAAATTCTGTCATTTTGCCCCTTTTTTGATGCCGCCTGACTGCCATGTTTTTCGCCCAATCAGTATGGCTTGAACAATTTTTATAGAGGGTCACCCAAGGAACATTTCTACCAAATTATATTTGAATCTGACAAGCAGATTCGGAGGAGAAGATTTTTAAAGTTTGGACATTTTGTCCCCTTTTCTGATACCGCAGCAACCAAAGTTCTCATTGGAATTTTAATCTTTGAACAATTTTGAAAGAGGACCACCAAAGGAACATTCCTGTGATGTTTTGTGGAAATTGTTCTATTGGAATGGTAGGAGTTGGTTGTCATTTGTAGCTAAAAGTTCAATTTACCCCTTTTGTGATGACGCCTGGTTGCTATGATTGTGTAACCAATCAAAACGGCTTAAACAAATTAAATAGAGGATCATTACAGTAAGATTCGTATTATATTTTCTTAAAATCAGACAAGCACTTTCATAAAAATGGAATTTTCAAATTTTGTCATTTTGCCCCTTTTTAGATGCCGCCTGACTGCCATGTTTTTCGCCCAATCAGTATGGCTTGAACAATTTTTATAGAGGGTCACCCAAGGAACATTTCTACCAAATTATATTTGAATCTGACATGCAGATTCGGAGGAGAAGATTTTTAAAGTTTGGACATTTTGTCCCCTTTCTGATGCCGCAGCAACCAA
The DNA here is from genome assembly GCA_031761405.1 of Serripes groenlandicus. Taxonomy (NCBI): domain Eukaryota; kingdom Metazoa; phylum Mollusca; class Bivalvia; order Cardiida; family Cardiidae; genus Serripes; species Serripes groenlandicus. The sequence continues at coordinate 54,025,445 of JASEVX010000002.1, forward strand.
AGTTCTCAATGGAATTTAAATCTTTGAACAACTTTGAAAGAGGCCAACCAGAGGAACAGTCCTGTGATGTTTCACGGAAATTGTCCTTGGAGTTTGGGAGGAGATGATGTTTAAAGCTAAAAGTTAACGCCGGACGGACGGACGGACGACGGACGACGGACAAAAAGTGATCAGAATAGCTCACCTTGAGCCTTTGGCTCTAGGTGATCTAAAAATATCAATTAAATGAAAACTTTACTTTTTATTAAGACATCAAATAACAACAGTATCACAGAATGAGGCTACAAATTTGATAAATAAATGTACAGCTATAAAAAATTAAAACTCTGTAAAAATGATAAACAAAAACACAAATTATACACCTTTAACAAAATTCACACAACATTATTTAGTTTTTCTATACATATTTAACCCTCTCCCACATATAGATGCTTTCTGACGCCTCTGCAGCAGACGGCTTTTTGAAAACATAGTGACAAAAGAAGAAATTGCACAAAACGTGCAATTTCTCCTTTTGCCACAATGTTTTCCACTTTTTGTCATATGTTATCCATTCAACTATGGAGACTTTCTATGTTTTGACAAAATATGTTCAAAGTCGTCTGCTGCAGAATTGTCGTATGAGGGAAAGGGTTAACCCTTTCCCACATATAGACGCTTTCTGACGCCTCTGCAGCAGACGACTTTCGAAGAATTTGTGACAAAAGGAGAAATTTCTCAAAACAAGCAATTTCTACTTTTGCCACAACGTGTTCAACCTTTTTTCACTAATTATACACCTCCACTAATAGAGAATTGCAACGTTTTTGTCTAAATGTTTACAAAGTCGTCTGCTGTAGGATTGTTGTATGTGGTAAAGGGTTAATGAGAACCGTTTACCTATTTTTAACTACGACCAGTTGGAATCTGAATTGGTAAACTACCTGTAAGATTTAACCCTTTCCCTCATACGACAATACTGCAGCAGACGACTTTGAACATATTTTGTCAAAAAATAGAAGATCTCTATAATGGAATGGATAACCTATGACTAAAAGTGGAAAACATTGTGGCAAAAGGAGAAATTGCTCGTTTTAAGCAATTTCTTCTTTTGTCACTACGTTTTCAAAAAGCCTTCTGCTGCAGAGGCGTCAGAAAGCGTCTATATGAGGGAAAGGGTTAACATTATTAGTTTTATTCTTACAACAATGTTTAGAACACTCCATGCTTCTTAACCTTTTCACACTAACATATGACTTTGAAAAACATTGTAGCAAAAGAATAAACTTGATCATGTTGATCAATTTCTCCTTTTGCCACAATGTTTTCAAAAGTCATTGGCAGAAGATACGTCAAAAGCATCTGCAAGTTGGAAATGGTTGAACAACTTTACCAGTCCTACTGCTTTATATTCTCTGAGATAGAAAATTTCTGACACCTGCTTCAGATGACTTTTGGAATAATTTTTGGACAAAGAAAATCTCATAAACAATGGTTTCTTTTTCCGCATTGTTATAACTCGGTCTTAACCCTTTCCCTCATACGACAATTCTGCAGCAGACGACTTTGAACGTATTTTGTCAAAACATAGAACATCTCCATAATTAAATGGATAACCTATGACAAAAAGTGAAAAACATTGTGGCAAAAGGAAAAATTGCACGTTTTGTGCAATTTCTTCTTTTGTCACTATGTTTTCAAAAAGCCGTCTGCTGCAGAGGCGTCCAAAAGTGTTTATATGAGGGAAAGGGTTAAACAGTGCAATCTTTTGTCTGAAATGTTCTGTTGTGACAGATGATTTAACTTTTGAAGAGTTAACCTTCCCTCATATGACAATTCTGCAATTCTGCAGCAGACGACATTGAACATATTTTGTCAAAAACTGGAAAATCTCAGTAATTGAATGGATAACATAGGACTAAAAGTGGAAAACATTGTGGCAAAAGGAGAAATTGCACATTTTGTGCAATTTCTTCTTTTGTCACTATGTTTTCAAAAAGCCGTCTGCTGCAGAGGCGTCAGAAAGCGTTACATAAGGAGTGTTTGAAGGTACACATCATGTGCCGGCTGGCAATACTAAATATAATCATAACCACTGAAGCATGATGGAAAGACAAAAATACATAAAATGTGATCCCAAAGTTTCACCCGTACTACTGGTCCATTTATCCTGACACCAGCCAGTTAGTCTTAACCCTTTCCCTCATACAACAATTCTGCAGCAGACGACTTTGAACATAATTCATCAAAAAATGGAAAATCTCTATAATTGAATGGATAACCTATGACGAAAAGTGGAAAACATTGTGTCAAAAGGAGAAATTGCTTGTTTTGAGCAATTTCTTCTTTTGTCACTATGTTTTCAAAAAGCTGTCTGCTGTAGAGGCTTCAGAAAGCGTCTATATGAGGGAAAGGGTTAAAATGCTAAACCTTCAATGTTGAGCGCTCCTTGGCAGCCATTTCTACCATTTGTTAAAGTCTTTGGTATGACCCGGCCGGGGATCTAACCCATGACCTCCTGCATCCGAGGCAAACATTACACCACTGAGGCGGCCCTTTTTCAGTTTTGAAGGAACACATGTGTCTGCTGGCAATATTCAATAACTATAACCACAAAAGAGTGATGAAAAGACAATAATACATAACTAGAATGGAGCATGTGTGTGTCACCTGCTGGGCCTTGTCAGAAAATTTTAATTTTTGACAGAAAAGGGGTAATAACTCTGATATAAAAATATTTGGATTATCCCCCTTTTGTGAACCCATCACAAAGATTGATATAAACATTTGTCAGAAGTTTCAAGCCAATCCTTTGAGTAGAAAAAAAGTTATTTGAAAACATGACGAAAAAGTGTGACGGACAGACAGATGGACGGACGGACAGAAGCTGGACAAAAAAAAAAGTAATCCCTAAGTGCCTACCATGCTACGCAGGTGACACAAAAAGTGTTTTCCAAGTTTCACCCTGCTAAGGAAGGCAACACAAAACAAGAGAGTAAGTAGAAACACTATTTAGCCTGCTAATATGTTGGGTAAATAACAGATGGACCATTATCCAGCTGCTATCAATTGAGTGAGTTGAGAATTGTTTAACCATTTCCCTCATAAAGGCACTTTCTGACGCCTCTGTAGCAGACGACTTCCTGAAACATTGTGTCAAAAGGAGAAAACAGATGATTTAACTTTCAAAGGAACACATGTTTCGGCTGGCAATTATCATTAACCATAACAACTGAAGCATGAAGAAAGACAAGGCGCTTTTGATGCCTCTGTAGCAGACAACTTTTTTTCAATAATAACATTTTCCCTTTAACCCTTTCCCTCATATAGATGCTTTCTGACGACAGCTTTTTGAAAAAGAAGAAATTGCTCAAAACAAGCAATTTCTCCTTTTGACATAATGTTTTCCACTTTTAGTCATATTTATTCAATTATAGAGATTTTCTATTTTTTGACAAAATATGTTCAAAGTTGTCTGCTGCAGAACTGTTGTATGAGGGAAAGGGTTAACAGATTTTCCATAATTTTGCCAAAGCAGTCTGCTGCTGATTTGTTCTATGTGGCAAAGGGTTAACCCTTTCCCTCATACAACAATTCTGCAGCAGACGACTTTAAAACATATTTTGTCAAAATATAGAAAATCTCTATAATTGAATGGATAACCTATGACTATAAGTGGAAAACATTGTGTCAAAAGGAGTAATTGATCGTTTTGAGCAATTTCTTCTTTTGTCACTATGTTTTCAAAAAGCTGTCTGCTGCAGAGGCGTCAGAAAGCGTCTATATGAGGGAAAGGGTTAAAGCAATATTTTACTATACCCCGTCTGAAACGGACTTGCCATGATTATTTTAGAAATATACTTGAGCAATATCAGCTGATATATTTGTACATAAATGCAAGTTTATCATACAAGACCTGCACAGTTTTCTACTCAATGTTTTTTAAGAATTTTTAAAGTGACATTTTGACATTCATTGGGCAGTGCTAGAATTCCATGAAGTGCAAACCTGAGCAATTTCACCTTCCTCCACAATGTTTTCAACTCAATTCAATAATTATACATTCATTTCATAGAGATTTTCCAATCTTTCCTTATAGGATTTAAAAGTCATCTGCTTCCGATTTTGTGCGTGTTGGAAGGGATCGTTTAGCCAAGAGGAAATAGAAAATTGCTACTGATAAGTAGCAAATGGTTCTTTCCTTAAAATATTTTGAAAGTTTCCTATTTATGCATCCGTTCTTTGAGATGTCCTCATTTTCCACCACAAATATTGTTAACCCTTCCCTATCTGCAGCGGACAATTTTTGAAAACATTGTAGTACAAGGATTTTTTTTTCATAATGAGCAATTTCTCCTTTTGCCACAATGATTTCAACTCTTTTTTAATAATTGTACTTTCATATATACTTGTAGAATATTTCCATATATTTACCTATATGTATATTTTAAAAGTTGTCTGCTGCAGATATGATGTATAAAGATTAAAAGCAGTCGACTCTAAAACTACTCTATAAGGTGAACCTATTATGTTAAAGAACGAAGTATTGTGACTTACAACAGTCTCCAAGTAACTAATATAACCCTTTCTCTCATATAGACGCTTTCTGACACCTCTGCAGCAGACGGCTTTTTGAAAACATGGCAATATAAGAAGAAATTGCTCAAAACAAGCAATTTCTCCTTTTGTCATCATGTTTTCAACTCTATTCAAGTCGTCTGCTGCAGATTTGTTGTATGTAGGGAAAGGTTATCGTTTTGACTGCCTGAACCAATTTTGTGAAGCATTGCCACCAGTATATTCACAATAAAATTCACAATAAAACATCATAAATCCACTTAATTATAAACATGTACATATATATTTATTTCCAATTTGTTTATTTTTCTCTAATAAAACTTTAAATATCAAGAAAGAAAACAAATGCCCTCTTAAATAACTAATGTTGGATGTTTCCCAACTCTTCCATGAGAAATCACGGCACTTGTTTCCCATCTTGTTAAACCATGAGCAATGTTAGGAGGAGCAGAGTTCGCAGTTGGAATTGGTGTCATTACAGGCAGTGGGTAGAAAGACTGGACTGTTTCTAGACGGGCTTTCTGTTGAGCGACACGAGATCTAGCTTCTAACATTCGATCATTAGTTTCCTGCAGCATTCGTGTGTCAAGCGTGGCACGGGCCATGGCAGATTCAGTCTGCCTCATTAGCTGGCGATGCTCCAGATACTTTTTCACAACATCTTTCTGTTCCTTCTCAGCTTCACTTAGGTTCGAAACAAAGTCATTTCTCACGAGTAGACTGTCTTCAAACTTAGCCTGTCTATCATGTCTCATGAGGGCGTTAGATACGGACGTGTGTTGGTTACTGAATTCAGTAATAAATGTGTAATCTTGTTGGAAAGTTTTCGTCAAATCTGTCGATTTGGATTTGTAGTCATGCCTCCTATCCAGGTAGTTCAATCTCATCATCTCTCGTTTCTCAAGGTGCTCCAACGTCTTTGCCCTCTCCATGTCCCTCTGCTTCAGCGCAGTTGTTCTCTTCTCATCATGGTACAACTTGATACGCTCTTTAGCCCGATCTCTGTCTTCCCTCATACTCAAAATATGCTCCATTCTAGAGGCAGTTTTCTCGGCCTTCTCCCGGTCTTTATATGCTTGATGGACGGCAAACAAGCAGGACATGCCCATCGTACCGTGTACACGGGAAAATATCCTCTGGTCGTTGTTCATGTTCTTTTTCTGAGCTTTCACTCTGGGTGTCGGAATGTCCTGTAACTTTCTATGATGCTCAACTTCAGCATCCCTTACTAACCTGCCAGCTTCTTGTTTAGCTAGAAGCATTTCTGTGGTCGGATCAATGATCATGATGTTCGGGCGAATTCCACGTAATCGATACATTGTCACCGGCGTCTCTTCTTCCTCATCAATTGGCTCTTCGCCATCCGGTGTTGGCGTACTCTCAACAATGGGACCGAAGAATTGCTTCACACTTTTTAATACTCTCTTCTGTGGAATCTTTTCTTTCTTTTTTCTCACTTTTTTCTTTTTCTCCGTGTCAAACCTTTCGACTGAGTCTTGAGTAAGAATGGTTTCGGTTGCAATCTGTTCATTATACAGGCTGGAGAAGGTACCAGCTTGCAGTTTGGCAAGGTTGATGTGTAGGTTCTTGCGTTTCCTTGGAGACATGTCTCCTGTCTGGTTTTCAGGACTCCCGGGGTCATAAGCCATATCCATTGGAGTGGGAAAGGGTCCCTGGTACCCCTGAATATATATAAAATGTTTTTATTGACATGCTACAACTATGTAAGTAATGATTAACCCTTTGCCACATGCTGGCAAATTTTGAAGCATTTGCAGGAAACTTTTGAAAATGTTATGGCAAAAGAAACAGTTTCTCCTATGGAAACAATACTTTCAACTCTATTCAATAATTATAGATTCATTTATAGAATTTTTTGTCATATTTCACCTAGATGTCTGCTGCAAAAGTGTTTTAAGCGGGATAGGAATAATGTTTGAATGTTGTCTCATTTTTAATATTTTACAAGCAATGTCATATAGACATATAAGAGATTTTATAACATCACTCTGAATCTATGTAAATATTCGCAAGTAACACTTCAAGAACTGGATGTATGATTTTTCTACAAAATTTGTCAAAAAATGACAATTTCTCATTTTCTACAATGTTTTTTAAAATATGTTTGCTGCATAGATGTCTATCCATGGTAAAAAATAAGAGTAATATAACCCTTTCCCTCATATAAACGCTTTCGGACGCCTCTGCAGCAGACGGCTTTTGGAAAACATAGTGACAAAAGAAGAAATTGCACAAAACAGGCAATTTCTCCTTTTGCCACAATGTTTTCCACTTTTAGTCATAGGTTATCCATTCAATTATGGAGATTTTCTATGTTTTGACAAAATATGTTCAAAGTCGTCTGCTGCAGAATTGCCATATGAGGGAACGGGATAAGGTAAATACTTATGTTTTATGACAATTCATCTTTTCTCAATTAAAATAAAGACTTACAAGATACCCGAGCGAATACCAATGCTTGTCTGCTTATTCTTAACCCTTTCCCACATACGACAATTCTGCAGCAGACGACTTTGAACATATTTTGACAAATGATAGAAAATCTCTATAATTAAATGGATACCACTAAAAGTGGAAAACATTGTGTCAAAAGAAGAAATTGCTCGTTTTGAGCAATTTCTTCTTTTGTCACTATGTTTTCAAAAAGCTGTCTGCTGCAGAGGCGTCAGAAAGCGTCTATATGAGGGAAAGGGTTAAAATAAAGACTTACAAGAGCACCACAAGCCAATGCTTGTCTGCTTTTTCTAAATCGAAAAAGGGGCATTTCTGAATAATTATTTAAGCCAGAGTTATGTGACTTGGTATAGACATGCGTATTGTTCTAAGGAACATGTGTACCAAGTTTCATTTGAAAATGTTGAAAGTTTTATTAGTTATGAGGTAAGATTAAAGTTTTGAGATGACCTAGACAACGCAGACGACAACTCCAATGGTATCACAATACCCCCACTTTTTTTCTTCGAAAAACAGACTTGCTAAAAATAGTACATGAACCTACAATTTAGGAAAAGATAGTCACAATATAATCTGTACAGTACAGGGCATATAAGTGTGCAGAAAAGCAAGCAATCAGAAAATAAAAATGATCAAATTTTTCCGTCTCTAATCCTTTCCCACATAAAGATGCCTTTTGATGCCTCTGCATAGACAACATTTGAAAACGTTGTGTGGCTAAAAGGAGAAATTGCTCATGAAGGTATAATTATTGGTTTTGAGCAATTTCTCGTTTTGTCACATTGTTTTTAAAAGTCGTCTGCTGCAGAGATGTCAGAAAGCGTCTGTTTGTGGGAAAGGGTTAATGATTTATAAAGACCTGCTAAAGTCATCAGTAACAGGGAATAGATTATGATCCCAAAATATGAAATAGAAAGGAGATGGACGGACTATTGGTATATTAAATCGCATTGTCACATGCAAACCAAATTTCATGAATTACCTCCCCATGCTGTCTCTGGTAAGAAGTGGCTTCACTAAGAGCCGCTGACGACTCTCTCAAAGGTTTAAGGTACGGTTCAAAGTCATTTCCTGGATCCGAGGGAGGACGCTCCTAATTGAGGGAAAAAGGAAAGAAAAGCATAGGAAAGGAAAGAATGAGTACATAAAGCGTGTAAAGTATAAACTATAAATGTGCTAAATTTTAACCCTATCCCACATATGACAAAGCTGCAGTAGAAAACTTTAAAAATATCTATGCAAAAAAATTACGAATTCTCTATAAATGAATGGATAATTATTGAATAGAGTTGAAAACATTATGGCAAATGGAGAAATTGCTTATTTTGAGCAATTTATCCTTCTGCCACAATGTTTTCAAAAGTCAAGTGCTGTAGATGAGTCTGCAAGTGGGAATGGGTTGAGTGGTTTATTGACTACAATTAAAATTCTCTTCATTTTGAAATTGTTGGAATTTCCCAAATTACCAAAAAAACAAAATAAACATTCAAATGATCTGAACTTTTGTTGAGTTTTATTTGTCAGAAAAGAAAACAGAAATCACTGATGATCAACCTATGTTGCATGTGTATAGCATTTCTTTAAACCCTATCCCTCATACATGTTCAACTCTGAAGCAGACGAGTTTGAAAACATTCAGACAAATTACGTACGTAAATTTTCTATAATTGAAAGAAAAATAATAGAAAAGATTTATGAGCAATTTATCCTTTTGCCAAATAATTTTAAAAGTCGTCTGCTGCAGAGGTCAAAATGCAACTGCAGTGGTTAAGTGTTACCATCAGGAGTCTGGAAAACACTATGCTAAGGAAGGATTTACATGTCTACGTAATTATAGTATTACACTTCCAAAAGAAAAAGTCATGACAGATTTCACGTCTTATTTAACCCTTTCCCTCATATAGACGCTTTCTGACGCCTCTGCAGCAGACGGCTTTTTGAAAACAATGTGACAAAAGAAAAAATTGCTCAAAACGAGCAATTTCTCCTTTTGCCACAATGTTTTCCACTTTTTGTCATAGGTTATCCATTCAATTATAGAGATTTTCTATTTTTTGACAAAATATGTTCAAAGTCGTCTGCTGCAGAATTATCGTATGAGGGAATGGGTTAACTCTCTGCTTTGACATAACATAAAGTTAGTTAATGTGCCAAAATATGCATTTAATCTATTCCCACATATGCAGCAGATTTTGCAACCATTGTGGCTAACGGAGAAATTGCTCATTTCTATTTTTGCCAAAATGTTTTCAACTACACATACAACATATTTGAAAACACCTTGGCTGAAATATGAAAATGTTCTATAAATCAAAGTTGAATTATTGAATAGAGTTGAAAACATTGTGGCAAAAGGATAATTGCTTGTTTTGAGTAATTTAACCTTTGTCCACAATGTTTTCAAAAGTCGTCTGCTGAAGGTGTCAGAGAGCGTCTGTATGAGGAATTTGGCTAAATAATTATATTTTCATAAATAGAGAATTTCCTTAGTATTGCAGAGATATTTTCATAGTCATTTGCTGCACATCATTTTGTTGTATGTGGAAAAGGGTTAAAAGTCAGTATGACAGACAGTCGAGAATCATACATGTATTTCAATTGTTTGACTGATACTGTAAGGATTAGTTGAGAATATAAAGCAACATGATTGTGTAATGTTTTAACATTTCTTGGAATGGAATACATTATCTGCGCAAGTGTTAGGCAATAGAAGAAAAACTACCTAGGAAACTATATGTTATCCCTTTCCCACTTGCAGACGCATTCCGACACATTTGCAGCAGACGACTTTTGAAATCATTGTGGCAAACATCCAATCTAATGATTAAACTCTCATTTATGGAGATATTTCACATTTTTGCCAATATGTTTTCAATGTCGTGTGCTGCAGAATTGTTGTATTTGGGAAAAGGTTATACATGAGTGAGGTTTACATGGAGAAATTGAGTACCAAAAATACAATTTAGAGCAGTAAAACAGTAAAATAGGCCATTAAACATTTTACAAGGTCAGTCTATACATTCTTTGGGTCTGATTGGTGTTCCGACACGCAGATTCTTAAACCCTTTCCCTCATATAGACGCTTTCTGACGCCTCTGAAGCAGACGGCTTTTTGAAAACATAGTGACAAAAGAAAAAATTGCTCAAAACGAGCAATTTCTTCTTTTGCCACAATGTTTTCCACTTTTAGTCATAGGTTATCCATTCAATTATAGAGATTTTCTATTTATTGACAAAATATTTTCAAAGTCGTCTGCTGCAGAACATTACTGTCGTATGAGGGAAAGGGTACTTTTGACCAGTGATGATGGTCCAAATCAGTCTTTGCGCATGCATAGTCTGGGTCAGATTTTGTTCTGTTGACCATCAAGTCAAAGGAATGTCCAAGAACTTCTTGAGCAAATAAATACACTCATTAGACTGTAGAAATGTGTTGACTGATCTTACACTAAACAATGGGCAAATGTCATATATTAGAAAAGCAAGAATAACTGAGCCATGTCATTTGAAAACTAATCTCAAGGTTGTTGTTTTTTAAAACAATTCGCATTTTATGTGTTCAAATACTAATTCGATTAAAATTGACACATACATACAGTCTTTTTGTAATTTTTACTTGAGTCATGATGGTTACTTAAAACCCTTTCCCTCATATAGACGCTTTCTGACGCCTCTGCAGCAGACGACTTTTAGAAAACATAGTGACAAAAGAAGAAATTGCACAAAACGTGCAATTTCTCCTTTTGCCACAATGCTTTCCACTTAAGGTTATCCATTCAATTATAGAGATTTTCCATTTTTTGACAAAATATGTTCAAAGCCGTCTGCTGCAGAATTGTTGTATGAGGGAAAGGCTTAAAACCCTTTCAGCACATATAACAATCTGCAGCAGATAACCTTGAAAACGTCAAGGCAAAAAATCTCTATACAATTTTTCTTTTTTCCGACATTATTTTTAAAAGTAGTCTGCTACAAATGTGTCAAGAAGCGCAGGGTATCTAAGTATTTAATGGTTTGTTTCCAATGATATGCCTCATTAAGTAGAATCTACATATTTGTTATGTAAAAAGGTTACCTGTTGGGTCCCCTCTGGCACTGGGGAGGAGCTAGGGGGTGGGGGAACCAAATCTGAAACTACTTGGGGTATAGGGGCAGTTCCAGCATCAAAATTTTCCTTGGGAATTTTTGTTGCGCAATACCTGTAAATAATGGGGGAGATTTCCATTGACACTTTCTCACATACATATCGAGGGCTTGGCGTGAAACGGTTGTAACTAAAGTTGGTATTTTTTTTACCAAGGTTAATCACCTCGCCATAATGTCTTTATAAATGTTAAATCTTTTTTGCTTGGTAAACAATGGAAATTTAGGTGCCATTGCTCGTTCTGAGCAATGGCACCTAAATTTGCATCGTTTACAAAATGGTCAAAATGGCCCCTAAACCAGGGTTTTCAAAATAGGTTTTTAGTCACAACCGTTTCATGCCAAGCCCTCGATATGTATTTGGACACATCTATAGTTGAAGACTTTTGAAAACATTATGAAAAAATTAATAAACAATTTCTCCTTTTGCCACAATGTCTTCAACACTATTCAATATTATATTTTCATGAATAGTTTTTTTCCATACCTTTGTCAAGATGTTCTCAAAGTTGTCTGTTGCAGATTTAAAGGTGCTGAACTCCAGATGGAGTTAATCTTTTTTTTAAATGTTTAAATTTCTGAAAATATTGCTAAATGTGACAACAAAGTAAGTAATAAATAGTTCAGAACTATTTTGTCAGTAAACGTTAAAAGACAGTCAATTGAAAGTAATTAAAATATACGACATTTGGCTTACTAGGTATGTCTACCCAGTGAAAATGAAGCATAAACAATAAATTCTTATTGTACTGGAAAGTGAAATTATTACTCTAATTTTATCCCAGAATTAAGACTTTTTTAAGACAACTTTTGAACAGTTTTAAAACTTTGACTATACTATAGATGTACAACCTCAAGTTCAGCACCTCTAACCCTTTCCCGGCAAAAGCACAGAAAATCCCCTTAACCCTTTCCCTCATATAGACGCTTTCTGATGCCGACAGCTTTTTGAAAACATAGTGACAAAAGAAGAAATTGCTCAAAACAAGCAATTTCTCCTTTTGCCACAATATTTTCTACTTTTAATCATAGGTTATCCATTCAATTATAGATATTTTCTATTTTTTGACAAAATATGTTCAAAGTTATCTGCTGCAGAATTGTCATATGAGGGAAAGGGTTAAATGAAAGAACAATTATTGAATAGAGTTGAAAACACTGTGACAAAAGGGGAAATCGCTTGTTTTGAGCAATTTCTCCTTATGTCACAATGTTTTCAAAAGTCATCTGCTGCAAAAGTGTCAGAAAGCGTCTCTATCAGGGAAAGGGCTTAAGTAAACAAAAACTGACTTACCTTTTCCGTGCGAGGTAACCTCTGATAAACTTTTGAACAATCAGAACTGGAGAGTGATGAGCCATAATGAGGTTTATCTTAACCTCCGTGTCTTTGAGCAGTTTTAACTCGTCTTCAAACATGAAGTCCTGTGTAAATGATAACAGAAGGATGAAACTACTAAGAGAAACACATGGGTGAACAGATTTGAAAACATTGTGACAAAAGCAGATTTTGCTCATTATCAGCAATTTGTCACAATATTATCAAAAGTTGCCGGATACAGATGCATCAAAATGCATAGATCTGAAAGTGGGAAAGTGGGTAAGAATAAACTTAAAATATAAAACTTATTTCAAACACTATGATGTAAACAAATACATGCAGAACTAGATTTCTTCCATGTTAGAGATGACTTTTGACACATTTGCAGTAAGTGTAACATACTGTTTTTTTAAAAAAGAAATCACTAAATTTCTTTAACCCACAAAGTTTTTTTTACCATACTTTAAAATTTCTAGACGTTACAAATTTTTTTTAGACGGATGTTTTGGAAACAGACTATTCTGAAAGAATTAAATGGGATAAAAGTTTAATATGAATGACAATGATGAATAAATGTCTAATTAACCCTTGCCCTCATATAGACGCTTTTTGACGCCTCTACAGCAGACGTTTTTTGAAAATGTTGTGGCAAAAGAAGAAATTGCTCATAATCAACAATTTCTCCTTTTGACACAAGGTGTTCAACTATATAGAGGATATCACATGAGTGGTCATTCAATACGGAATTTATTAAATGAGTTTTCTGAAATTGATAAGAACGAGCCTTGGCGAGTTTTAATCACTTTTAGAAAACGAGTTTAATAAATTTCGTATTGAATGACCACGAATGTAATGTTCTTTTTATATCATAAATACTAATTTAATAATTTACAGCGCTATATCCATATAAACGTCGCTATAAAGCGCGCGTATTTACAACGCTAAACGTTACGTTATGACGTCACGTTACGTAGCATTGTTATTACACTAGTTGAATACGTAATTTATTCAATGGCTTTATTACACTCCGGCGACGTCATTTATGATATAAGTTTTATTATTAAACCTTACTTCATGGAGATTTTTAAGGTTTTTGCCAATATGGTTTCAGTCTTTTGCTGCAGATTTGTTGTATGTGGGGTACCATCCGGTCATAATATGTTATTTTCCCTCATACGGCAATTCTGCAGCAGACGACTGAACATATTTTGTCAAAATCTCCATAATTGAATGGATAACCTATGACAAAAAATGGAAAACATTGTGGCAAAAGGAGGAATTGCACGTTTTGTGCAATTTCTTCTTTTGTCACTATGTTTTCAAAAAGCCGTCTGCTGCGGAAGCGTCTATATGAGGAAAAGGGTTAACCCCGCTATCCTGGGCACCAAGGAGGGCAGCCATTACTACCAATTTTAAAGTCTTATGTAGGAAAGGGTTAAAGCAGTTTTCAACCGTTTTTCAGTTATATATCAGTTTCCGCAGTACATATACCTCTGAGAACAATTTTAGAAGGTCACTGGATACCTTCCTACATGGACTCTTTTTTTCTAGCCCATTGAAGAAAAAAGAATGACATTATGATGACTTTTCTTAACCCTTTCCCACATACAACAAATATTTAGCAGACAACTTAAAAAAGATTTGGGCAAACATTTACAAAAGATCTCAATAAATGAAAGTAGTTATTAAATAGAGTTAAAAACATTGTGGCAAATGGAACAAGAGCACCACGTACGGCACAGACGCTCGACTGATAGAAAACAGAAAACAAGCTGAGCTGAACAAAAAACCTGAACCGGACAACCACGCCGCTTATTTTTAGCAACTTCTTCATTTGTCACAAATTTTTCAAAAGTCGATGTCAGATAGTGTCTGTATGAGGGAAAGGGTTAATCATTGGTAAGAATCAATAGCCGGGCAAGGGTTCAAATTCCAAGAGCCCTGGATAATCCATTTCCCACATACAACAGATGACTACGAAAACATCATGGAAAAAATATGGAAAATCTCTTTAACCCTTTCCCTCATATAGACGCTTTCTGACGCCTCTGCAGCAGAAGGCTTCTTGAAAACATAGTGATAAAAGAAGAAATTGCACAAAACGTGCAATTTCTCCTTTTGCCACAATGTTTTCCACTTTTTGTAATAGGTTATCCATTCAATTATGGAGATTTTCAAACAAAATACGTTCAAAGTCGTCTGCTGCAGAATTGTCGTATGAGGAGAAAGGGTTAAAAGAAAGTATAATTATTGAATAGACTTGAAAACATTGTGGCAAAAGGAGAAATTGCTCGTTTTGAGCAATTTTTCTGTTTGTCACAATGTTTTCAAAATAAGTCTGCTGCAGAGGCGTCAGAAAGCATCTGTATGTGGCAAAGAGTTAATAGACTTTGTCATTACCGACAGTGTATTTACAAAGCTCCATCCTATTTGAATGATAAACATATTTTACCTCTGGAGTATGATGGGAAAGACTAACTCTAAACGCTGGATGTTTACAGCCAAACATTCCTCCAAATACCGCATCTTCTATAATCTCTTCATCGGAAATGACATAATTGTCAAGGGCCTTTAAAACAAAAGAGAGAAAAACAGATGAGTACACACTAGCGCGTTATACATGTAATAAACATTTCCCACAAGCAATGCTTTTGTATAAGAAGACTTTTAAAGTTTTAACCCTTTCCCTCATATAAACGCTTTCGGACGCTTCTGCAGCAGACGGCTTTTTGAAAACATAGTGACAAAAGAAGAAAACGTGCAATTTCTCCTTTTGCCACAATGTTTTCCACTTTTAGTCATAGGTTATCCATAAAATTATGGAGATTTTCTATGTTTTGACAAAATACGTTCAAAGTCGTCTGCTGCAGAATTGTCGTATGAGGGAAAGGGTTAACTATATTTACATATAAGCTAAACAAAATCGTTTGAAAAATCTTGGTAGATGGTTACCCAAGGCACATTTGTGTTAAATTACTTTGAAATCAGGCCTGTTCTTTTGGACAAGAAGATTTAACTATACACAAATAACGAAAGCGAGCTCCACCTCCTGGCGGCCATGTTTTTGAACTAATCAAAATAATATGAACAATCTTGGTAGAGGGTTCCCCCCCATGCAGGCATCATTTGTGTTAAATAATATGCAAATTGAGCCAGCATTTTTGGACAAGAAGATTTTAAAGTTTTGACGTTTTTCCCTCTTTCTGATGCAGTGGCAACCAAAGTTTTCAATGGAATTGAATTCCTTGAACAACTTTGGAATGAATGAATGAATGTATATTGTTTTATGGCGCATCGACAGCTAAGGTCATTTAGCGCGCAATTAAATTTAATTATTCATGATCCCTGGGTAAACAAACCAGTACTAGGCGAACAACTTTGGAAGAGGAGTACCCAAGGATCATTTCTCCTAGGGTTAGTCAAAATCCAAACAGCTATTTAGGAGATGTCATTTAAGGAAAAAGTTGATAACTGGACGCCTTGATGTCCAGATGCAAGAACAATAGAGATCAGGCCATCACAATAGCTCACCATAAGCACTTTGTGCTTAGGTGAGCTAAAAATTAAGTTTAAACTCAACTATATGTTTAAAGTCCAGAAGAGCAACATTTATAAAAAAATAATATTAAGATTTAAGTTTACCATAAGTATTTAATCCTTTCCCACCTTTTGACACTACTGCAGCAGACAACTTTTCAGGAACCTTTTCCCACAAAAAAGCAAATCTACAGCAGATGACTGAAATCTTTTAAGCAAAAATATGGAAAATCTCTCTAAATGAAATCAATATTAGTGCATAATGTTGAAAACATTGTGACAAAAGGTGAAATTGCTCAATTATTGCTCTACCTTTATCATATTTTTGTGTAGATGTTTTAAAAATTGTTTGCTGTATATAATCATGTTGTAAGTGGGAAATTGAAAACTTACCTTTAAAGACCAAACACTGTTAACAACGTGATGCCTGTAGTTACGTTTCAAGCTGAGGGGCGTGTCATTCATGGTTAGAGCAATCAAGCTCGGGCAGGTGGCGAGATTTTGTAGGTTTTCATATTTTCCGAGGGGATTATCATGGAGGTAGATAAACTTGAGCTGTCGAAATCCGGACCAGAAAGCTATGCCGGGCAACATCGTCAACTGGAATGAAAAAAAGAATTTACAATCACAATAATACTGCCCAAAACTTCACAAACTAATATTTTTGGTTGATCTATGATCAAGATAATTTAACCCTGATACAGTAAAACCAATCTCTATTTGAAAAAGGTACAAGTTTGAGAACAGTGTAGATTCAGATCAGTCTGTTGAAGGTCTAAAATGTTCATAATTATACAATGTAATGTATTACTAAAGGAAGCTTGCTAGAACCTGCTGTCAACTTTGTAGATTATGATAAGACATTTATAAGATATACAGGTTTATATCTGAACTTACACTATTCCGAAATGACAACTTGTTTCCCATCATGGACGGGCTCAATTATGATAAGTATAGATTTCCCTGCGCATTCACGCAAACTGATCCAAAAAGACAATGTTTGTCAAAAGATTGATGAAGCCTTCAATGTAGTGCAGGATTAAACTGCAAGGATGTCCAGGTGCTAGGCTGATCTGAACCTACACTATTCAGAAATGTCAACTTGTACATTTTCTCGTGGACCGGCTCATTTATAATGACAAAGACAAAGATCTCCCTGTGCATCAATATAATCTGTTCATGTAATTCAATATTTCAATAAACTCATTCACACAAAGTCATGCAAAAATATCTGCAGCAGATGAATTGGAACACATCTGGGTTATAATGATGTGGAAAATCTTTAGAAGTGAAAATATAATTGTTGAAAACATTGTGGCAGAAGGAGAAATTGCTCTCTACCCTTTCCCACCTGCAGACGCATTTTGACGCAAAAGCAGCAGAGGACTTTTGAAACATTGTGGCCAAAGGTGAAATTGCTCATGTTGAGCAATTTCTCCTTTGGTCACAAAGTTTCCAACTTTATTTAACAATTAAGCTATCTTTTATGCAGATTTAACAGGTTTTTGTCAAATGTTTTCAAAGGCGTCTGCTTCAGATTTGTTGTATGTGGGAAAGGGTTAATGAGCAATTTCTCCCATTGCCATAATGTTTTCAAAATTCATCTGCTGCAGAAGCATCAGAAAGTGTCTGTATATTGGAAAAGGTTAAATAAACCTTTATCCTTTCTTTAACCCTAAATATACATTTTATTGTCTCACAATTCGCATAGTAATGTCTGCTGCCATAAATCTATACAGGAAATAGTTCAATTCAAGTAAAGTTTGAAGTTTAAAGACATCTGCAGCTGATGATTTTTGAAAGCATTGTGGCAAATGGAAAAATTTCTCATTATGAGAAGTATAAGTATAGTGTACTTTGTATTCGCCTTCTTGAAGTTGAAGTTTCGCGCAATTCTGCCATTTGGGCCGTAACAGTAACCACCACCATTTTGACCTGAAAATGATGCAGTACCAGTTTTGGAGCACTTGCAGACTTTCAGGAACAGAAATTTCCTGTTCTGTTGATGTCCTTAAAAGATGGGGTCAACATCTAAATATGTAGCAAGCTCAATTTATTACATGGCGGTGTTTCCGGTTCCGGTACAAATGACAGAGTGGCAGAAAACTTCCAACTTCAACTTCAAGAAGGGCGAATACACTTTACTTCTATGACAACTTTCCCTTTTGTCAGGATATTTTCAACTTCTTCATTTATAGAGATTTTCTATATTTTTGCTTAACATGGTAGATTGGATATACATGTATATGTTATAGAGGTTAAGATGTAGTGTTGAAATAGAGAAATTGCTTATCTTGGGCATTTTCTCTTTTCCCACTTGCAGAAGCATCTGCTGCAGACGACATGTGTATGAAATAATTGTGGCAAAAGGATAAATTGCTCTTAACCCTTTCCCACATACAGCAATTATGCAGCAGACGACTATAAAAAACATTGTGACAAAAACTAAAAATTCTCCATAAAAGATTGCTTAATTGTTAAATAAAGTTGAAACCATTTTGTGGCCAAAGGAGAAATTTCACCTTTGGCCACAATGTTTTCAAAAGTCGTCTGCTGCTATTGCGTCAAAATGCGTCTGCAGATGGGAAAGGGTTAACAAGTAATTTCTCCATCTGCTACAATGTTTCCATCTCTATATAATTATTATACTGTAATTTATAAAGATTTCCTATATCTGTGACAAGATGTATTTCAAAGTGGTCTACTGCAGTTTTGTTGTATGTGGGAAAGGGTTAAAACCCTTTCCCTCATACGACAATACTGCAGCAGACGACTTTGAACATACTTTGTCAAATAATGGAAAATCTCTATAATTGAACGGATAACCTATGAAAAAAGTGGAAAACATTGTGGCAAAAGGAGAAATTGCTCGTTTTGTGCAATTTCTCCTTTTGTCACTATGTTTTCAAAAAGCTGTTTGCTGCAGAGGCGTCAGAAAGTGTTTATATGAGGGAAAGGGTTAAGGAAAAGGTATCAGGTAAATATCTAAGCTAAATTCTTACCTGGTTACTATGTAAATCCAGTTTTATAAGTTGCCGACACGGGGCCAGGCTATCGATCTTTGTTAAAAAGTTATTATTTAGAATACATATTCGCAGGTTTATACAGTAGTTCAACTCTCCAACCTTCCTTAAATGAACTCCGCACAATCGAACTAACTTTAACTGAGTCACGTCCTTAATTCTCCGACCATACGCATCGGGGTTTGTACTCTTACAGCTCTGTAAGAGATATTCCTGCGTTGGGGTACGCAGCAGGCCCTGCGTTTCAGCTTGGCGTATCGTTTCTTCTTCACGTTGTTTGTAGTACTTATCGAGACTAGCGATGTTTGTCGATTCACGCTGCGTGTCGTGGAGACGCTGGAACTTGGTCCAGTCTGGTATACTGACCATTTTGGCTTCCTGGACTGGGTTACTGATTTATTATTACAAAAACAGACTGGTGATCCAAGGCTTCATTTTATGATGTCCTCTCTCGATCTGAAAGATAGAGGTACAAAAACACATGTATTATCAAGTATGAATGGAAAACTTTCATCCTACTATGGGTTTCATAAGATTCCGCAGAGGACTAGATTAGAGGGATTGTACAGGTCTGTTCCCCACAATATTTCTCTAATTACTGAACATTAGCCTATGTTGTGGGTACTCAAAAGAATCGTCTCACCAAGACGATAAAGAATCGTCTCACCAAGACGATTCTTTTCAGTACCCACAACATTGGATTTGAATGTCTTATAAGGATTTTAGAACAAAATCCTATGTTGTGGGTACTCAAAAGAACATGAAAAATGCCCCTTATCTAGAGCTCTGCGAAGACAACAAGGCGAAAGTCAACTATGAAGACATCACAGAGAAAGTAAAGAAAATCTCTATTAATGAAAGCATAATTATTGAATAGAAGTGATATCATGATAACAGCTTGTTGGAGAAGTCAAAATGTATGTAAGCTTATCATAATTATCATAAACTTGTAACAAACTATTCAAACCTCAATTCTCAGTCATTTAACCCTTTCCCTCATACAACAATTCTGCAGCAGACGACATTAAACATATTTTGTCAAAAAATAGAAAATCTCTATAATTGATTGGATAACCAATGACTAAAAGTGGAAAACATTGTGGCAAAAGGAGGAATTGCTCGTTTTGAGCAATTTCTTCTTTTGTCACTATGTTTTCAAAAAGCCGTCTGCTGCAGAGATGTCAGAAAGCGTCTATCACGAGGGAAAGGTTAATTGGTGAATTTGTAAGCATTATCTCCAGAAAAAATTGACTGAAAGCACAGCACTTAAATTTGACAGATAATTTAAGTTTCTAATGTTAATGAACAAAACAAGGTCATGTTCGATAATTTCCTCATTTAGTTTTAATGTCTTTAACCCTTTCCCTCATACAGACACTTTCTGATGCCTGATTTGAAAACATAGTTACAAAAGAAGAAATTGCTCAAAACAAGCAATTTTTCCTTTTGCAACAATGTTTTCCACTTTAAGTCATAGGTTATCCATTCAATTATAGAGATTTTCTATTTGTTGACAAAATATGATCACAGTATCACTTGGTCATCACAGAGATTTTCATTAACCCTTTCCCACCTGTAGATGGATTTTGACGCATCTGCAGCAGAGGACTTTTGAAAACATTGTGACAAAAGGGGAAATAACTAAAAACAAGCAATTTCTCCTATTGCCATAAAGTTTTCATTTTATTTCAGTAATTAAATCTATAATTATAGATATTTTTAATGTCGTATGCTGCAGATTTGTTGTATGTGGGAAAGGGTTAAATATATGAACCAAGCCAAAGCAGAATCATCTCTATCCTATTATTCCAAATTTATTTTGTTCAACCAACAAGATAGATCAAATAATTATTCTATACCGAATGTAAGAAGTTTTCACTATAATATGTGGAGCCTCCCTGGAAAACAAGCTAATATAAACCTCAAGTCTTTAACCCTTTCCCACATACAGATGCTTTATGACGCCTCTGAAGCAAACGACTTTTAATTTTTTTTCTTTTCTCACAAGGTTTTCCACTTTGATCAATAATTTAACATTCATTCATAAAGATTGACCATGTTTTTGCCTCACTGTTTTCAAAGCCATCTGCTGCAATTTCAATTGCATGTGGGAAAGGGTTTGGGAAACAAGGGATTCAAAACTCAGCAAATTTAAATACAGGTAAAAATAAATAGCTCATCACTATGGACAAAATGATCAATGTCTTAACCCTTTCCCCCATACGACAATTCTGCAGCAGACGACTTTGAACGTATTTTGTCAAAACATAGAAAATTAAACAGCTTTGATGGCCCACTTGTTTGTCTATAGCCAGTATTAGCCTTTATAAAAGATGCAGTAGTCCTCTCTTAAGTATCTAAGTTTTTATGACTGCCTATAAAAAAAAATCGGCATTTAAAAATGTATCCCTAGAACTAGGGCTTATTTAAACTTATTATTTAAATCTGTTCTCACATACAGTACAACAAAATTGCAGTAGATGACTTTGAATGCATGGTAGTGAAACTATAGAAGCTCTTTTTAAAAAATAGAGTTGAAAACATTGTGGCAAAAGGCAAAATTGCGCATGAGTCATCTGCTGCAGATACGTTAATATACATATGCAGGTGAGAAAAGGATATGCTTGGTCCCTTTTCCCCCGTGATTTGCAACAGAAATGTCTTGAAGCAGAAAAGTAAATCTACTACCAAGAAAACATTAATCATTTTGCATCTACCAAATCTAAAATCCTTGCAGAAAAACAGAATGAATTATGCATTAATTACTAGTACATCATGCATGAGAACGATCATTAGTTTACATAGATAAGCTGGCCATCGCTCATTTTGTGCAAGATTAATGGCCTAAACCCTTTCCCACATACAACAAACTTAAATGAGCAACTTCTCCTTTTTCCACAGTGCTTTCAATTCTTCTAACTAAGCATACTTTCATATAAAAGAGATTCTCCACAATTTTCAGACAATATTTCAAAGTCGCCTGCAAGTTTTAAAAAGCATTGGAAGAAAAGGAAAACCCACATATAATATAAAATTTCTCCTTCTCCAAAATGTGTTATCTAGATTATATAAAAATATTTTAAACTTTCTAATTCATATTTTTTACAAGTTCTTTAATTTTGGAACTGTTAAAAGAGTAACCAGTTACCATAACAAAAATCACATATTATCATGCCATGACCGTCTAGCTACTATCATCAAGTCTCATCACAGGAAAATAGGCCTTCATACATGTTCAAACAACGAACAATACTAAACCAGATCAGCATGGCTGTGCGTTGGTAGCATCTAAACAGGATCTGCAGTGAATACCTTCACACCAATTGGCTACTAAAGAATCTTTTTTATATACAATCGATCGAAACAGAGTTCAACCTGAAGGACTATAGGTTGATAACAATCTACGTGAGCAGTAAATGTTCGTTACTTTAGGCCCATTATCCTATGTGTTCATTTATAATGTATTTTTATGTGTCCTATAGAACTAAAAGATTAGTAAACTGTAAGACCACTTAATTCTCTGAATAAAGATAAATCAGCCTGTTAACCCTTTCCCTCATAAAGACCCTTTCTGAGGCCTCATGCAGCAGACGGCTTTTTGAAAACAAAGTGACAAAAGAAGAAATTGCTCAAAACAAGCAATTTCTCCTTTTGCCACAATGTTTTCCACTTTAACTCATAGGTTATCGATTCAATTATAGAGATTTTCTATTTTTTCGACAAAATACGATCAAAGTTGTCTGCTGCAGAATTGTTGTATGAGGGAAAGGGTTAATTCTCCGAATAAAGATAAATCGGCCTGTTAACCCTTACCCACATGTAGATGGTTTTTGATGCCTCTGCAGCAGATGATATTTCAAAACATTGTGGCAAAAGAAGAAATTGAAATTTCTCCTTGAGCATCAATGTTTTCAACTCTTTTCAATAATTAAACTTTCGCTTAAATAGAATTTTCATTAGTCGCCGGGCAGAAGCCCGCGACTTCTATTTTTAATAGGTTTTCGGAAATCACATGGGAGGAGGAGTTATTATTAGAAAAAAAAAAAAATTAAATGTCTTGAACATATTACAATTGCGTTTGTTTAAAAACACTAAGTTATGACACATCTAAAATGAAATAAATATTCCGATGTTTTAAGTATTAGTAGTTTCTTTATTTTGACTCGCATCTGTTTTTTGGGGTTTTATTTACGAAGACAAAACCGTCCCCATGAGACTTGCAGCAAGCAGACTGTTATGTGTCAATATCAAGTAAAAATCACGTCGAATTCTCCTTTAAAATAGCAATCTTAACTTACTGAATGTTATTTTCATGTTCAAAGAGATGTCTTTATTTGTGAGGAATTCATTTTATAATGTTTATCCATGAATATCTAAAATATGATCTGTTTCTAAGCTAAAACTGTTGATCGAGTGACTCGCGAATACCAACTGCGTAGATCAATCTCCTTTGCAGAGAGCCGCTCTTTACACTCACTTACAAATAGTAAATTATAGGTGATTTAAAATGTTTATTTGGTTCAAAACAAATGAAGAAAAGAACAAACTGAGATAAAACTGGTTTTAATACAAAAATGACTTTGAACGAACACTCTCTGCCTATAAAGAGAGTTTCAAGAATGACACCTCTGCGAAGAAGAATATAGGTCACGAATCGGGTCTTTCGTACAAAATTATTTCGTCTTTGACAATTTTAAATGTGTCATTAAATTCCCTAAAGGCATATTGCTTCCGATCTGCATATTGTTATGCATCATTGACACAAGGGCGCTCATCATAATATAATTTTAAAACATGAGTAGTTTGTTATTTTCATTATAAAAATGGAAATAAAGAATTACAATAAATTAACATGTTGTAGGGCTAAGTTTATGTTCGAAATTAAGTTTAAATTATACAACAATTTCAATGAGATTTAACTGTTTAGCTGATATTATATTTCGAAGGTGGTCTTATTTATAAATATTGGACTACATTTCATCATTTGTTAAGGTATGATATAATTAGGATGCCAAGCTAATATCATTTTGAGAAAAAGAGAAAACTCATATCTTCAGCGATTTAACCCTTATCTCAATGTTTTAAAAGTAAATTGCTGCAAAGGTGTCCAATGTTGACTTTAATAGGTGAAACATAAAATGACGTGCTATTGCATGCAAATCTTAAATTGTCTGTTTTGTGGTTTTATTGATAAATGATAAAATTCAAATATTCTGACAAACATCTTGAAAAGTGAATGTGGAATTCACAAATCTTATAATTATTCCTTAATGAAAGCACTGTATACATACTAAGACTAATGATTGTCAAGATTACTCATTTCCATTACTGTGTATGATCAATAATTAGTTGGCTGTGTGTATGGTCAACCTACTTTGGAATAGAGATTGATCATAAACAATGAAAGGCTTCAATTATCATTCACTTCGTTGACAAAACAATGCAAGTTATGATACATTTTCACTTGACCCCGCTCCTGAGGTTCTAATATGCCCCTCAGTTGATAACTGTTTATTCAACTACTATAATGTTAGTGTTATGCATAACTGCAGTATGCATTTCCGGCGACATTGATGCGTTGCATCAACTTTCTCTTGTAATTCTGTTAAGATATGTTTTCAAAGTCGTCTGCTGCTGATTTGTTGAATGTGAGAAAGGGTTAAACAATTGATCTCATCCTTGGCAGTTCCTGGTCTGTTCCAAACTGAACAAATCTTAACCCTTTCCCTCATATAGATGCTTTCTGATGCCTATGCAGCAGACGGCTTTTTGAAAACATAGTGACAAAAGAAGAAATTGCACAAAACATGCAATTTCTTCTTTTGCCACAATGTTTTCCTCTTTTTGTCATTCAATTATGGAGATTTTCTATGTTTTGACAAAATGCGTTCAAAGTCGTCTGCTGAAGAATTGTCGTATGAGGGAAAGGGTTAAACCTATCCCACATACAACGAATTTTCAACTTTAACTATTCAATAGAGTTGAAAATGTGGAAAAAGGAGAAATGGCTCATTATGTGCAATTATACTTGTGTGACGATGTTTTCGAAAGTGACTTCTGCTGCAGATCATAAGATGTGGCAAAATGTGTCTGCGAGTGGTAATGAGTTGATCTCATTGATATCATTTGGCCATTTTTGGATTCTTCAAAACTGAGCATATCTTAACCCTTTCCCTCATACGACAATTCTGCAGCAGACGACTTTGAACGTATTTTGTCAAAACATAGAAAATCTCCATAATTGAATGGATAACCTTTGACAAAAAGTGGAAAACATTGTGGCAAATGGAGAAATTGCACGTTTTGTGCAATTTCTCCTTTTGTCACTATGTTTTCAAAAAGCCGTCTGCTGCAGAGGCGTCAGAAAGCGTCTATATGAGGGAAAGGGTTAATAGCAAATAACAAGATGACCAAAATGGTCCTATATCGCTCATCTGATTTTATTTTATTAGGGTTTTACACAGTTTTCAACATTTTTCAGTTATATCAGGGCAACAGTTCACTTATTCATGATCCCTTGGTAAACAAACAAGTACTATAGGCTAGGAAATGTTCCCTGCCAAAGTCGCTCACCTCAATTAATAGAACTTAAATAGTTTTCAATGCACATATAAGGAAATCAAGCCCCTCTTCCTGTTGGCCTTGTTTATCAATGGATCGGAATAATTTGAACATTATTGGTAGAAGGTCCACCAAGAAACCTTTGTGCTAATTATTTTCAAATCAGGTCTATAACTAGAAATACTGTGAGCAAAGCTCACTGAAGAATACCCCCCGCTCCCCTCCCAAAGCATCGGATACAATGGTAAAGTTTAAGTTGCGCTTACAAGGTATCACAGGAGTTCCTCGTAACCTCTTAGTTGAATTATCTTCCCTTAGAAGAATCTGAGGAGAAAAATCTTCCTTCATGCATATCTACATATGATGTGTAGCCTTCATATACAGTTTAAATCAAATCAACTGAGCCCTTTAGGAGGAGTAGCGCTTACGAGGTATGTGCACAGGAGTCCCTCGCAGATAACCTCTAAGTTGAATTATCTCCCCTTGGAAGAGTCCGAGGCGTATGATCTTCCTTCATGCATATCTACATATGATGTGTAACCTTCATGTAAAGTTTGAACCAAATCCATTGAGCCGTTTAGGAGGAGTAGTGCTTACAAGAAATGTGGAGGTATGTGCACAGGAGTCCCTCGCAGATAACCTCTAAGTTAAATTATCTCCCCTTGGAAGAGTCAGAGGCGTGTGATCTTCCTTCATGCATATCTACATATGATGTGTAACCTTCGTGTAAAGTTTGAACCAAATCCATTGAGCCGTTTAGGAGGAGTAGTGCTTACAAGAAATGTGGAGGTATGTGCACAGGAGTCCCTCGCAGATAACCTCTAAGTTAAATTATCTCCCCTTGGAAGAGTCCGAGGCGTATGATCTTCCTTCATGCATATCTACATATGATGT
Source organism: Serripes groenlandicus (assembly GCA_031761405.1). Lineage (NCBI taxonomy): Eukaryota > Metazoa > Mollusca > Bivalvia > Cardiida > Cardiidae > Serripes > Serripes groenlandicus. Next base: position 54,051,953 of record JASEVX010000002.1, read on the forward strand.
GTAACCTTCATGTAAAGTTTGAACCAAATCCATTGAGCCGTTTAGGAGGAGTAGTGCTTACAAGAAATGTGGAGGTATGTGCACAGGAGTCCCTCGCAGATAACCTCTAAGTTAAATTATCTCCCCTTGGAAGAGTCCGAGGCGTGTGATCTTCCTTCATGCATATCTACATATGATGTGTAACCTTCATGTAAAGTTTGAACCAAATCCATTGAGCCGTTTAGGAGGAGTAGTGCTTACAAGAAATGTGGAGGTATGTGCACAGGAGTCCCTCGCAGATAACCTCTAAGTTAAATTATCTCCCCTTGGAAGAGTCCGAGGCGTGTGATCTTCCTTCATGCATATCTACATATGATGTGTAACCTTCATGTAAAGTTTGAACCAAATCCATTGAGCCGTTTAAGAGGAGTAGTGCTTACAAGAAATGTGGACATACGGACAGACAGACAGACAGACGGACGGACAGACAGGGTGATTCCTATATACCCCCCCAAACTTTGTTTGCCGGGGGGTATAATTATGGACAAGAAGATTTTCCATTTACCACAATGTTTTCAACAGTTGTCTGCTACAACTAGGGCTAGATAAGGAAGAGTAAACAGGTCTTGCTTCCTCGATATATTTGTGATTTTATGAGTAAAAACATATGAGACGATTATTTTGAGGTCCAAAAGTTTTAGAGGTTAACCCTTTCCCACATACAACCAATCTGCAGCAGACAACTTTGAAAACATAATGACAAAAACATGAAAAATCTCCATGAAAGATAGCATAATTGTAAAATAAAGTTGAAAACGTTGTGACCAAAGGTAAAATTGCTCATCATAAGCAATTTCAGCTTTGGCCACAATGTTTGAAAAAGTCGTCTGCTGCTATTGCCTGAAAATGTGTCTGCAGGTGGGAAAGGGTTAAATAAAGATATTTGAACATGAAAAAACACCTCTAAGACTTATCTACAGCTCTGCATAAGTGTCAAAATGTGTCCGCATGTAGGAAATGTAGGTTAACCTTTTCCCTCATACGACAATTCTGCAGTAGACGACTTTGAACGTATTTTGTCAAAACATAAAAAATCTCCATAATTGAATGGATAACCTATGACAAAAAGTGGAAAACATTGTGGCAAAAGGAGAAATTGCACGTTTTGTGCAATTTCTTCTTTTGTCACTATGTTTTCAAAAAGCCATCTGCTGCAGAGGCGTCAGAAAGCGTTTATATGAGGGAAAGGGTTAATGAAACTTACCTTGCAAATGTTGGTTTAATCTGACCTCAATGGACAAAGTTTAAACTAAGGTTATGATCCAAAATTAGAACTTTTTACAATAGTCTTTTTAAGAGTGTATCACAATTCAAATAAACTTTCAAGAAATATAATTAACAGTCGAGAACAACAAATATTGCTGGCATAATCGATTGACTTTCTGTTGTATTGAACTATGTGCTATTTTTCACCTATTTGTTATCTTTTAACACTTTACTTTATAACGAGATTTTCTGTATTTCTGTCCAGATGTTTTCAAACTTGTCAACTGGAGAATTGCAGTATTCGGGAAAGGGTTAAATTCTAATTCTTGAACTGGTAAATTATTGATTTGGATAGTTTGTTTTTTCTCACCAAAACAACTTCACCATTTATCACATTTAATTTCTATAAATATTTGGCCAATTGTTAAATCAATGTTTGACTTAACCTTTATCTGATATCTCTTTTTTTTAAGTGTTTTCTGCCTAAAAAACATAAAAAAGAAAAAAACGAAATATAAAATGCGATGAGTGAAACTTTGATAATTTTGATTCTAAGTTGAAAGACATTGTGATAAAAGGTGATATGGATCCTTACTTACAATGCTTTATGTTAATTGTCTGCTAAAGTCTGTCGTAGTATCAAATAGGAGGGAAAAGTTAAACTTTTCAAGCACAAATTTTAAAGCTGTATTTCATGATCAATTTCAAGTGCATTAAATAACATTTTCATAAATTGGATTTAAAGATGTTTAATTTAAATGCTAAATGCTTCAGTATTATCACACAGCCAGTAGACGTACGCCTGTGTTCCCTGACTATCTTGCAACAATTAATACCCAAAACAACTGATTACTTTCCCACATAAGCTTCTTTAGCTAAACAATAATTAATGTATTTTAAACTCATTCTCACATACACAAATCTTCAGCAGACAACTAAAGAAATATTAAGGCAAAAATATTGAGAAATCTATATAATTTAAGTAAATTTAATACATAGAGTTGAAAACATTGTGACTAAAGGACAAATTGCACCAAATTGCTCATCATAAGCAATATTATCTCCTTTTGTCAGAATGTTTTCACAATGTAAAAAAATGCTAATACTGCAAATGTTATTGATTGGATTTAAATCCCTTTTCAACACTCATCAATATTTCAGTTTTTAACAACATCTTCACATGCAACGATTCTTTAGCAAAAGACATAACCCTTTCCCTCATACCATAAATTTGCAGCAGAGGACTTTGAAAACATCTGGGAACTCCCTTTAAATGAAAGTATAATAATTATACACGAATGTATAGTGTTGAAAACATGGTGACAAAAGGAGAAATTGCTCGTTTTAAGCAATTTCTTCTTTAGTCGCCTTGTTTTCAAAAAGCTGTCTTCTGCAGAGGCGTCAGAAAGCGTCTTAAGACACACAATTGGAACAGAGATTTGGACAAAGCTGAATGAAATGCTTAAAAGATTACAGCCTGCTAATACGCAATTCAATTTATCTCTCTTATCCCTTTCCCACCTGCAGACGCATTTTGACGCAATAGCAGCCGACGACTTTTGAAAACATTGTGGCCAAAGGTGAAATTGCTCATGATGAGCAATTTCTCCTTTGGCCACAATTTTTTCATTTTTAATGAACAATAAAGCTATCTTTTATGGAGATTTTTCAGGTTTTTGTCACTATGTTTTCAAAGTCTTCTGCTGCAGATTTGTTGTATGAGGGAAAGGGTTAATCCTTTGTAAATGTGTTGGATTATGTTAAATTACATGGAATAAACACTTTCTCAAATATATACAAATGTATTGTAAGACTAAACTGTTCTATAATGACGTACTTATGTGGACACGTTTTGGCACAATCTTCAGCAGACAACTTTAAAAACATTATGGCTAAATGTTGAGCAGTTTCTCTTTTTGCCATAATGTTTTCAACTCTTTTCAGTGTTTTCAAAGTTTTGCCTTAATCATTTCAAAGCACTTAGCTTCAGATTTGTTGTTTGTGATAAAAGGGTTGAACAAATTCTCCTTTACCCACAATGGTTTTTTTCCTATAATGTGTCTTTATTTTCCACTATTTTCTAAATAAGATCTAAATTTGAAAAAATCCATTTTCAGCTTAACCCTTTCCCTCATACAACAATTCTGCAGCAGACGACTTTGAACATATTTTTGTCAACAATAGAAAATCTCTATAACTGAATGGATAACCTATGACTAAAAGTGGAAAACATTGTGGCAAAAGGAGAAATTGCTCGTTTTGCGATTTCTTATTTTGTCACTATGTCTTCAAAAAGCCGTCTGCTGCAGAGGCGTCAGAAAGCGTTATCCATTCAATTATAGAGATTTTCTATTTTTTGACAAAATATGTTCAAAGTTGTCTGCTGCAGAATTGTCAGATGAGGGAAAGGGTTAATAAATACACTAAGGTTGATTTTTCTAGAGCACTGATCATATACTTATAGAGTAAACCAGCTTGCCTACCTTTAATTGGACTTAATCAACAAAGTATATCCTTTCAATAGACAACTTCAAATCCATAAACAAAATCCTTTAAAATCTTGTTATAAAATCTTGTCATAAACTTTTCAGTTACCCGATCTTCAATAAATATCACACTAATGGATTCCTTTCAATATTGATGATTTCTTTTTTCCAGTTTTGAAAAGAAATATACATTTGTTGTAACTGATCAATTGAAACAGATATATCGCCCATTTACAACAGAGACACTGACTTACTCCGTAAATACAGTGTGAATGACACTGAATAGCTTGAATTCAATATTGGTTTTTCTCTTCACCCTTTACCATATACAGACAACTTGTGATGCCTTAGCTGATTTGTTTCGTGATTTATGCCAATTTCAACAATTTTTGGGTTATCACAGTGTTTCCTGGGTAAATAACCTACTGGACCATTTATTCTGATTGATTGATTGGGGTTTAACGCCGTTTTTAACAATTTCTCAGTTATATTACGGCAGCCAGTTCACCTACTCATGCATTTCCTGGTTTTCTCACACCAGTACTCCACACAACAATCTTCCCAAGCAACTGGCTGCTTTTCCACATAGACTTAGCCTTTTGGTGGAAGACGAATGACGCATGTCGCATTGACTTTTGTTAATCCTCGGAAAGGAAGTTGGCCGAGCCGGGATTTGAACTCACAACCCCTGGATTGACAGCCTGCGTCGCTATACTGACTGAGCTACCAGGGCTCGGCTCCATTTATCCTGACACCAGTGAAGAAGTCATAATGCTAACCCAACAATCCTTAAGCCAAGGAGGGAAAGCCATAACTACCATTTTAAAGTCTTTGGGAACGAACCTGCGGCCTCCCTCAACCAATGCAGACATTCAACCACTTCACCACCGAGGCAGTCAATGCCTTAGCTGAAAACATGTTTTAAAGTTTTTTGGGGGAAAAAAAGAGCTTGCAAATTTTAAGCAATTGCTAACAATGCTTTCAATTCTGTTTCAAAATTGTATTTCGGATATATATTATATTCATTTTGAAAGAAAAACACAGAGTATAATTATAAAGCCATGCAATCAGATCATGATCTGTGATGTTCGCTTTTTTACTTTTATTTCAAATAAATTTCATAAAGAGTTTATTAACCCTTTCCCTCATATAGACGCTTTCTGATGGCTCTGCAACAGACGGCTTTTTGAAAACATGGCGACAAAAGAAGAAATTGGTAAAAACGAGCAATTTCTCCTTTTTTCACCATGTTTTCAACTATATTCAATTATTGTACCTTCATTTAACCCTTTCCCTCATATAGACGCTTTCTGACGCCTCTGCAGCAGATGGCTTTTTGAAAACATAGTGACAAAAGAAGAAATTGCACATAACGTGCAATTTCTCCTTTTGCCACAATGTTTTCCACTTTTAGTATTAGGTTATCCATTCAATTATAAAGATTTTCTATGTTTTGACAAAATACGTTCAAAGTTGGTTGCTGTAGAATTGTCGTATGAGGGAAAGGGTTAAAGGGAGGTTCCAATTTTGTTTGGGTATGTTTTCAAAGTCGTCTGCTGCAGATTTGTTGTACGTGGCAAACACTTTGCTAGTCCTCAGCATCACAAACCATAGTCATGTAAGTAGAGATAAACTTTAAACCCTCTCACTGCTGGAATTGATTTTGTGAAGCCTTCAACACCAGTATATATCCCGGTAGCTCAGTCGGTAATGACGCGAGCTGTCAATCCAGGGGTTGTGAGTTCGAATCCCGGCTCGGCCAACTTTCTTTCCGACGTTTGACAAAAATCATTGTGACATGCGTCATTCGTCTTCCACCAATGGGCTAAGTCTATGTGGAAAAGCAGCCAGTTGCTTGGGAAGATTGTTCTGTGGAGTACTGGTGTGAGAAAACCAGGAAATGCATGAGTAGGTGAACTGGCCGCCGTGATATGACTGAGAAATTGTTAAAAACGGCATTAAACCCCAATCAATCAACATCAGTAAGGAGCAAGAACAGCCGGTGCCTCTGTGCCATTTGACCACACTGTATGCTGTTGGCTGCTCAACAGTCATAGGTTATCCATTCAATTATAGAGATTTTCTATTTTTTGACAAAATATGTTCACAGTCATCAGCTGCAGAATTGTCGTATGAGGGAAAAGGTTAAATTTTGTTTTTACTTGATTTATAAAAAAACATGAAAATAAACAGTGGAAGTCAATCAGGTGTGTAATGTCAACCTTATCATAACAAAATTGGAAAAGAAGCATGAGAACAATTCCATACAATCATTAAAAAAAATCTTACTTCATAAAAGTTTTGATCAAAGCTGAAGATAATGTTTTTGCTAATGCAATCATTCAAATTCGATAATGATCTACAGTATTTTTTAAATAAAAATAGGCATAATTACAGTAATTATACGTGTATACAACAAGGGACGTAGATAAGATTATCTATGTCCCTGATATAACAAATTAAGTTTCTACCTTTTCCATACAAAACATGCTCAGTAATATTCCATTGAATTACATTATAAATATAAGTTACATACAAAAGACCATTTATTTAAAAAGACATTGTCTATAAAGCAGCATTAACATTAAATTATTCAATAATTGTTCTCATTTATTGAAAATTCCTTTAATTTTGACTTAATGTTTTCAAAGTAATCTGTAGCAGATGTGTTGTATGTGGGCAAGGGTTTTATAAAAAAATTGAAAAAGTATCAGCGTAGAGACAAAGAGAATGTTTACATTACATGCAAATTTTCCTTTTCCAAAATTATTTGGTATGAATCTAACTGCTGCAGACATTAAAGCCTTTTTTTTTATCAAGGAAACCTTTTCCTGATAGAGACTTTTTTGGACATCAGTTCTCTGCAGCAGACTGCTTTCATCAAAACTGTGAAAAGAAGAAATTATTTTCTCTGTTTCTGATAAAATTGTCACCGAAATATTTATTTTCAATTTTAAAAAGCTTTGTTTTTCCTTGCAACACTTGAAATATAATATCAGGTAGATGGTTAATAAGTTGAAGAGTTTGTGTACAAAGTAGTCAAATAACACTTTTGACACATTTGCAGCTGATAGCTTTTGAAAACATTGTGGAGAAAGGAGAAAAAATGCTCTCATGATGAGCAATTCCTCCTTTTGTTATAATATTTTCAACTCTTTTTAATAATCACCATATTTTTTTATAGATATTTTCCAACTTTTTGCAAAGACATCTGCTTCAGGTTATTTTAATGTGGGAAAGGGTTAAACAAATCAGATTATTGTTATAATTATACTGCCAGCTATCTTTAGATCTTGACCAAGTTTTGAAATGACAACTGCTTTAAAGGCCCTGTCCATTTAAAACTTGGCATATGATCAAAAGTGTGTAAGATGACAAAACATATTTAAAAACCTTAACAAAATCTGTTAAGCAAACAGTCAAAAACAGAATACAGCTAATTTACATTAGCAATGATTTGTAAAACTGATAGATTATCGTACATGTATTACATAAAGGATCTACAAATATACCATGGCATAAATATTCATCCCATATTTATAACATCTAATCTAATCTGCTTATTTCCCTATTCATAATATCCCTTTAACCTGAATTTTGTCAATACTCTTTAATTAACTTTTGACCAAGAAATAGAATTGAGTATTGAGTATTTTGTCAAAAAAATAGAAAGTCTCTATAATTAAATGGATAACCTATGACTAAAAGTGGAAAACATTGTGGCAAAAGGAGAAATTGCTCGTTTTGAACAATTTCTTCTTTTGTCACTATGTTTTTCAAAAAGCTGTCTGCTGCAGAGGCATCAGAAAGCGTCTATATGAGGGAAAGGGTTAAACAAGTTTTTCCATATTTCTGTCTATAGATTAATGTTTTATAGTTGTCTGCCACAGAGTTGTTGTATATTGGCAAGGGGTATTGAGCTGAATTGTCTTTTTCTTGTTTTGAGCAATTTCTCCTTTTGTCACTATGTTTTCATTGTCGTCTGCCACAGATTTGTTGTATATTGGCAAGGAGTATTGAACTGAATTGTTTTTTTTTCTCAAAAGGTTGTAACGGTTTATACAATAATTATACAATATACAATACATTTTATTACATTCAGGCACATTTGCCTATAGTAAGTTACAAACAAGTATTTACAATTTTCAAAACGTAATCCCTTTACAAGAAGCAAAGATAAAATAAATTATAAATATTAAACAACTTTTCTGACAAAAAAAACAAATACAATAATGCATACCAAACAAATACAATAGTGCATACCAATATGTTTATAGATATGTAAGTATGGAAAGAAAACATAATTATGTTACTAGAAGTTAACCCTTTCCCTCATACAGCAATTCAACAGCAGACGACTTTGAACATATTTAGTCAAAAACTAGAAAATCTCTATAATTGAATGGATAACCTATGACCAAAAGTTCAAAACATTGTGGCAAAAGGAGAAATTGCACGTTTTGTGCAATTTCTTCTTTTGTCACTATGTTTTCAAAAAGCCGTCTGCTGCAGAGGCGTCAGAAAGCGTCTATATGAGGGAAAGGGTTAAGGGTTATTTGTATGTGGTGTTTTACGACACTTTCAACAGTATTTCAACCATATCACGAAATTTCTTGGGTAATTTACCAGTCAGGCTGATAAGCTCATCATGCAGCCTTAATTAATGCTATCCCAGCAACACAGAGCGCCAAGGAGATAAGTCATTACCACCATTTTAACACTTTCCCTCATACGACAATTCTGAAGCCGACGACTTTGAACATATTTTGTCAAAACAAAGAAAATCTCTATAATTGAATGGATAACCTATCACTAAAAGTGGAAAACATTGTGGCAAAAGGAGAAATTGCTTGTTTTCAGCAATTTCTTCTTTTGTCACTATGTTTTCAAAAAGTCGTCTGCTGCAGAGGCATCAGAAAGCGTCTTTATCAGGGAAAGGGTTAATTAATGCTATCCCAGCAATGCAGAATGCCAAGGAGGTAAGTCATTACTACATGTACCACTATAAAGTTTTTTATATGAACAGACCGAGAATCAAACCCTGGTCTCTAGTTCTCTAGGCAGACGTTCTAAGGACTACACCATGGAGGTGGTGTTTTATGGGGTAAAGGCTCTCATTGTGTTTCTTTCAATTTATCATTAAAAGTTAGATAAATAACTATCCAGCCTTTTCTTCCACATTACCAATAATGTGTATAGTAGGCTACTGAGATAATTCAGGAAACTCTCAGATTGTGATCATGATAAGAAATATTTAAATGTGATTTCATGGGCTAGGTACACTACTAATAATTGGAATTGATATGGGCCTGTACTTTCTAATTATTTTACGTATAATCAAGTAAATGGACTGTGCTCACAATAACCATGTGTAATGCCCAACCAAATCACCCAAAAATAAGAGATCGTCAACCAAACCGTTTGACGGCAAACAATAGCGGATTGTGTATACCGAGTTTGAATCCCTGACTTTATGATACCAATTTTGATTATCATAAACAAAATTCAAAAGTATTTATCACATTACCTTTGAATTTAATGTATTTAGCTATATGGACTGCACTAAGCTGTCTTTGGTGGGGATTTCTATTGATTTCTTTCGGCTTAGTGTAGAAGGCAATATAAATTGTTCATTCAAGTAAGCTGCTTTTATAATATTGGAGAATAGCTCTAGATAATGGGCTTATAAAATTGCATGTTCTTAAATCCTCATTTGACCCTTTAATCCTATGTTGTTGGTACTCAAAAGAACTGTGTGGGTTAGACGATTCTTTTGAGGACCACAACATAGGGTTTGGTTGATAATAAGAGAGATATTGTGAGGAAAATACCACTGTACTTCTCCTTATCTAGACCTCTGTTGTACCCTGATACAATGTAATATAGTTGATTCCGTCTATCAAGCAGTGCAATTTTTATACACAGAATCACCGCAGAGAAAATGGGGTAATTTATAAAACTACAGAGATTTGTGATAATATTACTTAACCCTTTTCCACATACAACAAATCTGTAGCAGACGACTTTGAAAACCAACATAATTGAAAGTATTTTTCTTAAATAGATTTGAAATCATTGCGGCACAAGTCATCTGCAGGTAGAAAAGGGTTAAGATTTTGGTTCCATTATGAACTGTTGCAATTGCAGCCATGACTGCAAAAAATAAGCACCTTCAAAGCAGGTATTGTTATTAAAATGTCAGAGATGAGGATGCATAAAAAATCAATTGTTAAATTTAATACTAGTTCTACAATCATTCTCCCAGGAATAGTAGAGCCTTAAGAGTGTTGTTTTATGTAAAATGTTTCCAGAGTCTGTGTCTTTTTTAACATTACATGTAAAATCAGAGATTCAACAAAGGTATACGAGACAGGAAATCATACTGCTTTTAAAATTACCCAAATGTGAAGATATGCCAAATTAACCACAACCTGCAAAAATTGGGATCAACAAAATCTGCTTAATTCAGATGTGGACAGTTTGAAATAGTTGAAAATTATCTTTTACACTCAGTGTAAGAAAATATCACTCAATTTAACTGTAAGTTTTATCCAGAGTCACTCGTTCTTTTACATGTCTTTGCTAAATAAATATCACAAAAAAACCATTCATTCTTGTGGAAGTTTTTAAAAAATGTGTTCATTGGCAATGAACTCAAAAGATATAACAAAATATCGCGGTAATTACAAAACGCATGGTCTTGTCATATAAAATTTTAAAAATAGAATGTGTAATTCTATGTATAAAATATAAATCTATGATAAAATTTAACTAGAAAAATTCTATTAACATTGAAATGTTAATTAATTAACTGTTTCAAAGTACAAACGTATATATATTTACACAAAATTATCTGAATCAATTAATTTGATTTTTTTTACCTTTTGGTCCCCATTTTCTTCCATACTTTCAGCCAAGAATATTGCAAATGATATTATCATGTGACTACCAGTTTCCGTGATTTCATAAGCATTTAAAAGAGGCTATGTTCAAAATTACCAGTAAATGAAAACAACTGGTTTACAATTGAATTTATGTTTTTGTTGGTGAGGGATCAAGGCATGTAGGAATTATTTATTTGATTAGGACTAAAAATTTCTTTCTCAGAAATTTGAATTTATGTTTTTGTTGGTGAGGGATCAAGGCATGTAGGAATTATTTATTTGATTAGGACTAAAAATTTCTTTCTAAGAAATTTTAAATTATAATTTTTTCTAGTAGCCTTGGAAAGCTGAGATACCTAGAAAACACTGAAATCTAGTTTACCGCAACTTCCTGAAAGTGACTATACGAAAAGTTTAAGCTTAAAGCTTGTTTTGCTTCCTCCTTGCTTCATTTATTTCATTTTACATTTAATCAAAACTATGAAAACTCTCTTTCAATGAATGCAAATGTATCCAAAAGAGTTAAAAACATTGTTGCAAAAGGAGAAATTGCTCATCATGAGCAATTTCTTCTTTTGCCACAATGTTTTAAAAAGTCATCTGCTGCAGAGGCATCAAAACATTTTAAGGTGGAAAAGGGTTAAGGCAATATTGCATTTCTTCTTTTTCTGGTTAATATGCAGGACTCACTCTGGAGCATCTTTGCATATATATGAATTATGTACAATGGCTAGAGGTATCCCGCCAGTCTGTTCTTGAAGATTTCCGAGGTTGGGGCTGTAGCGAATGCTATGATGACCTCTAGCAATTGGTTCCACAGACAAATGTCAGCTTGGAAAGGAGTATCAATAAATGTCAGTCCTGCAGAAGGGCAGCTGTATCACTTGGAGTCCCGAGTGTTAGCATATGAAAAGTTTGAATGCCAGTCACACCGACACCAAGTAAAATTTTAGTTATACCGACACCATGTTAAGCCGACACTAGATCGTCGACCCGACACCCTATAATAATTTCATGAGTGAAATTCGGTCGTCCCGACACCTCCCTATATTTTACCGTATACATGAAGCATTATTGAAATTTAATTTCTCTTTTTCTTCCTTGAATTGACTAGTGACTGAATGTGATATAGTTATTCTATTCTCGTATTCTTGATTTAGTCTAAAACTTTGAAAAGGTTACAACAAACGTAGATATTATTCTTCATAGTTCTATTATAAGTCAAAAACATGGAAAATGTTACATACTGAAATATGAACCTGTAATGTCGAGTAGAACTTGTAAGGAGCCATCGCTATTTCATAAATGACTTCTCTTTTTCATTCTTGAATTGACGAGTGACTGAATGTGATACAGTTATTCTATTCTCGTTATCTTGATTGGGTCTAAAACTTTGGAAAGTTTACAACAACCGTTTATATTATTCTTCATAGTTCTATTATAAGTCAAAAATATGGAAAATGTTACATTTTAAATATGAACCCGTAATGTCGAAATTCATGAAGAGTAGAATTCTTGTAAGAAAGGAGCCGTCGCTATTTCATAAACAACTTATCTTTATCTTTCTTTAATTGATGAGTGACTGACTGTGATATAGTTATTCTATTCTCGTCAACTTGATTGAGTCTAAAATTATTGTTGACGGCAATTGTTCAACAATACTACTTTTTAAATGAGGTGTCGGCTAGCCTCGATTTTTGTCATGGGGTGTCGGCTCATCTCAAAAAGGTGTCGTCTTAACTGGGTGTTGTGATATCTAGGTGTCGGGTCATCTGGTTACCAAAAAGTTTGGCTTCTTGGAGGAACCTGTCACCTTTTATCAATCACTGTCCTCTATTTTGATACTTCTGGCACAAGGCAATATTGCTAGTTAAACTACAGTATTTTTTTATTATTAATATTTTGTTTGTATTTTATTTAACTATTTAAATACAGGAGTTGTGGGTGTTGAGCATCCACTTAAAATTATTATCAAAATTTGAGAGAAAAAAAAAAGCCTCGGTTAGCTAATTATTTCAGTGACATTTTCTACGCAATGAAGAAAATGTAATTATACCAAACTTAAAAATTAAAAGCCGACATTGTCCACTAAGTATTTATCTGGATAGAAAGACCATCCTAAAAAATGTCCGAATTTGTTACCTATCCGTGTACTATTTCACTTTCTCACCATCATTAAAACAACCGTTTAAATGTCATATTATGTAAGTAATGAATTTCAAATCAAACAATAACCAACTAATATAGGGTCCACGATTTTGAAATGTCTGTTATTACCTTTCTTGTAGATTGTTTTCTGTGATCGAATTACATTTGATAAATTGACCAGTTCGTCGCCATTTGTAAACAATCTCCGGGACAACTATTCTCGCGAGATTCCCAAAAATAGACTGGGATTTGAAGATTTGAAATTGCCGGTATTCAATTTAAACGTCTAAAAAAGGGATCCAGTCAAGTAAGACCTTCACCTTGAGACAAATTCACCAATGGAAGGAAAACGCGGCCTTATTTCTACTTTCGGTTTAATAGATTATTTGCGCAAATAGTAATAACAATGAGCAGTGCATTTTCAATTTGGCATGTCAGTCAGAAAAGAAAACGTTTTATCTTTGATATCATACTCTTGAACACTATTGCAACATTGAACTGAACATAAATTCGTAAATTTTGTTCACCATTTCAAGACTCAAACATTTTAAACTGTCAGAATGAACAAGTCTAGACTGGAAGTGTCATTCGATCGAGGAAAAACTGTAAACACAAGTGCATGTGTGCCTAGAGGGAATACACTGCATGTTGAGGTGACAACGCGGGGTTCAAACCGAGGTACTACCAGAGGAAATATGAGTAGTCTGGACGAAGCTTCCCCGGCCCTCTTGATGCAGAATGTTAGAGACATCAGGAAACGTTTAATGCAAACTGAGAAAAGCCTCAACACTATTTCCAAGGCAGAGAAAAAGCTGGACAACGAGTAAATATATTATATTCAATTAAACCCTTTCCCAAATACATCAAATCTGCAGCAAATTTGAAAATGTCTAGGCAGAAATGTAGAAAATCTCCAAAAATGAAGGTATAAGAGTTAAAAACTTTGTGGCAATTTCTCCTTTTGCTGTCTGCTGCAGATGCGCCAAAAGTCGTCTGCAAGTGGAAAAGGGTTACAACTAGGAACTATATCTAAAAGTTCCCAGAGGAATCCATCGAGTATTTAGCTTTGGGGGATTTTAATTTTTTTTTTTAGATGGTGCATCACAGGTTTTACCCTTGCTCATGTTGGTCATAGCAACAAATATTACTGAAATACTGTTGAAAACCGTATCTTTCAACTATATCTCGAAGATCTAGATAAGGTGCATATTTCTTGAATGGAGGGCATTAGCCCCTTTGGACATTATAACATTAGTGAAAAAGTGCATAGGCAGACATTAGCCCCTTCACATGGGGGAAATTATCCCCTTCTTAGGCAGACATTATCCCATTCTCAGGCGGACATTATCCCCTTCACCTAATTGATGGAAGCGGAGATTATCCCCTTTGTATACGGACATTAGCCCCATCGATATTAATAAAGAACATCTATTTAAACTCCACTGGATTAACCCTTTCACTTACATTAATGCAATGGTATGGAAAGTCCCTATTTTAAGTAGTGAAAACTGTTAAACACTCAAATTGCGTATTAAATATTTGTAATGAAAATCTGATAATTGTTCCATTTAATTTTAATTAAGAAAATATCTTGGAGGCAAACTGTTCAACACGCTTTAATATTACAGCCAATTATTTTAAGATCTTTTATAATGAAGGGGCTTAAGTCCGCTATGTGAAGGGGCTTATGTCTGTCATTTAATAAATAATGAAGGGGATAATCTCTGGATGGGCTTATGTCTGCCATGCTCAAAATAATGAAGGGGAGAATGTCCGCCATGTGAAAAACATGAAGGGGATAATGTGCACATCTAAAGTTTTTATGAAGGAGATAATGTCCGGTTAATAAAGGGGATAATGTTCGGTTACAATATTTCTTATTCAAAAAGCTGTTTTAGGAACTCAAAAGAGTTGTCTCAATATGTCAATGATTTTGAGTACCAACAACCAATTATATGATTTTGCTACAAGATAGGTATTTTTGTGTGTGTGCGGTGGCGGCGGCGCCGGGTGCTTCCTCATACACCAATCAATATATAACTACAATGCTGTTGATATCAAACTAAAACCTAAATCATGAAATGTATCAACTTTAACTGTCTCTTTTTGTAGCATAAAAGCAAGACAAACACAGCTGCTTGGTCCAAGACATACTTTTAATCTAATACATAAGTATACTTATAGTATTTCAAAATCATGGTTTTGTATTTGTATTTTGAGATAAACACTTTTCTTGCGACATTTACAAAGAGGCTAACTTCTTAATTGACATATCATGTTAACATTTAATAGTTGATATAGAGAATATAATGAGAGAGATAGTTCAGCAGGGTTGTGCTTAGGTCTCATTTCCAAAGAGACAATTTTAGATTTTGGGCTCTTTTTGTTTTGAAATTATAGGGAGATTTTTCCTATTTTAATGAACATATTTAGTGGGAAAATGTCTACCAGACAACACTGGTTTAGGAAACAAGTTTTATGTAGGAAAGTGATGCTGTTACTTCAGGCTATTTAATGCTTTCTTGAAACCTTTTAATCTTTCAGTGATGATTTGGATGATCTGATATCTATAACATCGGATGATTCAAGACGCCCTCTGTCTGCCAGACACAAAGATGAAACTAACATGGATGATGATCGAGAAAGTGTCCAGTCTGGAATAGCGACATTACCAGAATCATCCTATGCTGGTTTCGAGAGAGTTCAACCACCAAGTAGTACACCGAATAGACAGGTATTTAACCCTTTCCCTCATATAAACGCTTTCGGACGCCTCTGCATCAGACGGCTTTTTGAAAACATAATGACAAAAGAAGAAATTGCACAAAACGTGCAATTTCTCCTTTTGCCACAATGTTTTCCACTTTTTGTCATAGGTTATCCATTCAATTATGGAGATTTTCTATTTTTCTACAAAATACGTTCAAAGTCGTCTGCTGCAGAATTGTCGTATGAGGGAAAGGGTTATTAATCAAGATCTAGTTATAAAGGAGGAGTATACAGGTCTTCTCTCTTATTATACCCCCCAGATACATAGTATATGGGGGCTCTGTATAGGAGTCACGCTTGTCTGTTTGTCGGTACGTTGGTCTGTGGACATTTCTTGTGAACACTATTTCTCAGCAACCCTTAGTCAGAATTCAATATAACTTCACAAGAATGATTGATACCAAGCCTAGTTGTGCATATAGTCGGCGTGTTGCACTGGAATTATATTTAAATGAGTTATGGCCCCTTGAATTTCTCATACATATGTATATGGTCAGGAACCAGCTGGGGGTATTCATCACCTTCAGTGATATTTCTAGGGACACAATTAAAAAATTGTTTGTTTGCTGCTTCCGACCCATGTCAATTAGGGGTGGGTAGGTAGGTAGGTAAATAAAAAAAAATTGTCAGACAGACTTGCAACTTTTTTATTTTATTATGATTAACCCTTTACCTCATATAGACGCTTTCTGATGCCTCTGCAGCAGACGGCTTTTTGAAAACATAATGACAAAAGAAGAAATTGCACAAAACGTGCAATTTCTCCTTTTGCCACAATGTTTTTCCATTTTTTGTCATAGGTTATCCATTCAATTATGGAGATTTTCTATTTTTTGACAAAATATGTTCAAAGTTGTCTGCTGCAGAATTGTCGTATGAGGGTAAGGGTTAAAGAAAGAAGGAAAGAAAAGGAAAAAAAAAAACATGTGGGTCGGGCGAAAGCTGCAAACAAACAATATTTTATTTTAGGCCTAGTAATTGTGGGTAATAAAGAGTCATCTGAGTGAGACAGTTCTTTCAGTTCTGTGCTAGAATGTTTAACAAGCCTTGTGTTAACCCTTTTCCTCATAATCATATAAAAGCTTTCTGACGCCTCTGCAGCAGACAGCTTTTTGAAAACATAGTGACAAAAAAAGAAATTGCACAAAACGTGCAATTTCTAGTTTTGCCACAATGTTTTCCACTTTTTGTCATCCATTATCCATTCAATTATGGAGATTTTCTATGTTTTGACAAAATACGTTCAAAGTCGTCTGCTGCATAATTGTCGTATGAGGGAAAGGGTTATTGCATAAAATACCACAATACAGAGCTTGAAGGTGTTTTTTAGAACGTGTAGCTCTGTGCTAGAATGTTAAACAAGCCTTGTGTTAACCCTTTCCTTCATACGACAATTCTGCAGCAGACGACTTTGAACATATTTTGTAAAAAAAATGGAATATCTCCATAATTGAATGGATAACCTATCAGTGGAAAACATTGTGACAAAAGGAGAAATTGCATGTTTTGTGCAATTTCTTCTTTTGTCACTATGTTTTCAAAAAGCCGTCTGCTGCAGAGGCGTCAGAAAGCGTCTATATGAGGGAAAGGGTTAATGCATAAAATCAGCTAGAAAAAGCTGCTATTGTGACAGAATTAGATGAGAATTAATGACAAATTCTCCTCACCTTTAAATATTCACCACTATGGTCAGTACTATAGAATCACAAATTCGCTGATAGTAATAGTGATCATGAGATTGCAATAAAGAGAAAAAGCAGAGATTTTTTAATTTGATATTTGACAGACATTTTCTGAATGAAATTATGCATGCCAACATATCATATGTCTCCTCAGATTGTTTTCAAGTAGATGACAAAAAACATGTTTAACATGAAATGGGTTTATAACATGCTAATTTAGAGATTGCATATTTACCTCATTCGACAAATCAGCAGACCACTTTGAAAACATCCCAGCAAAAATATTGTTAATCTCTATAAATGGAAGCAAGATTGTTTAATAGAGTTGGACAGATTGTGGCAAAAGTAGAAATTGCTCATCAATGTATTCAAAGGGTTGTCTGCTGCAGATGCTTCAAAAAGTGTCTTTATGTATTTAGGGGTGATGTATTGATGATGTTGAGTATTTTCTTTGTAGGCTCAGGCTAAAAGTCGTCTTACTGGTCTATTAGAGATGATGGAACCGAGAGACAATATGGAAGCTGCGAGGGAGAGAAAACATTCTGATATCGATGATGAACGTCAAGATCACAGAACTCAGGTAAACTTTGGAAACAAACTTGCACCAAATCTGCAGCACACAACTTAAATTGTGTAAAATGAATTATTGAAAATTTTAATAATTGGTTGAGAACATTGCAGCATAAGAGAAATTACTCATTATGTGTATGCTTCATGAAAAACATAATATTCTTTCATTCCTGGCCTATAAATCATTGTTAGATTTTTACCAATACAGAAAAATGAGAAATTGCTCATTATGATCAACCTCTCCTTTTGCCAAAATGTTTTCAAGATTTGCATTCTACAAATGCGAAAGAAGACGTCTGCGGGTAGGAAAGGGTAAACCCAATACAGATGAATTTTGACATCTCTGCAGGAGATGGTAATTTGAAAACATTGATGGAAAATAAATATCTGATTTTGAAATACTCATTATGCTAACCTGTATATAAACATTTCTTTGGTGAATTTCTTCTATCAGTTTCCTTAAGTCATAATGATTTGACAAAAGACAGACACCATAGGGTGGGGTTATAGCAGTGGAGCTGTACTGGTCCTATTGAGCATCTTGTATAAGCTTACTTGACCGCAAAATAAGTTGGCATGAAATATCATATTGCATAACTCAGGTGAGCGATCCAGGGCCATCATGTCTCTTGTTTTATAAATTATATTTTGGTTGCAGGTTAGATTTTTAAAAGAGGCTAATAAAAAGGTTCTTGTCCAGAACCAAAAGCTGATGAATGAAGTAGAAAAGATGTCCTTTGAACTTCAGTCGTCTAGAGCCAAGGTATAGTATTTGAACTTTGTAGTAATTTAGTAAAACTTGAATAAAATTTCACTGGTTAAAATTTGCTTCATGTTCCTCACATGTCCCTTTACATGCTTGTTATATAACCTAAGCTGTCAATGCTCCATAAAACAAGTGTAAATTCTTTTAATCAATGAACTTTTCTGATCATCAATGACCATTTTAGATGAGTAATAAAGTTGAATACTGCATACATTATTGTATACATGTTATTTTAATCAGTCAATTTACACCTTATGCTTTGTATTTATTTGATGAAATGGTTTGGGTTCTAGATCTTTATCTTATGTGTTTTGATGTTTCAAATAAGCTCATATTTTTTCTTCTTAATTGCCTGAAAGCTTCAATTTCAAATTGACTAACATGTTTAGGTGTTTCTTATTGCCTGTATGAACAGTTAAGACTCAGCCTTGCCTGTGCATCCACACAATGTCACCATTAAACTTCACTGTCTGTCTATATGATTTGTTTCCTTAAATTCAATCTTTGACAAAGATCTTTTAAGTCCAACTAACAAATTGTCCATGGATCTTTAATTTTTAGCATCTTGCCTTTTGAAAACAATGTGGCAATAATTATACTTTAATTTATAGAAATTTTCATTACTTGCAAAGAACATTTCCTTTGCAGAGGAGCTTTCAAATTCGTCTGCTACAGAATTATTCTATGCGATTAAAAATGGTTTTAGCATAACTAGTGACTTGTTTAACCCTTTCCCTCATATATACGCTTTCTGACGCCTCTGCAGCAGACAGCTTTTTGAAAACATAGTGACAAAAGAAGAAATTGCTCAAAACGAGCAATTTCTCCTTTTGCCACAATGTTTTCCTCTTTTAGCCATAGGTTATCCATTCAATTATAGAGATTTTCTACTTTTTGAGAAAATATGTTCTAATTCGTCTGCTGCTGAATTGTCGTATGAGGGAAAGGGTTAAATGATACCAAATTTGATTGACAATAAGACCCAGAATCACTAGCAGTATCGCATATCTGTTTTACCACATGTCAGAGGTGACAAAAAATGTCTGTATGTGGGAAGTGGTTAACCATTTCCCTCAAACGACAATTCTGCAGCAGACGACTTCGAACGTATTTTGTCAAAACATAGAAAATCTCCATAAATGAATGGATAACCTATGACAAAAAGTGGAAAACATTGTGGCAAAAGGAGAAATTGCACATTTTGTGCAATTTCTTTTTTTGTCACTATGTTTTCAAAAAGCCGTCTGCTGCAGAGGGAAAGGGTTAAGTGATACCATATTTGATTGACAATAAGACCAAGAATCACTAGTAGTATGGCATATATCTGTTTTATCACAGGTCAGAGAGTTGAGTTATGAATTAGATGAGTTCAGACAGTCAGTCCCTGATTTAGAAGATAAGGTCCTTGGTCTTCAAGCAGAAACAGAATCTCAAGATAAAGCATTGAGGTAACATTAGTCCTTTTCCTACGTTCAGACGGTTTTTGAAACACCTGCAGCAACAGAAGTCTTATCATTATGAAAACAATGTGGGAAATGACTGAAATGCTTGTTACAAGCAATTTCTTCTTCTCTCACAATGCTTTCAGCTCTTTTCAAAAAACGTTCCTTCATTTATAGAGATAATTCAAATTGTTCAAGTTGTACTGCAGAATGTGTAGAGTTAATCCGTTTGTCAAAAATGACAAATGAATACATTAAAAAAGTAAAAAAAAGTTTATTTCTTAAACCTTTTCAACAACAGAAATTACACTGACAATTCACTAGCATTCTATGTGCTCTGAAATGAATAATTTAACTTATACAATTTAATTATTTTATTATTATTATATAACTTAATTATACAATAACATTTTCAGTTTTAATGACATGAAAATTATAGAATGTCATCTTTGATTATCTGTTTATGTTAGAAATTCCTGATTTTTTTGCATTCAATTCCTTGATGTAATGGTTAGAGATGGAGACCAATGCTGTCCCATCATTAACTAACTGATATTATTATATAACTACTATGAATCAAAGTGTTTGATTGGACGAGAAGCAGTCACGTGTGATTCAATAAAAAATGACTATTTGACTCCTTTTCGCTTTTATTCTAAAATTCAGGTCCAATAGTCCATTTTCGAGTCAATAGTTCATCTGTTATGACGTTATTGTTTGAAATGACGTCATGCACATGCATAACCAACATGTTAACGCGCGTTATAATTTTATAAATAAACTAGTTAAATTATGCGTTTTTCATGAAGATATATAATAAAACAGCTATTTACTCCCTTTGAGTTCAATGGGGAAAAACTATTCTTCCTCGCAAATGACTATTGACCCGAAATAGAGAACTATTGACCTCGACTTCGTCTCGGTCAATAGTTCTCTATTTCGGGTCAATAGTCATTCACTTGGAAGAATAGTTTTTCACTATTGGCCTCAAGAGGAGTAAATAGCTGTATACTACTGGCAATTTAGCCAGGAAACACAGTAATGCAACTGAAATATTTGACAAAGAAGCATAAGCCCTTAATAAGTAATTGACCCGTTCCAACCAAAATTCAAATGCATTTACAGTGAGACATTTGAAAACGTCGTCAGCAATATTTCTTTTTGTTGCAATGTTTTCAACTTTTTAATTATAACATCTTCATTTACTAGAGACTTTTCATGCTGTATGTGATAGAGCTCTAAATAAGGGCCGTTTTTGATGTTATAATTTTTTTATTAGATCCTCTAACCCTGTGTTGTGGGTACTCAAAAGAATTGTTTCAATGAGTACCCACATCATAGGTTTGGTTGGATAATAAGAGAGATATTGTGGGTAAAAGAGCTGTATGCGCTCCCTTTCTGGACCTCTGATGTGAGAAAGGATGTATCTATGATTGTTTTATGTTATACCGTCCACAGAGATGCAGAGGAGCGTTATGAGACCTGCCAACGAGAATCTATTACATCAGAAAGGAAGAATAAAGAACGACAGGCAGAGATTGATGATATTAGATCTGAGGTTTATGAAGAAAGGAAAACTCGTAAAAGGTAACATTTTCAAATCTTTGTGA
Organism: Serripes groenlandicus; assembly: GCA_031761405.1. Lineage (NCBI taxonomy): Eukaryota > Metazoa > Mollusca > Bivalvia > Cardiida > Cardiidae > Serripes > Serripes groenlandicus. The sequence goes on from JASEVX010000002.1 coordinate 54,073,555, forward strand.
AATTTCTTATATTTTCATTTTTCATGTCTTTAGAATTTTTAGCTCGACTAACGAGAGCTATTGTCATGACCCTGGCGGCGTGGTCGTCCAGTTAAGGTTTTTTGTTCAGCTCAGCTTTTTTTCTGTTTTCTATCAGTCGAGTGTCTGTGCCGTACGCGGTGCTCTTGTTACACTTTCAGGCGACTTTGAATACATGGTGGCAAAGTAAAGATTGCTCATAATGAGCAAAACCTCCATTTGGCACAATTTTTACAACTTTTAAATAAACATTGTTTTATTTATAGTGATTTTCTTTACATTTGTCTAGATTCTTTTAGAGAAAACTACATATACATTTGTATCAACACTTGATGATAAACAAATTGGCTGACTAGAGAAACTTTATTTCACTCAAAACCTTGAAAATCCCTGAAAGACGGGACTATATAACATATGATTTAGCCAATGAGAATTTGTATCAGTAACTTTGTAAGGTTAGATTTTGTATTGTATTGTGAATGGTTGTGGAATACACACACAGATGTACGTCTCCAAATGAATAACTATCAGTTGTTTTTCCAATTACAGTTTAGAATCTCAGAGGGATGAAGCTCTACAAAATTTTATTGATGCTCAAGATACGTTGGAAGATTACCAGAAGAAAACAAATGACAGATTAAAAAAGGTAGATCTTAATATCCTTTTTGTGTCACCCGGCTTTGCAGGGAGACACAGGGGATCTCTTTATTTGACCTGTCTGTCCATCTGTCTGTCACACCTTCACTTACTGATAGACATGTATAAGTAGGCAGCACATGTGTTCCTTTTAACAAATGTTCCTTTGTCTTCATTGAATCATTTTATTTGCTGTGATATTCAAATCTTGAAACATTTGTCAGGGAAATAAATTGTTCATGTCTGTAAAATAAAGGTATAATGATAACATTGTGAAGAAAGGAGAAATTGCATATTTTGACGAATGTCTCCTTTTTCTTCTATGTCTAGAAAAATGTAAAATTTAGTCTGTTTGATATTAACAAATGTTGGATCCGTCTGCTTTACACCTGTATCTATGGTCCTAGCGGTGTAAACCGATCTGTGCTCCACAGCAGCTCTCTTATTGCTCTTTTAAATTTTCCCATATACAATAAATCTGTTGCAGAAGACTGAAAATATCTATAAAGCAAAAATATGGAAAATCTCTATCAAAGAAAGTAAAGATATTGAATAGAGTTGAAACCATTGTGGTGAAAGGAGAACTTGCTTATTATGAGCAATTTCTCATTTTGCCACAATGTTTTCAAAATTTATACATGTTAAAGAGTTAAAGGTAAGACCAAGATGAGTCTATTGAGTTTCAACTGCATAGGTTTGGGAGATTAAATAAATTTCAGAGGACTAGATAAGGGGGAGTAAACAGGACTTCTCCAAACAATATCTCTCTTATAACTCAACCAAACCCTATGTTGTGGGTACTCAAAATAATCGTCTTTTAACCCTTTCCCTCATATAGACGCTTTCTGACGCCTCTGCAGCAGATGGTTTGTTGAAAACATAGTGACAAAAGAAGAAATTGCTCAAAACTAGCAATTTCTCCTTTTGCCACAATGTTTTCTTTCCACTGTTATCCATTCAATGATAAAGATTTTCTATATTTTGACAAAATATGTTCAAAGTCGTCTGCTGCAGAATTGTCGTATGAGGGAAAGGGTTAAGACGATTCTTTTTAGTACCCACAACATAGGGTTTGAGGATCCTATAAGGATTTGGGTATGTGAAATACTCGTCTTATCTAGAGCTCTGGAAAATGTTTTAGAAAATAAAATGTGCCCCTTATCTTATTTTTTTTTTATCCATGTGATATTTGTTTTTTTTATTGCCTAGTATGAGAGTAACGAAGACAACTTAAGAGATAGCCTGACTCATGCAAACAGAGAGAGGGAGGAGCTTATCGATAGGTTGTCATGGTTTCAATCAAAGGTCAAAAGTCAACAAGAAGAAATACGGTATGAATTTTTGTTTATACTGACCTTAAGCAAGATGATGTGACGAGTGTCATTTGTCTTCCACAAACACGCTCGAAGTATATGTCGAAAAGCAGCCCGTTGCTTGGAAAGACTGTTGTGTGGAGTAGTGGTGGGAGAAAAAAAGGAAATATATGGTTAGATGAATCGGCATCCGTGATATGATTGAAAATGACATTAACCCTTTCCCTCATATAGACGCCTTCTGATGCCTCTGCAGCAGACGGCTTTTTGAAAACATAGTGACAAAAGAAGAAATTTCTCAAAACAAGCAATTTCTCCTTTTGCCACAATGTTTTCCACTTTTAGTCATGGGTTATCCATTCAATTATAGAGATTTTCTATTTTTTGACAAAATATGTTCAAAGTCGTCTGCTGCAGAATTGTTGTATGAGGGAAAGGGTTAAACCCTAATAAATCAATCAATTAAGAAAGATGGTGACATTTATGAACTTTTAAATTGAAAGTATCTGATAAAAATGATGGAAAGTTGGGGGTAATAAAAGCAAGATTATGATTGAGAGTAAGAAACATTAGCAAGAAAAAGAGATAGCACATGGTGCCAGTTATCTTCATTTTCTACAGTGTTTTCAAAGGCAATCAGCTACAGATTTGTCAAAAATTGTCAAGAGAAAGTGTCAAGTTTTGTCTATTACATTTTCTTAATTATACCCCCCGGCAAACAAAGTTTGGGGGGGTATATAGGAATCACCCTGTCTGTCCGTCCGTCCGTATGTCCACATTTCTTGTAAGCACTACTCCTCCTAAACGGCTCAATGGATTTGGTTCAAACTTTACATGAATGTTGCACATCATATGTAGATATGCATGAAGGAAGATCATACGCCTCGGATTTTTCCAAGGGGAGATAATTCAACTTAGAGGTTACCTGCGAGGGACTCCTGTGCACATACCTCCACATTTCTTGTAAGCACTACTCCTCCTAAACGGCTTAATGGATTTGGTTCAAACTTTACATGAAGGTTACACATCATATGTAGATATGCATGAAGGAAGAGCATACGCCTCGGATTCTTCCAAGGGGAGCGGGGGGTATTCTTCAGTGAGCTTTGCTCACAGTATTTCTAGTTTAAACTTACATGGACAATTGAGCCTATCACATATTTTGAAACCATTTGTAGTTCTTACACCACCACCAACATAGGGTTTAACCCTTTCCCTCATACAACAGCAGACGACTTTGAACATATTTTGTCCAAAAATAGTAAATCTCTATAATTGAATGGATAACCTATTCTTTTGTCACTATGTTTTCAAAAAGCTGTCTGCTGCAGAGGCGTCAGAAGGCGTCTATATGAGGAAAAGGATTAACCTTATCCTCCATACAACAACTCTGCAGCAGACGACTTTGAAAACATCAAACATAAAACATGATCAGTTTTAAGAAAACTATAATCATTGAATAGTGTTGAAAACATTATGAAAAAGGAGAAATTGCTCATTATGATCAATTTCTCTTTTTGACACAATCTCTAGAAAGGTAATCTTCTGAAGAGGAATCAGAAAGCATCTGTATGTTGGAAAGGGTTAACCCTTTCCCTGATATGACAATTCTGCAGCAGACGACTTTGAACATGTTTTGACAAAAAATTGAAAATCTGTTTAATTGAATGGATAACCTGTATGACTAAAAGTGGTAAACATTGTGGCAAAAGAAGAAATTGCTCGTTTTGAGCAATTTCTTCTTTTGTCACTATGTTTTCAAAAAGCTGTCTGCTGCAGAGACATCAGAAAGTGTCTATATATGGGAAAGGATTAAAGGTGAAATATTTGTGACTCTGATGTTCTATTTTTTAACAGGAAACTTCACTCATTTCAAGAAACAGAGGAGGACAGTAAAGAAGGAGTAGAAGAACAGAATAATGAGCTCAGAACGCAGATATCTAAACTGACGTCCAAAATATGTAAGCATAATTGTCTTTTTGGACCAAACCACCTTGTTGCTGTAGTGGTAGGAATGCCTGCTTGAGAGTAAGAGATCTAGATAGGAATCAATTACTAATCATATTCATTTCTTATCAATTTATGGCTTTATTCACTCGCCTCGACAAAGTTGCGAAAGCGAGACAAGGGTGTTGCTTTTCTTGCGTCGGCATCGGCGTCAAACATCAATGTTGTAGTTTCGGTTTATTTTTACTTTCTCAATGATCACTAGTCGTAGAGCTTTTCAAATTTGGATCAAAGATACATCTGGTTCCCTTCTTCATAGTTATGGTCAAAGTGCATGACGGCAAGACATTTAATTACGCGTCATTCTTGTCTTTTTCAAGATGATTCTAAATATTTAGAAAAAAAACAGTAATCTCATGTAGAAGATAGTTTTAGAGCTTTTTTGATAGAGTTTCAGCATTTTAATAATATTCATTGCAAATAAGGGCTCTTGTATTAACCCTTTCCCAAATACAACACATCTGCAGAAGACAACTTTGAAAATGTAGCAAAAACCTGAAAAATCTCCATAAAAGATAACTTAATTGTAAAATAAGGTTGAAAACATTGTGGCCAAAGGTGAAATTGCTATGATGAGCAATTTCACCTTTGGCCACAATGTTTTCAAACGTCGTCTGCTGTGTTTGCATCAAAATGCGTCTGCAGGTGGGAAAGGGTTTAGAATATCGTATTTTATTTGATGTGATAAATACCGTGGCTGTTATTTCATTCTACCAGCAAGACTTGAAGGGGATTCTCAATTACTGGAAGGTCTACAGTTTGACAACCGGCAGCTTAGAGGCCAGTTAGACAGTCAAAATCAGCACCTGGCTGTCTGTCAGCAAGAGATAGAGGAAAGTCGAACAATGTTAATGCAGGTGGAACAGCTAGCTCAGCAAGTTCAGAATAATTACAGCAGGCCATCCAGTGTAAGTTATAAGACAGCATTTTCAATGCTTTTCCCAGAGGACTAGATAAGGAGGAGTAAATAGGTCTTTCTTATATGATACCTCTGTTAGCAATCATTAAAAACTATGTTGTGGCACTGAGACGATTCTTTTGAGTACCCACAATATAGGTTTTGGAGGTCAAATAAGGATTTAAGAGCATGAGAAACGCTTCTTATCCAGAGATATGATACCTCTCTTAGCAATCATTAAACACTATGTTGTGGGTACTCAAAAGGTATCCACAACATATATTTTTGAGTTCAAAAAAGGATTTTAGAGCATGAAAAATGCTCCTTATCTAGAGCTTTGCTGAGTTTCCCACATGAAAGAAGCATTTCGATGCATCTGCACATGCAAAAGCATTTTAAAGCCTCTGCATCAGATGAATTTTGGGAAATTGCTCAACTCTATACAATAAGTATAATTACATTTGTAGTAGAGGTTTTCTATATATTTGCCTAGATATTTTCAAAGGCATCTGTTACAATCATTGAGAGAAAAACAACAAATTTCTCTTATTGATGCAAAGTTTTTAGTATCAGGGAAAATGTTTTTTATTCTCCAAACATCTCTTAATGAACCAGGTTTTCAACAATTTTGAAACCATGTTTTTAGCATACTATGGGGATGTCATTGTTTGGAAGGGTTTAGCATGTGTGGGGTCAGACATCAGTCTTTCGTTTCCACTCAATAACCTTCGTTAGACTTGGCTAGTTTGTACCAAATTTGATAAGAAGGACCTTATATTGAATGGAAGTCTGGCATTTGAAGACATTTGAGTTAAGGTCAATGTTACTGTGTTACAGTCACCGGTCAAAACCTCGTTTTGTGGCTATGTAGCGTTGTTTGTTATACCCTGTGGTATTATTGTCCCCTCATGTAAAAAATCTATTTATTTTAACAGTCCGTAAAATCAAGGGTAAGTATGGCCTCAAATTTAATATTTCAACAAATATGCCTTCTTGTAATTTGCATCCTTGATTATTATTTTGTTTAACAGTGGAGCTTGCTTGATTTGTTCCCAAAAGTGTTGCATGATCAGTAATGTCAACTGTAAAGCATGTGTTTGTTTTGTTCAGAGCATATTGCAAAGTTAATAAGTAACGTAACTAGCTTAATTAAGCCCTTTCCCTCATATAAACGCTTTCTGACGCCGCTGCAGCAGATGGCTTTTTCGAAAACATTGTGACAAAAGAAGAAATTGCTCAAAACGAGCAATTTCTCCTTTTGCCACAATGTTTTCCACTTTTAGCCATATCCTTTCAATTATAGAGCTTTCCTATTTTTTGACGAAATATGTTCAAAGTCGTCTGCCACAGAATTGTGGTAAGAGGGAAAGGGTTAACTGTTCCCTGTAATGTTATTTCTAAAGGCTGCAGCTTTGCCAATATCTTATGATATTATTAAATATAACATTTGAGAAACAGGATGAACAACTTAGATTTAAAGTTAAAAACATTGTTGAAAATTAAAAATTTCTCATTCTGAGCAGTTTTATTATCCACAATTTAGTAAAATGTTTCCTGTTTCTCTCAATAGACATCTGTATCAATGAGGCAAATAAAGAGAATTGTATCGTTTCTTAGAAATTCAAGTATCAATGCAGATCCATATTCACCTATGCTAAAATTCATTCTGATCAGATGGAAACATTTTAGTAATATCTTTAGGATGCTGATGCCGAGCTGCAGTAGCTCAGTCAGTAGCAACGCAGGCTGTCAATCTAGGGGTTGCAAGTTCTAACCCCAGCTTGGGCAATATTCACTTCAACATTTGACAAAAGTCAATGTGACATGGGTCATCAAATAATGGGTTAACAGTCTTATGTGGAAAAACTGTTTGGGGTACTGGTGTGATGAATCACATGTGTAGGTGTACTGGTCACTGTGATATGACTGAACAATCAACATACAATCAATATGTTGGTTAGGACCACACAAATTTTGTGAAAGAATGGTATCTGATCTGAATTTCAATGAATTTTTAACCTGGGCAGAAAGGTACTCTTGTTACCATGAAGAAAACATGTTCTGAGTATTAATGTTCTACAAGGAACTTTTGTGAATAACCATGGGCCATATCATGTGACTGAACAAATATTAAACTCTGTTGAATACTAATTAATCCTTTCCCTCATATAGACGCTTTTTGACGCCTCTGCAGCAGACGGCTTTTTGAAAACATAGTAACAAAAGAAGAAATTGCACAAAACGTGCAATTTCTCCTTTTGTCCCAATGTTATCCACTTTTAGTCATAGGTTATCCATTCAATTATAGAGATTTTCCATTATTTGACAAAATATGTTTAAAGTCGTCTGCTGCAGAATTGTCGTATGAGGGAAAGGGTTAACTCTTTTCACCATATAACAAATATGCAATAGATAAAAGTCTTCGCAAAAATATGGAAAATTTCACAATAAAACCATTGTAGCATAACAAGAAATGGCTGATTGTGAGCAATTTCCTCCTTTTGCCACAATATTTTCCAATGTCACCTTTGGTAGATGAATAAAAATGCATCTGCATGTGGGAACTGATCTTTTTCCATTTCACCTTTCAAATAAGCAATATTTGACTAATATTTTAGAAACGTAATCAGTTGTATATCAAGTTCAAAATACTTACAATTTCTGGGCAATTGGAACATTACAGTTACATTCTACTACTAATAATTCAAACCAGCTTTCTCTGCTTTTCAAATATTTCTTACAAATATTTCCTTAAATCTGCTTATAATAATTATATGATTAATCTATTATTTGGACAATACACATATTAACCCTATCCCACATATAAAATATCTGCAGCAGTCGACTTTAACCCTTTCCCTCATACGGCAATTCTGCAGCAGACGACTTTGAACGTATTTTGTCAAAAAATAGAAAAATCTCCATAATTGAATGGATAACCTATGACAAAAAGTGGAAAACATTATGGCAAAAGAAGAAATTGCATGTTTTGTGCAATTTCTTCTTTTGTCTTTATGTTTTCAAAAAGCCGTCTGCTGCAGAGGCGTCAGAAAGCGTCTATATGAGGGAGAGGGTTAAAAGCATGAGCAAAGTAAAAATATTGAATGTCTTTATAAATTTAAGTATAATTATTGAAAAGAGTTGAACAACATTGTGGCAGATGGAGAAATTGCGCATCAATGTTTTCAAAAGGTGTCTGCAGGTGTCAAAGAGTTAATCTTATGTATATGATAACAAACTGAAAAACAAAAATTAATGGTAAAAATAAAATGGTAAAATGTGTTGAAAATATTTTCATGTTCTGATTGACAATTGCAGTAGACAGTTTAACCTGTTCTCACATGCAATAAATCTGCAGCGGACAACTATGTAAACTTCTTTTCTGTGAAGACCAATTTCACCTTTTGCCACAATGTTTTCAAAAGTTGTGTAGGAATGGGTTAAGACATATTTATTGATATTCTTTTTTTTAAAACACTCTAGACTCAGAAGAGCTCTTAAGTTCCATATGAATAATTATTGATGAACTCTTTCCCTGTTATAAATCAACATGTGACTCTTCTGCAGCAATTTCTACAAAATATATTGCCTGCCTGTAAACTGCAGTCATTTGAAATTTAAAATTGCATGTAGTTTCACCATTTACTGTGGCATGTGATTAGATGATACTGCTTCAAGCCTTGTGAGTAACCCCCCTTTCCTACATACAACACATCTGAACACATCTAGGCAGAAAATCTGCAGCAGACAACCTTAAAAACATCCAGACAAAAAAATGAAATATTTCTATAAACGAATGAATGATTTTTGATAGAATTGAAAACATAGTGACAAAAGTCGTCGGCTGCAGAGGTGACAGAAAATGTCTGTATGTGGGAAGTGGATAACCCTTTCCCTCATACAACAATCCTGCAGCAGACGACTTTAAACATATTTTGTCAAAAAATAGAAAATCTCGATAATTGAATGGATAACCTATGACTTAAAGTGGAAAACATTGTGGCAGAAGGAGAAATTGCTCGTTTTGAGCAATTTCTTCTTTTGTCACTTTGTTTTCAAAAAGCTGTCTGCTGCAGAGGCGTCAGAAAACGTCTGTATGAGGGAAAGAGTTAAGGGAGAAAAGGAGCCGTTGCAAAATTCCAACCCACAATGTTTTCAATCTTTATCTGCTAAAGAGACATTAAACCTCATTTGCATCAACTTATTTATTCTACATCATTTTTGAAACAAGTTCTTCCAGTTTGTAAAGAGTCCTCAAGATGTCTTTGTCATGGAGACTGAACCTTAATTTTCATAAAAAGGTGTGAGGGAAATCTTGTAGGTTAACCGGATCTCGAGAGATTCAAGCTTGCAACCTTTTGGATCAAGAGGAATGGACTCTTAACACTTTCCCACCGATAGATACTTTTTTGACGCATCTACAGCAGATGTCTTTTGAAAACAGGACAAAAGGAGAAATTTCTCAAAACGAGCAATTTCTCCTTTTGCCACAATGTTATCAAGTTTGTTGTGTCACCTGCGTAGCATGGTAGGCACTTAGGGATTACTTTTTTTTTTATCCGGCGTCTGTCCGTCCGTCCGTCCGTCTGTCTGTCTGTCTGTCTGTCCGTCACACTTTTTCGTCACGTTTTCAAATAACTTTTTTTCTACTCAAAGGATTAGATTGAAACTTATGACAAATGTTTATATCAATGTGTGTGATTGGTTCACAAAAGGGGGATAATCCAAATAATTTTATATCAGAGTTATTGCCCCTTTTCTGTCAAAAAATCTCACTTTTTCGTCACGTTTTCAAATAACTTTTTTTCTACTCAAAGGATTAGATTGAAACTTCTGACAAATGTTTATATCAATGTGTGTGATTGGTTCACAAAAGGGCGATAATCCAAATAATTTTATATCAGAGTTATTGCCCCTTTTCTGTCAAAAAAATAAATTTTCAAATAACTTTTTTTCTACCCGAAGGATTGGATTGAAACTTCTGACAAATGTTACTTTTTTTTTTATTCGACGTCTGTCTATTATTTTTTTTATCCGGCGTCTGTCTGTCCGTCACACTTTTTTCGTCACGTTTTCAAATAACTTTTGTTCTACTCAAAGGATTAGATTGAAACTTCTGACAAATGTTTTTATCAATGTGTGTGATTGGTTCACAAAAGGGCGATAATCCAAATAATTTTATATCAGAGTTATTGCCCCTTTTCTGTCAAAAATTTAAATTTTCAAATAACTTTTTTTCTACTCAAAGGATTGGATTGAAACTTCTGACAAATGTTTATATTAATGTGTATGATGGGTTCACAAAAAGGGGGATAATCCAAATATTTTTATATCAGAGTTATTGGCCCTTTTCTGTCAAAAATTTAATCTACTCAAAGGATTGGATTGAAACTTCTGACAAATGTTTATATCAATGTGTATGATGGGTTCACAAAAGGGGGATAATCCAAATATTTTTATATCAGAGTTATTGCCCCTTTTCTGTCAAATATTCAAATTACTTTTTTTCTGCTCAAAGGATTGGATTGAAACTTCTGACAAATGTTTATATCAATTTTTGTGATGGGTACACAAAAGGGGGATAATCCAAATATTTTTTATATCAGAGTTATTGCCCCTTTTCTATCAAAAATTAAAATTTTCTGACAAGGCGCCGGCAGGTGACACACGTGCTCCGGGGAGCACTCCATTCTAGTTTAGTAATTATACCTACATTTATAGAGATGTTTTATTTTATTTTTTGCGAAGACATTTTAAAGTCGTCTGCTGCAGATATGTTGTATTGGGAAAGGGTTAACTATTAGTCATTGCCTCCCATTGTTAGGGTTGACAATGTCAATTATGTTTATATTTTTTTTTTTTTTTCAGAGAAATAACAGTTTTGGCAATGATAGTGGTAACTTCAGTATTAGAGTAGGGGGAGACATGTCCTCATCTGCTTCGTTTCACAAGTCTTCTGCTGCAATCGAGTCCCCGTTCCAACAAGGTGCTACTTCGTTACAACCTGGTGCTACTTCTTCCAAGAATGTTTTAGCTGATCTCAGGTAAGTGCTTTGTGACTGAAACTTTTATTCAAAATGTTTAGCTCAAAAATATTTAAAGGTAGTTTATTTTGGAACATTTTGGCATACATCAAGCTCTTCTCTCCATCTGTTTGTCACCATTTCTCTAAATGAAATATTGGTATTTTTCGCATACATCAAGCTCTTCTCTCTATCTGGGAATCTCCTGTGGTCGAGCGGTTAGCGTCGGGGATTTCGAAACCGGGTGTCCCGGGTTCAATCCCCAGTCGCGGCACTACGGTCATGGTGGAGTGCCCTTGGGCAAGGCACATTTTCTAGCCTTGTACTGGTTTGTTTACCCAGGGATCATGAATAATTAAATTTAATTGCGCGCTACATGACCTTAGCTGTCGATGCGACTTAAAACAATATACATTCATTCTCTCCATCTGTTTGTCACCATTTCTTTAAATGAAATATTGGTATTTTGGCAAACATCAAGCTCTTCCCACCATCTGTTTGTCACAATTTCTCTAAAGGAAATATTGGTATACACCACATGTTTTCTTTCAAACTTCTGTTACGATTTAAATGTCTGAAAAAAAGCTTGATATTGCTTATCAAAAACAGTTAATTCTTGCAAGTCATTGTCTTTTAGGTGCAGTGGATTTTTCCACTCTTTCCCACATACAATAAGTCTGTAGAAGAAAAATTAGAAAATATCTTTACTAAGACTTGTGGAAAATATATTTTTTATCACATTGTTGAAGCATTCTACTAATATAATCTGTGAATCAATATCAGAATGAAGTTAGCCATGAAAGATGCAGAAATACAGAGACTGCAGGCCAGTCTACAGGAGAGGGAGTCACATGACCAGTCCAATGTGATTGACAGTTTGAGGGCAGACGTGGAGGCCATGATTGAGAAAAACCAAAGAAGTATGGATTATTATTAATTTTAACCCCCCTTTATATCTTACTGATGCATTTTGAAAACATTGTGTCAAAAGTAGAAATTGTTCATAATTAGCAATTTCTCCCTTTGCCACAATGTTTTCAACTCTCTTTAATAGTTATACTTTCATTTATAGAGATTTCTCACATTTTTGCCAAGATATTTTCAAAGTCGTCTTCTGCGGATTTGTTGTATGTGGAAAAAGGGAATATACAACACAATTTTATTATACCTATATAGGAGTCACGCTTGACGGTCGGTCGGTCTGTTGGTCTGGACATTTCTTGTGAACACTATTTCTCAGCAACCCTTAGTCAGAATTCAATATAACTTCAAAAGAATGATTGATACCAAGCCTAGTTGTGCATATTGTCGGCGTGTTGTACAGGAATTATTTTTAAATGAGTTATGGCCCCTTGAATTTCTCATACATAGTTGGTCTATAGACATTTCTTGTGAACACTATTTCTCAGCAACCCTTGGTCAGAATTCAATATAACTTCACAAGAATGATTGATACCAAGCCTAGTTGTGCATATTGTTGGCGTGTTGCACTCAAATTATTTTTAAATGAGTTATGGCCCCTTGAATTTCTCATACATATGTATATTGTCAGGCACCAGCTGGGGGTGTTCATCATCTTTAGTGATATTTCTAGTTTACTTGTTGAAATAATTTACAAAGTACATGACAAATCTGTTGCATTTACAGGCTATTGGAAACGGCAATACTAACCGCTCATTATTTCCTTAAATGTTTTCAGCTCGTAAAGACATGAAGAAAAGTTGACACATGCTAACCTTCAGTATGAAACTAATCATTTCTAAATTGCAATCCACCTACCTTTTCCTTCTGATTGTTATCTAGAGAATGGAAAAAATAAAACTTTCAATAAAATAAGATATAAGTAACAACTTTTTAAATTGATTCCCCTTTTTAGCTCGACTTTTGAATAAAACGAGAGCTATTGTCATGACCCTGGCGTCGGCGGCGGCGGCGTGGTCGTCCGGTTAAGGTTTTTTGTTTAGCTAATTTTCTTCTGTTTTCTCCCTATCAGTCGAGCGTCTGTGCCGTACGCGGTGCTCTTGTTCTTCATGCAGCAAAGAAGCTTTGAAAACATTGCAGCTATTGATGAGCAATATCTCTTTTTACCACAATGTTTTCAAAACTATTCAATAGTATACTAATTTAAACCTTTCCCTCATATAGACGCTTTCTAATGCCTCTCCAGCAGAAGGCTTTTTGAAAACATACTGACAAAAGAAGAAATTGCTCAAAACAAGCAATTTCTCTTTTTGCCACAATGTTTTCCACTTTAAGTCATAGGTTATCCATTCAGTTATAGAGATTTTCTATTTTTTGACAAAATATATTCAAAGTCGTCTGCTGCAGAATTGTCGTATGAGGGAAAGGGTTAAAAGATATTTTCTTATTAAGATATTTATTAAATTGTCAGCTGCAGATTTAGTGTATGTGGGTAAGGGTTAACCCTTTCCCTCATATAGACGCTTTCTGACGCCTCTGCAGCAAATGGCTTTTTGAAAACATAGTGGCAAAAGAAGAAATTGCACAAAACGTGCAATTTCTCCTTTTGCCACAATGTTTTCCACTTTTAGTCATAGGTTATCCATTCAATTATGGAGATTTTCTATGTTTTGACAAAATATGTTCAAAGTCGTCTGCTGCAGAATTGTCGTATGAGGGAAAGGGTTAAAGATATTTTCTTACTAAGACATTTGTTAAATTGTCAGCTGCAGATTTAGTGTATGTGGGTAAGGGTTAACCCTTTCCCTCATATAGACGCTTTCTGACGCCTCTGCAGCAGATGGCGTTTTGAAAACATAGTGGCAAAAGAAGAAATTGCACAAAACGTGCAATTTCTCCTTTTGCCACAATGTTTTCCACTTTTTGTCATAGGTTATCCATTCAATTATGGAGATTTTCTATGTTTTGACAAAATACGTTCAAAGTCGTCTGCTGCAGAATTGTCGTATGAGGGTAAGGGTTAATTTTATCTCCATGTGTCTGTTTTAAGGTGCTGAACAAGCTCAGGAGCTGGACTCTTGTATCGCTAAATCAGAACAAGAGAAGCTGCGTCTGATGGCTAATGTTAAAGAACTGAGACGAGAGCTCACCAACAGAGATTCACAGAACTCGTCGTTTGAAATCAGGATTAATCAGCGTAATTCACAGCTTGTAGAGCTGCAAGAACAAATCAATGAAAGTGCGATGGAAGCATCAAAGTTCGAGAGAGAGGTACTTAAAAGTTGTTCACTGGTTGTGCTTCCCTTAAAATGGGAAGAGAATATAATCACCGTGTTTTCATGTTGTCCCTCTGTTTTAAGCCTTTTTAGCTCACCTATGCACGAAGTGCAAGGTGAGCTATTGGGATCACATTTTGTCCGGCGTGCGTCGTCAACATTTGAGCTTGTTAACACTCTACAGGCTACATTTTGCATCCAATCTTCATGAAAGTTCAGAACGTTCATCTCCATAAAATCTTGGACAAGTTCGAAACTGGGCCATATGAGGTCAAAAACTAGGTCACTAGGTCAAATTGAAGGAAAATCTTGTTAACACTCTGGAGGCCACATTTTCAACTTGAGCATGTTGAAACTTTATCAGAATGTTTGTCTTAATGATATGTAGGTCAAGTTCGAACATGGGTCACGTCGGGTCAAAAAGTAGGTCACTAGGTCAAATTGAAGGAAATTCTTGTTAACACTCCAGAGGCCGCAATTTTTGCTTAAGCAGTTTGAAATTTTGTCAGAATGTTTGTCTTAAAAATATCTAGGTCAAGTTCGAATATGGGTTATGCCGGGTCAAAAACTAGGTCACTAGGTCAAATTGAATGAAAATCTTGTTAACACTTTGGATGCCGCATTTTTTGCTTCAGCAACTTGAAATTTGGTCAGAATGTTTGTCTTAAAGATATTTAGGTCAAGTTCAAATATGGGTCATGCCGGGTCAAAAACTAGGTCACTAGGTCAAATTGAAGGAAAATCTTGTTAACACTTTGGATGCCGCATTTTTTGCTTCAGCAGCTTGAAATTTTGTCAGAATGTTTGTCTAAATGATATCTAGGCCAAGTTCAGATATGGGTCATGCCGGGTTAAAAACTAGGTCACTAGGCCAAATTGAAGGGTAATCTTGTTAACACTCTGGATACTGCATTTTTAATTTCAGCATGATGAAACTTTATCAGAATGTTTTTCTTGATGATATGTAGGCCAAGTTCGAATATGGGTCATGCTGGGTCAAAAACTAGGTCACTAGATCAAATTGAAGGAAAATCTTGTGAACACTTTGGATGCCACATTTTTTGCTTCAGCAGCTTGAAATTTGGTCAGAATGTTTGTCTGAATTATATCTAGGTCAAGTTCGAATATGGGTCATATTGGATCAGACACTAGGTCAATAAAGGAAAATATTGTTCAAACTCCGGAGGCCGCATTTTTACTTTGAGCAAGTTGAAACGTCAGAATGTTGTCTTGATGATATCTAGTCCATGTTGGAATATGGGTCATATCAGGTAAAAAAAATATAGATCACTAGGCCAAATGAAGGAAAATATTATTAGCACTGTGGAGGTTGCATTCAGAATAATTGTCTTGATGTGTTTTGCATTGCAGTACATTGTATAATTAAGGTGAGCGATCCAGGGCCATCATGGCCCTCTTGTTTAAAAATAGTTTACAACCTATTTTCTTGTACATGCTATTTATCAGCAACAGCTGGCTAGAATGTCTCCAAACCTTTTTGGGGGAAATGTGAGCTTGTTTAAAGTAGTATCACAGACTTTTGAGACTTTTACATTTTATGTCTATATCTTTTGTTATGCATGTGATAATTTGATAGAATTTCACAGGCTAAAAATCTATAGCATCTTTGAGTTAAATTAATAGGACAATACAAAAAAACATAGAATTGATAAGGTATTAAAACTTACTTTCCACCCAATTTTTAACTCAAAATACTTTTCATACAGAATTAATTTTGTTAAGAGTAACCATCTCTATGTTTATACATTATTCTAGATAAGAAATAGTAGAATGTAAACCCTTTTCTAAAATATAGACACTTTCCAATGCCTCTGCAGCAGACGTTTTTTGAAAACATTATGACAAAAGGAGATATTGTTCAAAAAGAACAATTTCTTCTTTTGACACAATGTTTTCAACTTTATTTGATGATTATTTGATGATTAAAATTTGATTTATAGAGAAACTAGTAACAAATTAGTTTACTTTTAAATTATTTAATAATTTTTATTTGAAATTGATATGCTTGTTAGAGTAAATCATGAATAGTATAGTATATACATCTTTATTAGCTATGTACATATTAAATTAACTAAACATTATATGTTTATACCCTTAGGGTTTAACCCTTTCCCACTTACAGATGAAATTTGATATAACTGCAGCAAACATCATTTGAAAACATTGTTGAAAGGAGAAATTGCTCATCATGAGCAATTTCTTCTTTTGCCACAATGTTTTTCAACTGTATTCAATAATTATACCCCCAAAAAACAAAGTTTTGGGGGGGTATATAGGAGTCACTGTGTCGGTCGGTCGGTCGGTATGTCGGTCGGTCGGAAGCCATATTTTGTCCGGACCATATCTTAACAATGCAACATAGGATTTGAACGAAACTTCATAGGATGATACAACACATTGAGAGGAAGTGCGGTGTACAGGAACCATAACTCTATTTTATCTAGATACAAAGTTATTGACCTTTGTTACTTTTTCTTATTCGTAGAGTCTTGTCCGGAGCATAACTTTAAAACTAATTGTTGGAATTTAATAAAACTTCATAGGATGATACAACACATTGAGAGGAAGTGCAGTGTATAGGAACCATAACTCTATTTAATCTAAATAAAGAGTTATTGCCCTTTGTTACTTTTCCTTGTCCGGAGAATTACTTAATAACTAACAGATGGAATCTAATAAAACTGCATACAATGGTAGAGCATAATCAGAGGAAGTGCAGTGTACAAGAACCATAACTCTAATTTACATAATTACAGAGTTATTGCCCTTTGTTACTTTTTCTTATTCGTAGAGTCTTGTCCAGAGCATAACTTTAAAACTGATTCTTGGAATTTATTAAAACTTCATAGGATGATACCACACATTGAGAGGAAGTGCAGTGTACAGGAACCATAACTCTATTTAATCTAAATAAAGAGTTATTGCCCTTTGTTACTTTTTCTTGTCCGGAGAATTACTTAATAACTAACAGATGGAATCTAATAAAACTGCATACAATGGTAGAGCATAATCAGAGGAAGTGCAGTGTACAAGAACCATAACTCTAATTTACATAATTACAGAGTTATTGCCCTTTGTTACTTTTTCTTATTCGTAGAGTCTTGTCCAGAGCATAACTTTAAAACAAATTGTTGGAATTTAATTAAACTTCATAGGATGATACAACACATTGAGAGGAAGTGCGGTGTACAGGAACCATAACTCTATTTTATCTAAATACAGAGTTATTGCCCTTTGTTACTTTTTCTTGTCCGTAGAATTACTTAATAACTAATAGATGGAATCTAATAAAACTACATTTAATGGTAGAGCATAATCAGAGGAAGTGCAGTGTACAAGAAACATAACTCTACTTTACATAATGACAGAGTTATTGCCGTTTGTTACTTTTTCATATTCGTAGAGTCTTGTCCGGAGCATAACTTTAAAACTAATTGTTGGAATTTAATAAAACTTCATAGGATGATACAACACATTGAGAGAAAGTGCAGTGTACAGAAACCATAACTCTATTTAATCTAAATACAGAGTTATTGCCCTTTGTTACTTTTTCTTGTTTACAGAGTTATGGCCCTTTTGTTGGTCGGTCGTAAACCATATTTTGAGTCAAGGTGCTGTTTTGGGGGTATTTATCATCTTCAGTGATATTTCTAGTTATTGTTTGGCAAAGGCTTTAACCCTTTCCCTCGTATACACGCTTTCTGATGCCTCTGGAGCAGACATATTTTTGAAAACATGACAAAAGAAGAAATTGCTCAAAACGAACAATTTCTCCTTTTGCCACAATGTTTTCTACTTTCAGTCATAGGTTATGCATTCAATTATGGAGATTTTCTATTTTTTGACAAAATCTGTTCAAAGTCGTCTTCTGCAGAATTGTCGTATGAGGGAAAGGGTTAAAAGTTGTATGCTGCAAAATCATTTTTTGTCAGAAAGTGTTAAAGAGTTTTAGAATTTTAGAATATGAATCACACACTTTATTTATATCTCCAGTATAGTAATGCATTTCTATGATCTTTTCAGTCGAGACAGAAATCATCACGGGTAGCCTTACTTGAAGAAGAATTGAACGATAAAACCTCACAATGTACACATCAAGCTGCCAAGATAAAACAGATGGAGGAAGCCTTAAATTCTCATGAAAGTGAGGCGCAAGTGTTACACCGAGAACTCCATGACAAGAAAGATGGTGTACAGAATGTGCGAGATGAATCGGACAGGATTCAGAGATTGCACCAGGAACAGTGTAGAGACTACCAGAAACAGATTGATATTGTAAGTTCACCTAAAAAGTAAAAACTAGTACTTACATATGAGCCATTCCACGAGATAACCAATAATATGGGTTCTTCATAAAGTATCGTCCTGGATAAGCCTAAGCATGCCATGCAGGCTAACCCGGACAGACACTTTTCGCCTCCCGTGGAATTTCTGTTACAGTAATCATTACTCTATACCTGTATGAGACGGAATGTGTCGGCCTGGATTAACCTGTGCAGACTGTGCAGATTTCGTAATGTTGGTTTTCCCGTGGACCGCTCAGATTGAGACTACCAGAAACAGATTGATATTGTAATTTTATGATTGCATTTTGATAAACCCTTTCCCACATATAGAATCTGTCTTTTGAAAACATTGTGACAGATGGAAAAAATGCTGATGATGAACAATTTTATCTTTTAGAAACAATGTTATCACCACTGGTCAATGATAGTACTTATATTTGAGATTTTAAGAAAATATATTTTCAAAAGTCATCTGCTGCGGATTTGGTGATCAAATGTAACAAGACGGTAAATCACAAGATTCTTCTCCTATATATCGAGGGCTTGGCATGAAACGGTTGTAACTAAAATTGGTATTTTGTTACCAAGGTTAATCACCTCGCAATAAAGTCTTTAAAAGCGTTAAATCATTTTTCTTGGTAAACAATGGAAATTTAGGTGCCATTGCTTGTTCTGAGCAATGGCACCTAAATTTGCATTGTTTACAAAGGGGTCAAAATTGCCCCTAAACCAGGGTTTTCTAAATAGGTTTTTATTTCACGCCAAGCCCTCGATATGAGCCTGTCCATGGAAAAAGGTACAAGTTGGCATTTCTGAATAGTGTAGGTCAACATCAGCCTGTAGATCTGCTCCGTCTTATCAGAATCTATACAAGTTGCTAGAAATGCTATAAATGTAAGTAATATGCAAACAGTGGGGGTCTTGATCGGATTGTACAGATTCACAAAAGCCAACTTGTACCTATGGCTATAAACGTTTATAGATGTTTTTATCAAGATACTTGACTCATTTCTGTTCAAATGATGAAAAAATGTATTGATAAATTTTTGCCTTGTACTAACTTGTAACATAATCTTATATCTTAGTAGCCGAGCCCCGGTAGCTCAGTCGGTAGCGACGCGGGCTGTCAATTCAGGGGTTGTGAGTTTGAATCCCAGCTCGGCCAACTTTCTTTCCGACGATTGACAAACGTCAATGCGTCATTCGTCTTCCACCAATTGGCTAAGTCTATGTGGAAAAGCAGCCAGTTGCTTCGGAAGATTGTTGTGTGGAGTACTGGTGTGAGAAAACCAGGAAATGCATGAGTAGGTGAACTTGCCGCCGTGATATAACTGAGAAATTGTTAAAAACGGCGTTAAACCCCAATCAATCAATCAATTAATATATCTTGGTATCATCATAATAATGTGAATCAATTCTCCTGCAATATTCTTCTTTTAACCCTTTTCTTCATATAGATGCTTTCTGACGCCTCTGCAGCAGACCGCTTTTTGAAAACATAGTGATAAAAGAAGAAATTGCTCAAAACGAGCAATTTCTCCTTTTGCCACAATGTTTTCCACTTTCATTCATAGGTTATCCATTCCATTATAGAGATTTTCCATATTTTGACAAAATATGTTTAAAGTCGTCTGCTGAAAAAATGTTGTATGAGGGAAAGGGTTAAACTACATTTAGGTAGACATCTTGTAAACTATTTAGACTTTCCTATTTCAAGCAAATAGCTGCTTTGAATGATTTAAAAAATATTTCTACTTTTGTATTTTTATGTTGTGTTATATTTTTCACCAGTTACAAGAAAGAGTGGAGAACAAGTCTAGTCAAGCGAATGAATGGGAGAAACAGACGGATATATTAAGACGGGATTTATCTGAGAAAAATCATAGAATACATGAAATGGAACGGATTATGAATAGGACACAAGAGGTAATTACTGTACATATGTTTTAGTTATGAGTGACAAGGAACTGCATTCTAGGAAAACCAACCTTAGAGCATTTGCGACTAGATTCACATCACCATACCCTGCCCATCTGCACTTGCAGGAAAAAACATTGCTCATTGTTCAAATGTTGTCTGCTGCAAAAGTCTAAATGTTTAATCCTTTCCCTCATACGCCAATTCTGCAGCAGACGACTTTGAACATGTTTTGTCAAAAAATGAAAAATCTCTATAATTAAACAGATAACCTATGACTAAAAGTGAAAAACGTTGTGGCAAAAGGAAAAATTGCTTGTTTTGAGCAATTTCTTCTTTTGTCACTTCACTATGTTTTCAAAAAGCTGCAGAGGCGTCAGAAAGCGTCTATATGAGGGAAAGGGTAAACAATGAAAATATAACATCAGATATAACATCAGAATTAATCTGAACAAACGATAATTTTTAGACAGATTAGGAAGGTCATAGTAAATGGTCATAGTACACACATATTTAGTTTTAAACCCTTAGTGGTCATAAAATAACAATAAGTAAATGGAAGAATTTGCTTGCTTCATCCAAACTGTATCTCCTTAAAAAAATAGGATGAAGAGTCAACGGGTCAATATTTCTTGGAGGGAAACCCCTTTTACCACGTGCATATGCATTTTGACACATTTGCAGCAGACAACTTTTTAAAACATGATGAGCAATTTCTTCTTATGCCACAATGTTTTTAACTCTATTCAATAATGATACATACTTTTATAGAGATTTCCCACCAAAAATCTTTGATGGTTTTCAAAGTCGTCTGTTGCAGATTTGCGGTATGAGGGAAAGGGTTAATGTTGAAATTACTTTCTTTCAGGAACTTGAGAACAAGACGGAACAGAGTAAGGAGATTCTGAAACAATTAGAGGCTCAGGCTAGAGATGGTACAAGTCAAATAAAACACCTGGAATCCGCTCTCAGTCTTTGTAAGGATGAGATAAGGACTTATATCGGAGCTCTCGAGGATTCCAAAACCATTTATGATAGAGAAATTAAGGAGAAAGAGGAACTAGTGAGTGTTCTTTTTTGAGCATACTTATACAGTGAACTGGGGACAGTTTGAGTCTTAACCCTTTCCTACATACAACAAATCTGAAGCAGGCAATTTATAAAACATCTTTGCCAAAACATTCCTGGAAACAGTTGAAAACATTGTGGCAAAATGGGAAATTGCTTGTTTTGAGCAATTTCACCTTTCGTCACAATGTTTTCAAAAGCCATATGCTGCATAAGCGTCAAAAAGCGTCTATATGAGGGTAAGGCAGAGGACTAGATAAGGAGGAGTGAAAAGTCGTCTGCTGCAGATTTGTTCCATGTGGGAAAGGGTTAAGATGTTGTAGTAAAACAATAATTGAGAAACAAATACAAATTAAACTTACCCTTCTCATGATGGCAATGGCCTCAGTCGACAAGAATCGTGGATATTTAACCTCTTCGTTTACTATACTGTCAAACATCTCCTCTTCATCGTCTCCTGGGAATGGTGACTGAAAATACACATCACACACAGAGGACTAGATATGGAGGAGTGAACTGGTCTTTTCCCATCAATATCTCTCTTATGACTCCACTAAACCCTATGTTGTGGGTACTCAAAAGAATCGTCTCACTGAGACGATTCTTTTGAGTACCCACAACATATGGTTTGAGGGTCAAATAAGGATTTGGGGCTGTGAAATACTCTTCTTATCTAGAGCTCTGAATAAGTTGAAATAAATAAGCAGAGGACTAAATAAGGAGAAGTGAACTGGTCTTTTCCCATCTATATCTCTCTTATGACTCCACTAAACCCTATGTTGTGGGTACTCAAAAGAATAATCTCACTCAGACGATTCTTCTGAGTACCCACAACATAGGGTTTGAGGGTCAAATAAGGATTTTGGGCTGTGAAATACTCTTCTTATCTAGAGCTTTGAATAAGTTGAAATAAATAAGCAGAGGACTAAATAAGGAGGAGTGAACTGGTCTTTTCCCATCCATATCTCCCTTATGACTCCACTAAACCCTATGTTGTTGGTACTCAATAGAATCATCTCAGTATAAGGTTTGAGGGTCAAATAGGAATTTTGAGATGTGAAATACTTTTCTTATCTAGAGCTCTGGAATGAGCTCGAATATATTGTTAAACCCATTCTGACTCATCTGGAGGAGATTAATTTTGAAAACATTGTGACAAAAGGAAATATTGCATTTGATTCCACAATACAACATGTATTTTTACCTCTATTCTTTCATTACCCTTTTCGGAATCCACTGTGGTCGAGTGGTTAGCATCGGGGATTTCCTTGGGCAAGGCACATTTTCTAGCCTAGTACTGGTTTGTTTACCCAGGGATCATGAATAAGTAAACTGTTGCCGTGATATAACTGAAATAATGTTGAAAGCGGCGTAAAACCCCAATAAATAAATTCATTACCCTTTCAGTCCTAAAGATTTTCCATGTTTTTGCCCAAATGTTTTCAAAGTCTTCTGCTGCAGATTTGTGATGTGTGGTAAAAGAGGGTTAACACCCAACCAATTCCTGGAACAGATATGTCTTTGGTAAACAGTGCAGCAATAGTTCTGATTAACCCTTTCCCACCCACTTGTGACACATCTGCAACAGACGACTTCTGAAAACATTGTGGCAAAAGAAATTGCTCAAAATGAGTAATTTTTCCTTTGCCACATTGTTTTCAAACTATATTTAATAGTTAAACTCTCATTTATTGAGATTGTTTATGTTTTTATACGCCCGTTTTGAAAAAAACGGATCATATTATAGTTTTACCTGCGGCGTATGGGCGGGCGGGTGGGTGGCGTCCAGTATGTTGTCAGCCCAATAACTTTAGAAGCCTTTGTCCAATCATTACCAAATTTATTCAGAATGTGTATTGGCATAATATCTCGGGACAAGTTTGATAACTAGCAATATCGCTTTTGTCAATCGAGAGTTATCGCCCTTTAATTATAGAAATTACCCAAAATTGGTCTTGTTAGCTCAATAACTTTAGAAGCCTTTGTCCAATCATCACCAAATTTGGTCAGAATATGTATTGGCATAAAATCTCGGAAAAGTTTGATAACTAGCCATATCGCTTTAGTCAATCAAGAGTTATCGCCCTTTAATTATAGAAATTACCTAAAATTGGTCTCGTCAGCTCAATAACTTTAGAAGCCTCTGTCCAATCATCACCAAATTTGGTGAGAATGTGTATTGGCATAATATCTCGAACAAGTTTGATAACTAGCCATATCGCTGTAGGCAATCGAGAGTTATTGCCCTTTAATTATAGAAATTACCTAAAATTAGTCTTGTCAGCTCAATAACTTTAGAAGCCTTTATCCAATCATCTCCAAATTTGGTCAGAATGTGTATTGGCATGATATCTCGGACAAGTTCGATAACTAGCCATATCGCTTTAGTCTATCGAGAGTTATCACTCTTTAATTATAGAAATTACCTAAAATTGGTCTTGTCAGCTCAATCACTTGAGGAGCCTTTGTCCAATCATCACCAAATTTAGTCAGAATGTGTATTGGCGTAATATCTTGGACAAGTTTGATAACTAGCCATATTTCTCAAATCGATAGAGAGTTATTGCCCTTCAATTATATAAATTACCTAAAATTGGTCTTGTCAGCTAAATAACTTGTGAAGCCTTTATCCGTTCATCACCAAATTTAGACAATATGTTGATGGGCAAAATATCTTGGTCAGGTTTGATAACTTACAACGTTATCTTAGTCACTACACAATTATGTCCCTTGAAATGGCCAAAACTGTACTAACAGTGTCTGCACTCTAAGTTTAGCTGATGTACAACCAATTATCACTATACTTGGTCTCAAAAAAACAGGACGGGCGTATTTTGTGACATTTGGCGCTCTTGTTGTAAATAATTTTCGAAAGTTGTCTGCTGCAGAGTTGTTGTTGGTGGGAAAGCTTTAAGATAAATGGTTTCTTTGACCCATAATCATCATATTTAGCCGTATATCTAGAAACATGAAAATTCATTGATCATATATTTAATACATGATTTATTTACCATTGAACATTGAATTAAGAAAATTGTTAATAATAAACTGGTGCAGACGCACTTGTTTGTTACAGGATCGTAAATATCACTTGTGAAGTTGTGATATAAGTCCGGTATTAAAAGTTCTATGGTAAATCATATCTATATGTTTGTGCCGGAAATGTGTTACAGGTAAAAAGACTTGAGAGACAATCCAAGGTCACGGGTCATGGTTTGGAGATAAAAACTCAGGAATGTGAGGATTTAGAGAGACAATTGTTAGAATCTCAGACAATGTTAGAACAAGGCAGTGGACGGATATCGGACCTCGAGGAAATACAAGCTCAATCACAAAGACAGGTATTCAAATACTCTAATTTCAATAAGGATAACCTTGTATAGTAGGTCTTCCAAAGGAAAGAAAGTCAGTAAAACACTTTTTATCATAATACTTTTTAATTATCAATCAAGATTTAAAAAAAATAAAATGTATTTTTTTAAATCTTGATAAAGATAAAGATAAAGTGGTCGAAAAATTTGATAATTATAGAGTATTAACCCTTTCCCTCATACGACAATTTTGCAGCAGACGACTTTGAACATATTTTGTCAAAACATAGAAAAATCTCTTTAATTAAATGGATAGCCTATGACTAAAAGTGGAAAACATTGTGGCAAAAGGAGAAATTGCTCATTTTGAGCAATTTCTTCTTTTGTCACTATGTTTTCAATGTCTCGATGAAACGAATCATTTGAGTATCCCAATATATGGTAGGAATATATTAACTCGTTCACATTTCCAGATGAATCTGACACATCTGCTGCAAACAACTTTTTATAAATTTTATGGTAAAAGGAAAAATTGCTCATAACAAGCAATTTCTCCTTTTGCCACAATATTTAGAACTCTTTCATTGTTAGAGTTTACCATATGTTTGCTGAGGTATTTTAGAAGTCGTCTGCTGCATGTTTGTTGTGTGTGGGAAAGGGTTAATATAGGCGAGATATTGCCAGACAAAGACTTTTTAGCTCACCTGTGCACGAAGTGCTCAGGGTGAGTTATTGTGATCGCCCTATGTCCGGCGTCCGGCGTCCGTCGTCCGTCAACATTTTCTCCTCTGTAACCGGTGGGTCAACTGGGATGAAACTTCACAGAAAGCATCCTCGCAATGTCCTCACCAGAATTCCTTAAAAATTTTGGGATCCATGCAGAATTCTGGTTTCCATGGCAACGAAATGAAAAAAACTTCAAAATTCTTAAAAATCTTCTCCTCCCAAAGTGTCAGGCCGATTTTCAAATTATTTTGTAGAAATAATCCTTGGGTGACCCTCTATCAGATTCCTTCAAGCCATGTTGATTGGTCGAAAAACATGGCCCCCAGGGGGGGGGGGGGGGGGCTATTTTGCCAATATGGCTATTGTGCAAACTTAAAAAATCTTCTCCTCCAAAAGTGTCAGGCCGATTTTCAAATAATTTTGTAGAAATGTTCCTTGTGTGACCCTCTATCAGATTCCTTCAAGCCATGTTGATTGGTCGAAAAACATGGCCGCCAGGGGGGGGGCGGGGCTATTTTGCCTTATTAGGCTATAGTGCAAACTTAAAAAATCTTCTCCTCCAAAAGTGTCAGGCCGATTTTCAAATAATTCTGTAGGAATGTTCCTTGGGTGATCCTCTATCAGATTCCTTCAAGCCATGTTGATTGGTCAAAAAGCATGGCCGCCAGGGGGCGGGGCTATTTTGCCTTTTATGGCTATATTGAAAACTTAAAAAATCTTCTTCTCCATAAGTGTCGGGCCGATTTTCAAATAATTTTCTAGAAATGTTCCTTGGGTGACCCTCTATCAGATTCCTTCAAGCCATGTTGATTGGTCGAAAAACATGGCAGCCAGGGGGCGGGGCTTTTTTGCCTTATATGGCCAAAGTGAAAACTTAAAAAATCTTCTCCTCCGAAAGTGTCAGGCTGATTTTTAAATAATTTTGTAGAAATGTTCCTAGGGTGACCCTTTATCAGATTCCTTCAAGCCAAGTTGATTGGTCGGAAACTATGGCTGCCAGGGGGCGGGGCTTATATAGCTAAAGTGAAAAAAAAAAACAGGTGAGCGATTCCAGGGCCATCATGGCCCTCTTGTTTACTTCTCCTTATCTAGACATCTTGATATATATTCACCATTCTAAATAAATACTATTCTAATTCTAAATATACAAAGTAACAACATTCCTGATTCGGTTAACCATCATGGTTTAGCCAATCAGACAGTTTGGAACTTAAGAATATTTTACAAGTTAACCCTTTCCCACTTATAGATACTTCCTGATGCCTCTGCAGCAGATGGATTTTGAAATCACTGTGGCAAAAGAAGAAATTGCCCGTAATGACCAATTTCTTCATTTATGACAATGATTTCAACTCTACTCAATAATCATACTATCATTTAACCCTTTCCCTCATATAGACGCTTTCTGACACCTCTGCAGCAGACGGCTTTTTGAAAACATAGTGACAAAGTAAGAAAATGCACAAAACATGCAATTTCTCCTTTTGACACAATGTTTTCCACTTTTTGTCATAGGTTATCCATTCAATTAAAGAGATTTTCTATGTTTTGACAAAATATGTTCAAAGTTGTCTGCTTCAGAATTGTCATATGAGGGAAAGGGTTAAAGAGATTTTCTATATTTTGGACTTGATAATTTCAAAGTCGTCTGCTGCAGATTTATTGTATGATGGAAAGGGTTAAGAAAAAGAAGTCATTTAGAAAGTTGGTGAAATCTGGGTGTCATCTGACGAATCTTCTTTCAGGTATCAAACCTAGAACATCAGTTGTTAAAGGGTAATTCACAGTGGATGGGTGATCAGCAGACGATGGATACTAAGCTGAAACAGGCCTGTGAAGATCTGGAGAGAAGAACACACCAACTGAAACAGCTCACAGAAACACTCAAGTATGTTCTACTTTGTCTTTGTGTCTTTGCCTACATTCGCAAGGTTACACATAGGGCTAACTTCTTTATTGCTTGTCTGTCTGTGTGTCTGTTACTCTTTCACTTAACCCTTTCCCTCATATAGACGCTTTTTGACGCCTCTGCAGCAGACAGCTTTTTGAAAACATAGTGACAAAAGAAGAAATTGCACAAAACGTGCAATTTCTCCTTTTGCCACAATGTTTTCCACTTTTTGTCATAGGTTATCCATTCAATTATGGAGATTTTCTATTTTTTGACAAAATACGTTCAAAGTCGTCTGCTGCAGAATTGTCGTATGAGGGAAAGGCAAACAATATGAGTGGTCTCTCGAACACTCTTATTTGACCTGCAAACCATTTTTGTGGATGTTTAAACAAATTGTCTTGCTTGGAACATTTTAATCCTTTCCCACTTAGAACAAATCTGCAGCAGACGACTTTGAAAACACGGAAAAGTTATATAAATGTAGGTATAATTACTAAAAAGAGTTGAAAACATTGTGACAAAAGAAGAAATTGCTCATGTTGAGCAATTTCTACTCATGTCACAATGTTTTAAAAAGTCGTCTGCTGCAGGGGCGTCAGAAAGCGTCTATTTGTGGGAAAGGGTTATCCCTTTGTAATTATTACAAAAGGTTTGATTGAGTAATAAGAAATCTTTTTTCAAATTATGACTTGGATTAGTTTTGAATAGCATTTTCTATGTTTGTTTAGGGGTATTCAAGACCAGAAGAACCAGTTATTGGGTGAGGTTGATATCCTAGAAAACCAGCTAAGGGATGAACAAGAAGACAATGATGATAAGACGGAGATGGTCGCTAAGTTAGAAAGAGATTTACGGGACATGAGAGTTCAGTTAGAACAGAAAATTGAACTGGGTAAGAAATTTAACCCTTTCCCACATACAACAAATACGCAGCAGAAGACTTGGAAAGCATGTAGACAAAAATAAGGCAAACGTCTATATATAAAAGTTAAATCATTGAATAGAGTTGAAAACATCGTGGCAAACGGTGAAATTGCTCATGTTGAGCAATTTCTTCTTTTGTCGCCATATTTTCCAAAAGCCGTCTGCTGCAGAGCCATCAGAAAGCGTCTGTATGAGAGAAACTCACCAAATGAACTTGTTTGTCTGAGTATCAATAATGTTATTCCAATGGTAACTTTGAATAATCCTTTCCCACATTTCGACGCTTTTAGACACCTCTACGGCAGACAACTTTTGAAAACAATGTATCAAAAGCAGAATTTGCTCATAATGAGCCATTTCTCAAATTGCCACAATGTTTTCAACTCTATTTAATAATTATACATGTAAACATTAATGGATATTTTCCATACTTTTGCTCAGATGTTTTTAAAGTCCTCTGCTGCAGATTGGTTGTATGTGGGAAAGGGTTAACATAGCAATCTGTCTGACAAAGCCAACATTTGATGCTGCTGGTAAAAAGAGATTGTTCATTACTCTTAATTAAACATTTCATAGCACGTTAACCCTTTCCCCCATACAGCAAATCTGCAGCAGTTGGAAATGATATGGAAAATCTCCAGAAATAAAACCACATTGAATAGACTTGAAAATAATGAGGAAAGAGGAGAAACTGCTCATCATGATTAATTTATCTTTTTTTGTTGCAATATTTTGAAATATAGACGCTTTCTGATGCCTCTGCAGCAGATGGCTTTTTGAAAACATAGTGACAAAAGAAGAAATTGCACAAAACGTACAATTTCTCCTTTTGCCACAATGTTTTCCACTTTAAGTCAGATTATCCATTCAGATTTAGAGATTTTCTATTTTTTGACAAAATACGTTCAAAGTCATCTGCTGCAGAATTGTTGTATGAGGGAAAGGGTTAATAGTTAAAAAGTAACTGAACTGGAGGGTAGATATTTGTTATTTGACTGTGTAACTAATAGTTGACGTTACCTTAGTCAGTATTAATTATACCCCCAAAAAACAAAGTTTTGGGGGGGTATATAGGAGTCACTGTGTCGGTCGGTCGGTCGGTATGTCGGTCGGTCGGTCGGTCGGTCGGAAGCCATATTTTGTCCGGACCATATCTTAACAATGCAACATAGGATTTGAACGAAACTTCATAGGATGATACAACGCATTGAGAGGAAGTGCGGTGTACAGGAACCATAACTCTATTTTATCTAAATACAAAGTTATTGCCCTTTGTTACTTTTTCTTATTCGTAGAGTCTTGTCCGGAGCATAACTTTAAAACTAATTGTTGGAATTTAATAAAACTTCATAGGATGATACAACACATTGAGAGGAAGTGCAGTGTATAGGAACCATAACTCTATTTAATCTAAATAAAGAGTTATTGCCCTTTGTTACTTTTTCTTGTCCGGAGAATTACTTAATAACTAACAGATGGAATCTAATAAAACTGCATACAATGGTAGAGCATAATCAGAGGAAGTGCAGTGTACAAGAACCATAACTCTAATTTACATAATTACAGAGTTATTGCCCTTTGTTACTTTTTCTTATTCGTAGAGTCTTGTCCAGAGCATAACTTTAAAACTGATTCTTGGAATTTATTAAAACTTCATAGGATGATACCACACATTGAGAGGAAGTGCAGTGTACAGGAACCATAACTCTATTTAATCTAAATACCGAGTTATTGCCCTTTGTTACTTTTTCTTGTCCGGAGAATTACTTAATAACTAACAGATGGAATCTAATAAAACTGCATACAATGGTAGAGCATAATCAGAGGAAGTGCAGTGTACAAGAACCATAACTCTAATTTACATAATTACAGAGTTATTGCCCTTTGTTACTTTTTCTTATTCGTAGAGTCTTGTCCAGAGCATAACTTTAAAACAAATTGTTGGAATTTAATTAAACTTCATAGGATGATACAACACATTGAGAGGAAGTGCGGTGTACAGGAACCATAACTCTATTTTATCTAAATACAGAGTTATTGCCCTTTGTTACTTTTTCTTGTCCGTAGAATTACTTAATAACTAATAGATGGAATCTAATAAAACTACATATAATGGTAGAGCATAATCAGAGGAAGTGCAGTGTACAAGAAACATAACTCTACTTTACATAATGACAGAGTTATTGCCGTTTGTTACTTTTTCATATTCGTAGAGTCTTGTCCGGAGCATAACTTTAAAACTAATTGTTGGAATTTAATAAAACTTCATAGGATGATACAACACATTGAGAGAAAGTGCAGTGTACAGAAACCATAACTCTATTTAATCTAAATACAGAGTTATTGCCCTTTGTTACTTTTTCTTAGTTACAGAGTTATGGCCCTTTTGTTGGTCGGTCGTAAACCATATTTTGAGTCAAGGTGCTGTTTTGGGGGTATTTATCATCTTCAGTGATATTTCTAGTTTTGTTAGCTGTTGAATACTCATAATATGATAGTCTTCCTTTTTGGCTGGATTGCTCTAGCAATTCCGGTCTATAGATTGGCGATGTCCGTCCGTCTGTCAACATTTTGGTTAAAGTTTCAGGTTGAGGCTAAATCTCGGCACTGGAAAGGGTTACAAACTTGAAACTTTGACTGAAGGTAACCAGTAACAAGTTCTATTGATTTCTATGGTTACTTTTACCTTGACCTTGGTTTGTTGATTTTCAAGGTCAAATTGGCGACAATCCGGCCTTACCGTCTTCAGCGGTTTCTTGTTCTTTTTTTTTTATTCAGTAACAGATTTTGAAGATCAACTGCAGCAGAACGCTAATGCCTCTGCAAGTGCGAAAGGGTTAATAGTTAAAAAGTAACTGAACTGGAGGGTAGATATTTGTTATTTGACTGTGTAACTAAGAGTTTTGGTAGGGTATATAGGAGTCACTGTGTCGTACGGTCGGTCGGTCAGAAGCCATACTGTGTCGGTCGGAAGCCATATTTTGTTCGGCCTATTTCTTACAAACCACTAGGTGGAATTCAATAAAATTTTACATGAAGCTTGTATACCAAGAGGAGATGTGCATATCCTAAAGGTCTCACAATTGCAAGTTATTTTACAGAGTTATGGCCCTTTTACTTATTAAGTTATGGTGTAGGTCAAGGTGCTGTTTTGGGGGTATTCATCATCTTCAGTGATAGTTCTAGTTTTGTTAGTAGTTGAATAGTCATAATATGATGTATTCCTTTTTCTTTTTTTTTGTCCCCCGCTTTTAGCGAAAGCTGGGGACTATTATTTCTCATTCGTCAGTCCGTCCGTCAGTCCGTCAGTCCGTCAGTCCGTCAGTCACGCTGTCACAAAAACTTTAACCTTGGTCATAACTTCTGAACCGTAATAGGTACTGCTTTCATATTTCACATGTGTATTCCTTGTGACAACCCCTTTCCATCAATACCAATTTATTTGACCTTGTGACCTTGACCCTGACGAGTTATGGCCCTTTACCCCTATGTATGACTAAATTCATTTCCGGGCTATTTCTCTGCAACCGCTTTTTGGAATTTTATGAAACTTCATAGGAAGGATCACCACCAAGTGTAGATGCGCATATCGTGTTTGCGTTCCGGTTGGATTATTTTGCACGGAGTTATGGCCCTTTACCCCACCATCAGGCTATGTATGACTAAATTCATTTCCGGGCTATTTCTCTGCAACCGCTCTTTGGAATTTTATGAAACTTCATAGGAAGGATCACCACCAAGTGTAGATGCGCATATCGTGTTTGCGTTCCGGTTGGATTATTTTTCACGGAGTTATGGCCCTTTACTCCACCATCAGGCTATGTATGACTAAATTCATTTCCGGGCTATTTCTCTGCAACCGCTTTTTGGAATTTTATGAAACTTCATAGGAAGGATCACCACCAAGTGTAGATGCGCATATCGTGTTTGCGTTCCGGTTGGATTATTTTGCACGGAGTTATGGCCCTTTACCCCACCATCAGGCTATGTATGACTAAATTCATTTCCGGGCTATTTCTCTGCAACCGCTTTTTGGAATTTTATGAAACTTCATAGGAAGGATCACCACCAAGTGTAGATGCGCATATCGTGTTTGCGTTCCGGTTGGATTATTTTTCACGGAGTTATGGCCCTTTACTCCACCATCAGGCTATGTATGACTAAATTCATTTCCGGGCTATTTCTCTGCAACCGCTTTTTGGAATTTTATGAAACTTTATAGGAAGGATCACCACCAAGTGTAGATGCGCATATCGTGTTTGCGTTCCGGTTGGATGATTTTTCACGGAGTTTTACCCCACCATCCGGCTATGTATGACTTAATTCATTTCCGGGCTATCTCTCTGCAACCGCTTTTTGGAATTTGATGAAACTTTATAGGACGGATCACCACCAAGTGTAGATGCGCATATCGTGTTTGCGTTCCGGTTGGATTATTTTTCACGGAGTTATGGCCCTTTACTCCACCATCAGGCTATGTATGACTAAATTCATTTCCGGGCTATTTCTCTGCAACCGCTTTTTGGTATTTTATGAAACTTCATAGGAAGGATCACCACCAAGTGTAGATGCGCATATCGTGTTTGCGTTCCGGTTGGATGATTTTTCACGGAGTTATGGCCCTTACTTCTGAACCGTAATAGGTACTGCTTTCATATTTCACATGTGTATTCCTTGTGACAACCCCTTTCCATCAATACCAATTTTTGTGACCTTGACCCTGGCGGGGGACCATGATTCTCTGAATTTGCTTGTTTATTCAGTAACAGATTTTGAAGATCAACTGCAGCAGAAAAACAGAGATATGGAGCAGCAGTTACATCTTGTCAGTGACCTTGACATTGAGATTAAACGTCTGCAGGTATGTTCAATCTTATAATTGCTGTGCTAAAATGTTTCTTTTTCTGAATGGTTTCCTACTTGCAAATGCATTTTGAGGCATCTGCAGCGAATGTCTAATGATAAACATTGTTACAAAATAAGAAATGGCTCATCATGAGCAATTTCACAATTTACCACAATGTTTTCCACTCTTTTCAACAATTATAGTTACATTTATAGAGATTTCCAAGATTTTTGCCTAGATTGTTTCAAAACCTGCTGGCGATTTGTTGTATGTGGGTAAGGGTTTAGTCCATATATTTCAAGTCTTTTTTAACCCTTTCTTACATGCTTTTTGACACTTCTTCAGCAGACGACTTTTTGAAAACACTGTGCAAAGGAGATGACTTTTGAAACATTCTGAAAAAAGGCAAAATTGCAATTTCTTATTTGGCTACAATTTTATCAAATCGTATTGTTTATTAACCTTTTATTTATGGAGATATTCCATATTTTTGCATCAATGTTTTGCATGTCGTCTCTGCAGATTTGTTGTTTGTTCACAAGAAAGGGTTAATGTTTACTCCTTTTATACAGGACACAACCCAAGACACTTTAGATAAAAATACAGACCTTGAAAAAGAACTGGATAAAGCTGGTTACGAGTCTAAGGCTCAAGATGAAATGATGCAAGATATGAAAGATTCTTTAGCGTATGTTTATTCAATATTATAGTAGTGATTTTTAACTTTTGCTGGTTATTAACATTCTCTTCCAAAGTTAAAAGAAAGAAAGCATTTAAATAAATGTATGTCATTGAATAAAAGGGTTAAAAAATAAGATATTTTTTTGGGTCGTCTGTTTTAAGAAGAAAAAAAGTCAGGCTATTGTGATTGCGTTGTCGTCGCAAAACTTTAACCTTACCTCATGTTCATCATTTTCTAATGAAACTTGGTACACATGTTCCTAGGAACAATACGCATGTCTTTACCAAGTCACATAACTCTAGCTTTAATAATTATTTAGAAAAAGACTGACGGTTGGCATTGGCTCCGCATCACTCTTGTTAATATTTTGTGTCACCTTCCTTTGTAGGATGAGACATAGGGATCATTTCTCTGACACCTGTCTGTCATCTGTCCATCAAAAATTCACTTACTGACCTATTGGCAGGCCCCACTTGTTTGTTATCTTTCAAACACTGTTTTTAGCTTGACTATTGGAAGAATATGGAGAGCTATTACAGTCACTTGTGCGTCGACGTCGGCGTTGCAACTTTGGTTCAAGTTTTGCTTGCAACACTTTTTTCTCACAAACTACATATGCTATTGCTTTGAAACTTCACACACTTATTGGACATCATCAAATGACCTTGCAGGTCAAGTCTCAAAACTCTATATCAGATTTTGACACAATTAAGCCCCTTTTTGGACTTAGAATTTTTTTGCATGCAAGGCTTTTTCTCACAAAACCACAGGTGCTATTGCTTTGGAACTTCACTCACTTATTGGACATCATCAAATGACCTTGCAGGACAAGTACCAAAACTCTATATCATATTTTGACACAATTTTGCCCTGTTTTGGACTCTGTAACCACTAATGATATTGACTTGAAACTTCATTCATGTCTTCAGGGGTGTCAGACAGTCAAGTTAGATAACTCTGTATGAGTTTAGTACAAATTATGGCCCTTTATAGAAATTACCCAGAATTGGTCTTGTCAGCTTAATAACTTTAGAAGCCTTTGTCCAATCATCACCAAATTTGGTATGAATGTGTATTGGCATAATATCTCGGACAAGTTCGATAACTAGCCATATCACTTCAGTCAATCAAGAGTTATCACCCTTTTATTAAAGAAATTACCTAAAATTGGTCTTGTCAGCTCAATAACTTTAGAAGCCTTTGTTCAATCATCACCAAATTTAGTCAGAATTTGTATTGGCATAATATCTCGGACAAGTTCGATAACTAGTCATATCGCTTTAGTCAATCAAGAGTTATTGCCCTTTAATTATAGAAATTACCTAAAATTAGTCTTGTCAGCTCAATAACTTTAGAAGCCCAACTCCAATCATCACCAAATTTGGTCAGAATGTGAATTGGCATAATATCTCGGACAAATTCGATAACTAGCCATATCGCTTTAGTCAATTGAGAGTTATCGCTCTTTAATTATAGAAATTACCTAAAATTGGTCTTGTCAGCTCAATAACTTTAGAAGCCTTTGTCCAATCATCACCAAATTTGGTCAGAATGTGTATTGGCATAATATCTTGGACAAGTTTGAAAACTTACCATGTTATCTTAGTCACTACACACTTATGTCCCTCGAAATGGCCAAAACTGTACTAACAGTGTCTGCTCTCTAAATTTGCCTGATGTACAACCAATTATCACTATACTTAATTGGTCTCAAAAAAACAGGACAGGCGTATTTTGTGACATTTGGCGCTCTTGTTTTTGTTTTGTTATCTTTATAACTACATTAGTAATGTAACAATATGTAACCAAACGAGAATATGTATACAATTATATATTATATTAAGTCAGTTCAAGAAGAACTCGGCAATATTTGTAGTTAACTACATTAGTAATGTAACAATATGTAACCTAACAAGAATATGTACAATTATATATTATTTTAGGTCAGTTCAAGAAGAACTCAGCAACAAGAAGACAGAAGTAGGGAATTTGAAAAATATTCTAGACGAAAGACAGAACGAGTTGGAGGAGAGAGTAGGAATGGTACGTTTTATCAAGAATTACATTGTACATGATGATACCTGCTCTGTTTTGATTTAATTAACACTTTCCCATATATAGACGCTTTCAGATGCCTCTACAACAGACAACTTTTGAAAATATAGTGACAAAAGGAGAAATTGGTCAAAACGAGCAATTTCTCCTCTTGCCACAATATTTTCAACTTTTTTCAGATATTAAACCTTCATTAATAGAGATTTTCAGTGTTTTTGCCTACATATTTTCAAGGTCGTCTGCTGCAAATTTGCTGTATGTGGGAAAGGGTTACAAATATTTACCCAGTTTGATTTAACCCGTTCCTAAATATAACACATCTGCATCAAAATGAAAGTGTACTTATTAATTAGCCTATTTGTTTTTATTAGAAATGCAAAATGATCACAACTTTATAGTCAAATACTGAAACTAAGAAATGTTGAAAATTACTATACATGTATATGAAAATATATTTGTTTATAGTGCTGTCAATATTCAATATTTTTTAACCCTTTCCCTCATATAGACGCTTTCTGACGCCTCTGCAGCAGACAGCTTTTTAAAAACATAGTGACAAAAGAAGAAATTGCTCAAAACAAGCAATTTCTCCTTTTGCCACAATGTTTTCCACTCTTTGTCATAAGTTATCCATTCAATTATGGAGATTTTCTATTTTTTGACAAAATAAGTTCAAAGTCGTCTGCTGCAGAATTGTTGCCACAATGTTTTCCACTTTTATTAAAGGTAAACCAATTGGATCAAACAATGAAAGAGCAACATAGAGAAATGGAACAGAGGATACAAAAACTGGATTACAATGTGAGAAGGAATGAAGCTGAAGTGGTGGAGAGGACGAAACAAGTATGTTTAACCCTTTACCTCATATAGACGCTTTCTGACGCCTCTGCAACAGACGGCTTTTTGAAAACATAGTGACAAAAGAAGAAATTGCTCAAAACGAGCAATTTCTCCTTTTGCCACAATCTTTTGCACTCTAAGTCATAGGTTATCCATTCAATTATAGAGATTTTCTATTTGCTAACAGAATATGTTCAAAGTCGTCTGCTGCAGAATGGTTGTATGAGGGAAAGAGTTAACCATTTCCCACATAGAGCAATTCTGCAGCAGACGACTTTGAACAAACGTTGTCAAAATATGGAAAATCTCCATAATTGAATGGATAACCTATGACTAAAAGTGGAAAACATTGGGACAAAAGGAGAAATTGCATGTTTTGTGCAATTTCTTCTTTTGTTACTATGTTTTCAAAAAGCCGTCTGCTGCAGAGGTGTCAGAAAGCGTCTATATGAGGGAAAGGGTTAACCATTTTCGACAAGGAATAAGTCTACACAGACAAATCTGAAAACCTCAAGGCAAAATTATTTAAAAACCTGTACTAATGAAAGTTGATTTATTAAAAAGAGAGGGAAACATTATGGAAATTCTCCTTTTGCCACAGTGTTTTTCGGGGCCAAAAGAAAATGTCTGATTTGAAAATATTTTGGGCAAATTTCAAATAATTTTGTAGAAATGTCCCTTGGGTGACCCTCTACAAAATGTCTTGAAACCATGTTTATTGCTAAAAAAAAATGCCACTAGGGGTGGGACTGTTTTGCCTGATATGGCTATAGTGGAATCTTCTTTTCCCAAACTGGGTGGCTGATTTTCAAATTATTTTATAGAATTGTCCCTTGCGCGACCCACTATCAAGCGATACTCACCCTCTTGGGCCTCTCGTTTCTTTTCCCACAATGTTTTCATAAGTTGTCTGCTCCTTTGGCCTCATATGTCGTCTGTTTCAGGGAAATTGCTAATAGGAGAAATTGGCGATTACAAACCATTTTGCTTTTTCATATGTTGCTTGTGCCCAATGTGGCTTTTGCAAATTTTAATTACATGTACAAGTTTAATGTCTGCTTATGTTTTTGTTATAGATAGCTGATTTAGATGACAAATTGCAGCAGACGCAATCTCAGCTTAGAGAGAAGTCTCTACAAGGGCAACAAATAGAACAAATAAATCACAAACAACAGATGGAGCTTCAAGCGAAGTCTGCCAAACTTCAGGAGTTAGATACTGTAAGTTAGGTGTCGGCCACATGATGACTTCATATGAGATATCTAGTGTTGTCTGCTCTTTTAACCCTTTCCCTCATATAGACACTTTCTGACGCCTCTGCAGCAGACAGCTTTTTGAAAACATAGTCACAAAAGAAGAAATTCTCATGCTCAAAACAAGCAATTTCTCCTTTTGCAACAATGTTTTCCACTTTTAGTCATAGGTTATCAATTTAATCATTTTCTATTCACAAAATATGTTCAAAGTCGTCTGCTGCAGAATTGTCGTATGAGGGAATGGGTTTATATTACAGGAAAACATTGTGATATGATTGGTAAATTAGAAAGATAATTTTGATAGAGAAGAAAAGATAGAAATTACTTTTTATTGACCAAATTCTCTTTTTCTTACAATGTTTTCAAAAAGTGATCTGCTAGTATGTCATTAAAGGTGAACATACTTCAGGAGGTTTAGAAACTGTTACTTTGGTGTCTGCAAGATTATTAGTAAGCTCAATTAGAATATTTAGATACTGTAATTGGCTCAGCATCAAAAGAAATTTGAAGCTCATTTTACTAAGTGTTTTAAAATACTTGCATGTAATACTATTGTGTGAACATTTATTCAGTTTAAGATGGACAAATATTTATTCATATATCTTTAAAGAAAAATTGAAAATTGAAAAATTATATCATGCAAACACCCAAATGTGAAGCCATGTATGTTTGCGCTTGAATGATAGAAAAGAAAGTCTATCTATACATGTACCTTTGAATTAATACCTTAATAGCTAAATTGTTTATAGAAGTCAAATGTAATGTTCAATTGTTCATAATGTTGATTCAATTAGTTGCAACAATATTTATGTATTTTGTGTCTTTAATATCAGCTTGTAAACAGACAGAAGCAGAAATTGGACGAACAAAAAGAAGAAAATGTTGAGATCACACAAGAGTTGAGACTTACAAGGTATTTTTTGTGTTAACCCTTTCCGTCATATGACAATTCTGCAGCAGACAACTTTTAACATATTTTGTCAAAAAAAAGAAAATCTCTATAATTGAATGGATAACCTATGACTTAAAGTGGAAAACATTGTGTCAAAAGGAGAAATTGCTCGTTTTGAGCAATTTCTTCTTTTCTCACTATGTTTTCAAAAAGACGTCTGCTGCAGAGGTGTCAGAAAGCGTCCATATGTGTTAAAGGGTTAAGTCATTGATTCGATTTATCGGGGTTTTACATCATTTTCAATGATATTTCATTATATCAAGGCAACAGAACACTTCGAGGGCTTGGGGTGAAAATGTTGTAACCTCCCCATAAAGTCTTTATAAGCGTTAAATCATTTTTCTTGGTAAATAATGGAAATCTAGGTGAGCAATGGCACCTAAATTTGCATTGTTTACAAAGGGGTCAAAATTGCCCCTAAACCAGGGTTTTCAAAATAGGTTTTTAGTTACAACCGTTTCACGCCAAGCCCTCGACTTATTCCCATGATCCCATGGTGAACAAACCAGTACTAGCCTAGGAAAATTACCTTGCCAAAAGGCACTCCACCTTGAAACTTATCCTTGACTTTTTAGCTCCACTGGCGCTAATGTCATGGCGAATTGTCTGTTGTGCGTGTGTGCGTCCGTTAACTTTTTGCTTCAACGGACTTCTCCTCCCTAACCACTAGGCCAATTCGGATGAAACTTCATAGGAAGCATCCTCTCAATGTCCTCTCTTAAATTCCTGCAAAATTTTGGTTTCCATGGCAACCAAAAGAAAAGATAGTGTTAACTCAAAAAATCTTCTCCTCCAAAAGTGTCTGGCCGATTTTCAATAATTTTGTATAAATGTTCCTTGGATGACCCTCTATCAGATTCCTTCAAGCTAAGTTAATTGGTCGAAAAACATGGCTGCAAGGGGGCGGGCTGTTTTGCCTTATATAGCTATAGTGAAATCTCCTCCTCCGAAAGTGTTTGGCCAATTTTCATATTTTTTTGTAGAAATGTTCCTTGGGAGACCCTCTATCAGATTCCTTCAAGCCATGTTGATTGGTTGAAAAACATGACCGCCAAGGGGGCTGGGCTTTTTTTGCCTTATATGGCTGATTTTCAAATAATTTTGTTGAAACAGTTCCTATGATGACCCTCGATCAGATTCTATCAAGCCATGTTGAATGGTCTAAAAACATGGCCACCAGATGGCGGGGCTATTTTGCCTTATATGTCTATAGTGAAAACTTAAAGTCTTCTCCTCCGAAAGTGTCAGGCCGATTTTCAAATAATTTTGTAGAAATGTTCCTTGGGTGACCCTCTATCAGATTCCTTAAAGCCATGTTGATTGGTCAAAAAACATGGCCGCCAGGGGGCGGGGCTGTTTGGAGACTTAATGTTTGCCTAATGGCAGGCGAGCGATACTGGCCCACTTGGGCCTCTTGTTTATAAGTTGATTGCTGCAAATCATAATAACTTGTCTACATGTAGAAAAATGTTACATTTTTTATCAATTCATGATATTCGTTATAGGGAACAACTACAACAACAACATGCAGATTTTATGTCCACTAGAAGAGAGCTGACACAGTCCAATAGAGAGCACGAGAGACTGCAGCGAGAACTGGAAGAAATAAAAACAATGACTGAGGTAGGTCTCATTTAAAAGAAGTATATGATTTTTTGTGGGCAAAATTCCTTTTATTTTAATCTACCAAAGACTTTAAAAATGGTAATAATGGCTGCCCTCCTTGGCGCTCGGGTTTTTTGGGGTTAGTATTACGACTGACTGGCTGGTGTCGGGATAAACGGACCAGTAGTACCGGTAACTTACCCAGGAAACGAGGTGATATAACTGAAAAATTGTTAATATGTGGTGTAAAAAACACTCAACAATCAATTATTTTAACCCTTTTCTACATTTAGACTCATTTTCAGTAGACGACTTAACATAACTAGTTCACCACATAATTATCACGATATTTATCTGACTAACTAGTTATATAACACGTTAATCACTTAAATAGATATCAAAAATGCCATTATGTAGGTATCTGTGGCAGTAGTGGGCAGTAACATAGACTTTTTATACGACCGTTTTTAAAAACGGTCCGTATTATGGTATGGTCATGTCCGTCCCTCCGTCCGTCCGTCCGTTCGGGTTTTCAGCACTTTTTTCTTACATACTTTGAGCTATTGAGCTGAAATTTTGTATAAGGCTTTGTAGTGATGTGTCACAGATCAAGTTCATATTTCCTGGGATTTCGTCAATTTTTGAATGAGTTATGCCCCTTTTTGGACTTAGAATATTTGTTAGAATATTTGTTTTCCGCACTTTTTTTCTACATGCTTTGATCTATTGAGCTGAAATTATGTATATGGCTTTGTAATCATAAGTTACAGATCAAGTTCACATTTCCTCGGATTTCGTCAATTTTTGAATGAGTTATGCCCCTTTTTGGACTTAGAATATTGGTTTTCCGCACTTTTTTCTTACATACTTTGAGCTATTGACCTGAAATTGTGTATTAGGCTTTGTAGTGATATGTCACAGATCAAGTTCATATTTCCTGGGATTTCGTCAATTTTTGAATGAGTTATGCCCCTTTTTGGACTTAGAATATTTGTTAAAATATTTGTTTTCCGCAATTTTTTTCTACATGCTTTGATCTATTGAGCTGAAATTATGTATATGGCTTTGTAATCATGAGTTACAGATCAAGTTCACATTTCCTGGGATTTCGTCAATTTTTGAATGAGTTATGCCCCTTTTTGGACTTAGAATATTGGTTTTCCGCACTTTTTTCTTACATACTTTGAGCTATTGACCTGAAATTGTGTATTAGCCTTTGTAGTGATATGTCACAGATCAAGTTCATATTTCCTGGGATTTCGTCAATTCTTGAATGAGTTATGCCCCTTTTTGGACTTAGAATATTTGTTTTCCGCACTTTTTTTCTACATGCTTTGATGTATTGAGCTGAAATTATGTATATGGCTTTGTAATCAAGTGTCACAGATCAAGTTCACATTTCCTCGGATTTCGTTAATTTTTGAATGAGTTATGCCCTTTTTTGGACTTAGAATATTTGTCAATTTCTGCATGAGTTATGCATTTTTCATAGTTTCCCATTATTCTTTAAAAACTTATTCCTGAACGACTTTATTAACTTTTTACAAACAAACAATATATCAAAACAAAGAGGAAACTTACAAAGAAGTTCCTGACGGGCGTATTATGTACCGTTTGCGGTACTCTTGTTTGTGTTTACATAAGTATCTGTTAACATAAATCTTAACACGTTAATCAGATATTTATCATGATAATTCAGTGACTCGCTAGTTATATAACGTGATAATTAAGTGGTTATGTGGTGGCAGAAGTATGCCACCATAGATTTGACATTTTTTACAGAGTAAGTGTCTTTTAATATTTTGCAAACTCTTACAAGGAGCACCCATCGGTTTTACAGATTTCCTTGTTAGATGAAGGTACCAGGTTGGTAATACAGGACCATTTTTGCCATCTTTTAACCTTTTCCCTGAAACAGATGACATTTGGAGCCTCCGTAGCCAAAGATTTTTGAAAGCATTGTGGGAAAGCGAGAATTTGTTCATTAAGAGCAATTTTTCCTTTTTGTACGCCGTTTTTTTCGGAACGTATTATAGTTTTACCAGCGGCGTACGGGCGGGCGGCGTCCAGTATGTTGTCAGCTAAATAACTTTAGAAGCCTTTATCCAATCATCACCGAATTTGGTCAGAATGTGTATTGGCATAATATCTTGGACGATTTTAATAACTAGCCATATCGCTTTAGTCAATCGAGAATTATTGCCCTTTAATTATAGAAATTACCTAAAATTGGTCTAGTCAGCTAAATAACTTAAGAAACCTTTGTCCAATCATCACCAAATTTGGTCAGAATGTTTATTGGCATAATATCGTGAACATGTTCGATAAATAGCCGTATCGCTCTTGTCAATCAAGAGTTATCGCCCTTTAATTATAGAAATTACCTAAAATTGGTCTTGTCAGCCCAATAACTTTAGAAGCCTTTGTCCAATCATCATTAAATTTGGTCAAAATGTGTATTGGCATAATATCTCGGACAAGTTTGATAACTAGCCATACTGCTCTATTCACTCGAGAGTCATTGCCCTTTAGTTATAGAAATTACCGAAAATTGATCTTGTCAGCCCAATAACTTTAGAAGGCTTTGTCTAATCATTTCTAAATTTGGTCAAAATGTGTATTGGTATAATATCTCAGACAAGTTCGATAACTAGCCATAGCGCTCTATTCACTGGAGAGTCATCGCCCTTTAATTATAGAATTGACCTAAAATTGGTCTTGTCTGCTCAATAACTTTTAAAGCCTTTGTCCAATCACCACCAAATTTGGTCAAAATGTCTATTGGCATAATATCTTGGACAAGTTCGATAACCAGCCACATCGCTGTAGTCAATCGAAAGTCATTGCCCTTTAATTATAGAAATTACCTCAAATAGTTTTTGTCCGATCAATAGCTTTTGAGGCCTTTATCCAATCATCACCAAATTTAATTTAATCAAAATGTGTATGGGCATAGTATCTCGGACAAGTTCTATAACCAGCCATATTGCTCCATTCACTCTAGAGTTATTGCCCTTTAATGACAGAAATTACCTTAAATCGGTCTTGTCCGCTCAATAACTTTAGAAGCTTTTGTCCAATCATCACCAAATTTAGTCAGAGTGTGTATTGGCAAAATATCTCGGACAAGTCCGATTGCCAGCCATATCGCTCTCACTGGAGAGTTATTGCCCTTTAATTATAAAAATTACCTCAAATCGGTCTTGTCCAATCAATAACTTTTGAAGCCTTTATCCAATCATCACCAAATTTAGTCAGAATGTGTATGGGCATAATATCTCGGACAAGTGCTATAATCAGGTTCGATAACTAACCACGTTATCTTAGTCACTCCAAATGGCCAAAACTGTATTAACAGTGTCCGCTCACTAAATTTGACGTACAACCAATTATCACTACTTGGTCTCAAAAAAACAGGACAGGCGTATTTTGTGACATTTGGCGCTCTTGGTCCACAATGTTTCCAGCTATGCATGAAAATCACACCTTTAGATATTCCATACATGCTTTCCTTAAGATGTTTTCAAAGTAGGCTAAAAATTATTATATAAATGGTTAACCTTTTCCCATGTAAAACAAATTTGCACTGAACGTACTTGAAAACACAAAATATGAGCCGAATTACGAGAAAACCATCATTATGGACTCTGCGTAATGTATCGTCCAAGATCAGCCTACACAGGCTAATCCGGGCCGACACATTCCATCTCAGGGGGATAGAGGTATAGAGAAATGATTCATGAAACAGAAAATCCACTGGAGACGAAGAGTGTCTGTCCGGGTATCCGCGTTGATACTTTACGAATACTCCACAATGTTGGTTTTCTCGTTGGACGGCTCATATATGAAAATTCCTCATTACAGGTTAATAGAGCTGTTACTAGAATATTTGAAAATCTATTTACAGTCTAGAGAAGGAGATACAGCTAGGTTGGCTGAAGAACTTGGTGCTGCCAAAGCTCGCGAGAGTGAGATGGAAAGAAGACTCTCTATTGATGTATTCAGGCTTACTGAAGAACAAGAGGATTTGACGGCTAAATATCAGTCAGAGGTGAGTTCTTCTACTGGACC
This sequence comes from Serripes groenlandicus, assembly GCA_031761405.1. Taxonomy (NCBI): domain Eukaryota; kingdom Metazoa; phylum Mollusca; class Bivalvia; order Cardiida; family Cardiidae; genus Serripes; species Serripes groenlandicus. The sequence goes on from JASEVX010000002.1 coordinate 54,118,101, forward strand.
ACTGTTCAACAACCATTTCAAATTGATATGATATTCTAAATTTCAAAGTAAAATCATTTGTGTGTCACCTGCGTAGCAAGGTAGGCACTTAGGGATTCCTTTTTTTTTTGTCCGGCGTCTGTCCGTGCGCCCGTCCGTCTGTCCCTCGTCACACTTTTTCGTCACATTTTCAAAGGATTACATTGAAACTTCTGACAAATGTTTATATCAATGTGTGTGATGGGTTCACAAAAGGGAGATAAATCCAAATATTTTTTATATCAGAGTTATTGCCCCTTTTCTGTCAAAAATTTAAGTTTTCTGACGAGGCCCCGGCAGGTGACACACGTGCTCTGGGGAGCACTCCATTCTAGTTGATTTAACCCATTACTTCACAAGACTTTTCAAAGGACGTCTTCTTTACAAACATCAGACGAACAATTTCAACAATGTAGAAAACTGAAAAAGTGATAGAGTTGAAAACATTGCAATAAAAGGTGAAATTGCTCGTTTTGAGCAATTTCACCTTTTAATGCAATGTTTTCAAAAGTCATGTTCAATGGCAGGTGTCAAATGTCGTCTGTGTGAAGTAATGGGTTAATCCTTTCCCTCATACGACAATTCTGCAGCAGACGACATTGAACATATTTTATAAAAAAAATAGTATATCTCTATAATTGAATGGATAACCTATGACAAAAAGTGGAAAACATTGTGGCAAAAGGAGAAATTGCTTGTTTTGAGCAATTTCTTCTTTTGTCACTATGTTTTCAAACAGCAGTCTGCTGCAGGGGCGTCAGAAAGCGTTTATATGAGGGAAAGGGTTAATATCTTAATCATCTGAAATTTTAGGACTGTAAAGTAAAAATAAATAAGAATAATACTTTGATAAGTTGTTGATAATAAACTGTTTATGACCCTTTGAATACAGCGACATTTGAAATATTTCTGCAGCAGACAACCTTGTTGTTGAAACAGATGAAATCTGAAAATGAGTAATGTCTTCTTTTTCCACAAGGTTCTCAACCTTTATCAAAATTAGAATTTTTCAAATAACACAATTATTTCCTGTGATAAACAACATATCTGCAGCGAATGATTTTGAAAATATCTAGGGAAAAGTTGTAAATCTCTTTGTATGCAAGAATAATTATTGAATAGACTTGAATACATTATTGGAAAAAGGAGATATTGTGCATTGTGAGCAATTCCTCTTTTTGCCACAATGTTTCTCGAGTCATTTGCAGCATACACATGAAAATACATGATCTGTCTGCAAGAGGGAAAGAGTTAATTTCGTATGGAAAATAGAATAGGAACACTGTATAGATATTTTTTGAAAATATGAGCCATTCCTAGAGAAAACCAAAATTTTTTTTACATCTGCGTAAAGTATTGACCCGAATCAGCCTAAGCATGCTGAGCAGGCTAACCCGGACAGACACTTTTTGCCTCCTAAGGATTTTCTGTTTCAGGAATCATTAATCTATAACTCCATCCCCCTGAGACGGAATGTGTCTGCCCAGATTAGCCTGCGCAGGCTCATCTGGGTCGATATATTGTGCAGGGTCCATAATGTTGGTTTTCTCGTGGAATGGCTCATATATCTTTCGAATCCTGTAAACATGTCTTATAAATAATTTGTTTACACAGATTCGGTCACTCAGAGAAGAAAATGCCGACTATGTGGAAGTAAATGATGTTCTCAAAGCTCAGTTGAAAGTGAAAAGCAAAAGTTTAAACGAAATGGAGCTACACTACGCTGACCAGGTTCAGGATGCAGCACATGCGCTGGATGGTATTACTAATGAGATTGAAGAGAGAAAGAAACAGATGAACACAAGCAACGAGCAGATGATCCTGAAAGTAAGTTTGTATTGTGTGTCATGCTGATTTCAAATTATTTTTATATCACAGCATTTTATTGGTAAGTAACCAGTACTACTTGGTCATTTATGCAGTGCTAACGCCTAAATGCTGAGCGCAAAGAAGGGAAAACTATTTCTATCATTCTTGAAGTCTTGAGCCGAGCCCCGGTAGCTCAGTCGGTAGCGACGCGGGCTGTCAATCCAGGGGTTGTGAGTTTGAATCCCGGCTCGGCTAACTTTCTTTCCGAGGATTGACAAAGTCAATGCGACATGCGTCATTCGTCTTCCACCAATGGGCTAAGTCTATGTGGAAAAGCAGCCAGTTGCTTGGGAAGATTGTTGTGTGGAGTACTGGTGTGAGAAAACCAGGAAATGCATGAGTAGGTGAACTGGCCACCGTTATATAACTGAGAAATTGTTAAAAACGGCGTTAAACCCCAATCAATCAATCAATCAATCTTGAAGTCTTGTATGACCTGACCAGGGATTGATTCTGCGACTTAAGGTGATCTTGACAGTAATTTAAAAAATATGCTGTTTACTTGTTGATGTTATCACTAGCTTGCTTTTCATAATAATAGCTTAAGTAGTAACCCTTTTCCTCATATAGACGCTTTCTGACGCCTCTGCAGCAGACAGCCTTTTGAAAACATAGTGACAAAAGAAGAAATTGCACAAAACGTGCAATTTCTCCTTTTGCCACAATGTTTTCCACTTTTTGTCATAGGTTATCCATTCAATTATGGAGAGGAATCCGCTTTGGTCTAGTGGTTAGCGTCGGGGATTTCGAAACCGGATATCCCGGGTTCGATCCCCAGTCGCGGCACTACGGTCATGGTGGAGTGCCCTTGGGCAAGGCACATTTTCTAGCCTAGTACTGGTTTGTTTACCCAGGGATCATGAATAATTAAATTTAATTGCGCGCTAAATGACCTTAGCTGTCGATGCGCCATAAAACAATATACATTCATTCAATTATGGAGATGTTTTGACAAAATACGTTCAAAGTCGTCTGCTGCAGAATTGTCGTATGAGGGAAAGGGTTAACCGTTTCCCATACAACAAATCTGCAGCAGACTACTTTGAAATCATTTAGGCAAAAATTTGGAAAATCGCTATAAATAAAATTTTAATTATTGAAAAGAGCTGAAAACATTGTGTCAAAAGGAGAAATTGCTTGTTTTGAGCAATTTCTACTTTTGTTACAATGTTTTCAAAAGTTGTTAGCTGCAGAGGAGTCAGAAAGCGTATGATGGAAAGGGTTAATGTATAACAAAGCTGAAAATACATAAATGAATTATAAAGCATAAATCATGGGATCCCTCAAACATGCAGATATAAGTAATTTATGGATGATTTCAACTTCCAAGTTATTGCACTTAGTCAAAACGAGCAATTTCTCCTTTTGCCACTATGTTTTCCACTTTTTGTCGTAGGTTATCCATTCAATTATAGAGATTTTCCATTTTTTGACAAAATATGTTCAAAGTCGTCTGCTGCAGAATTGTTGTATGAAGGAAAGGGTTAACCTGTTCCCACATACAACAAATCAATTATTATGAAGCAGCCAAAACGAAAATTATTCATTGAAGTTGAAAACATTGTTGCAAATGAAGAAATTTGTCATTTTTAGAATTTTCTCCTTTGCCTTTGTCTTTAAAAAAAGGTCAGCTGTAGTGGCATAGGAAAGCGTATCTATGTAATAAACAATATTGTTTTTCTGTTCTCTAGGACTCGGAAATAGTACGACTGCAGGCTAAGATATCCGGGTTAGAAAGAACTATTACAGCTATGAGAGCCGCAGAAAGTTTTAACGTCTCCCAGGTGTCTTTTGTTGAACAAGCAGGACCTTCAGGTAAACACTTCTTTTGTTCAGATTAACACTTCTTTTGTTCATGAAAACACTTCTTTTGTTCAGACAAACACGTCTTTTGTTCAGATAAACACTTCTTTTGTTCATGGAAGCACTTCTTTTGTTCAAATAAACACTTCTTTTGTTCGTGGAAGCACTTCTTTTGTTCAGATAAACACTTCTTTTGTTCATGTAAACACTTCATTTACTCAGGTAAACACTTCTTTTGTTCAGGTAAAGACCTCTTTTGGGCACTTTTGCCTGAATTGCATCAAAATCGGTGGATTATTACTCTCGGGACAAAGCTCTGTCATTCTTACAAGCAACAATATTTTTTTTACCTTTTTGTAAGCTTGTCTGTTTTTCGAAGAAAAAAAGTTGGGCTATTTTGATTTCCTTGGCGTTGTCACAAAACCTTACCTCATAACTAAAAAAAACATTCAAGTTTTCAAATGAAACTTAGTTCACATGTTCCTAGAAACAATATGCATATATATACCAAGTCACACAACACAGGCTTTAATCATTATTCAGAAATGCCCCTTTTTCGACTTAATATATATAGACAAAAACAGACGAGTGTTTGTGTTCTTGCTAAGGTTCATATCTTCGATACTTCTCATTGTGTTCCAATTTATTTGTTTCCCATATGCAGATGAGTTTGTATACAGCAGAAAACTTTTAATATGATAATGGAAAATGTAGAAATTGCTTAAAATTAGAAATTTCTCTTACTCTCAAAATGTTTCAACCTTGCATCAAAATTGTCATTCTAATTTTCCAGATGTTTTTCCCTCAGATGTTTTTTAATAAAAGTTCTATATAGATTGAATATTAAAAAAATTACCAGTTATGTATATTTTAGACCTCAGTAAATCTTTCCCACATACAGCAAATCTGCAGCAGATGACTTTGAAAACGTCTAGGCAAAAACAGGGAAAATCTCTATAATGATGGTAAAATTACTGATAAAAGTTGAAAACTTTGTCGCAAAAGGAGAAATTGCTTGTTTTGAGCAATTTCAACAATGGTCACAATGTTTTCAAAAGTAGTCTGCTGCAGAGGCGTCAGAAAGTGTCTTCATGTGGGGAAAAGATTAAATAGAACATAAGAGAAAATTATGTAAAATGCTGACAAATAAAAGCATACTCAAAGGATCCGGTTAACCCTTTCCCTCATATAGATGCTTTCTGACGCCTCTGCAGCAGACAGGTTTTTGAAAACATAGTGACAAATGAAGAAATTGCTCAAAACGAGCAATTTCTCCTTTTGCCACAATGTTTTCCACTTTTAGTCATAGGTTATCCATTCAATTATAGAGATTATCTATTTTTCGCTCACCTAAGCACAAAGTGCAAGGTGAGCTTTTGTCACTCACCGTCCGTCGTCGTCGTATGTCCGTCTGTTAACAATTTCCTACAAATGACTTCTCCTACTAAACCAATGAACAGATTTCAAAATAACTTCTCAGGAATGGTCCTTAGGTGGTCCTCTTTCAAAGTTGTTCAAAGAATTTAATTCCAAGTAGAACTTTGGTTGCTGTGGCATCAGAAAAGGGGAAAATTGTCAAATCTTAAAAAATCTTCTTGTCCAAAAGTACTGGCCTGATTTGAAAATTATTCTGCACAAATTTTCCTTGGGGTACCCTCTACCAAGATTGTTCAAATATTTCCGATCCATTGGAAAACATGGCCGCCAGGGGGCGGAGCTTATTTTCCTTATATGTGCATTGTTAAAACTTTAGAAATCTTCTTGTTCAAAAGTACTGGCCGGATTTGAAAATTATTTTGCACAAATGTTCCTTGGGGCACCCTTTATACCAAGATTGTTCAAATATTTCCGATCCGTTGAAAAACATGGCCGCCAGGGGGCGGAGCTTGTTTTCCTTATATGTGCATTGTTAAAACTTTCAAAATCTTCTTGTCCAAAAGTACTGGCCCGATTTGAAAATTATTTTGCACAAATGTTCCTTGGGGCACCCTCTGTTATTGTGCTTGACATAACCAATCGCAAAAAATAAATCAGGTGAGCGATCCAGGGTCATCATGGCCCTCTTGTTTGACAAAATATGTTTAAAGTCTGCTGCAGAATTGTCATATGAGGGAAAGGGTTAAGCACTGTTGGAAAAGTAAAAAATTACCATCAAACTATATGCAGGAAGGGTTTCTAGTTTCAAATTTTATCTTTTTTTTATTTTCAGGTCAAATATTTTCACCCTTGAAGAAGAGTAAACATATAATAGACAATGAGGATAGACAAGTTGACAGAAAGGAAGTGGTCCTATCTGATGTCTCGGTTAAAGTGCCAAACTCCCAGTATTCTCTCAAAAATATAGAATTTGGACAAGAAGTGGAGATCCACTTTTTATCGAAGGGTAGTAACAATAATAATAGTGATAACCTAAAAGAAAACATAGACCAGGAAAACATTGAACCTTCAGGACCAGTGCGAGTTTTGAATTTCTCGGAATGTGATGACAAAAATAACTACAATTCTGTAATACATAGACCTAAACCAGTCTTGCCAAGTAATGCTTACAGTAGAAATAGAGACTCAGCCCCTGGTGGGACTTCAAAGGAATCGACTGGGGCCGCCAAGCAACATTCCCAACCACAAAGTGCTTTTTCAAGAATTTCTAAGGAGAAGAAACAAGGTAAAGAAGACAAGGCTCTTCCTGGAGAAAAAGAATTAGGTAATAAGACTCTTCATATCTCGATGCAAAACGCTTGTAACTATATATAATAACAACCGTTTTGCATGATGCCAACGATTTGTGAATGCTACTTAACCCTTTTCTTCATACGACAATTCTGTAGCAGACGACTTTGAACATATTTTGACAAAAAATAGAAAATCTCTATAATTGAATGGATAACCTATGACTAAAAGTGGAAAACATTGTGGCAAATGAAGAAATTGCTCGTTTTGAGCAATTTCTTCATTTGTCAGAGGCCAATTTTTTACTTAAAATCTTCCAAGTAGCCTGTTACAGATTTGCAGCCTGTTACAGATTTGTTGTATGTGGGAAAGGGTTAAATAAATCAATAGATTTCAATGGTTGACAAGACAAAATGCAAAGGCTTATTTGCTGTCAAATTACAAGATTATCTGTAAAGTTAAAGAATATTTCATGCCTGTTTGTCCAAACCCCCACTGGTGTAGTGACCACCTTGGGTGCGGTAGGTCGCGTTTTTGATCCCAAGCTTGGTCATACCAAGAACTTCATAAATGGTAGTAATGGCCCAGGTTTGCTGGGTCAGCATTATGACTGACTGGTGTCAGGATAAATGGAACAGTAGTACTGGTAACTTACCCATGAAACTCCATGATATAACTGAACAATTGTTGAAAGCGGCGTAAAACACCAAACAATAGAGTTTGTCCAATGATAAAATGGCAAGAGATTGATTCATACTTTTTCCTATGCACACAACGTTTGATCCATCTTTAGTTAATAAATATTTTAATCCTTTGTTAACATACAACAAATCATTATCAGACGACTTTTATAACATATAATATGTAAAGTGTCTATAAATAAAAGTAAGATTATCAAATTGGATTTAAGCAATTTTCAAGTTATGAGAAATGTTTCCTTTTGCCGCAATGATATCAATCGTTTGCTGCGGATGTGTCAAAATGCTATTTATATGTGGGAAAGTGTTATTACATTGTGGGTGAAAGAGAATTTGCTCATGTTGACTTATTTCTCCATTTCCCATGTGATAGGGTTATATGCTCAGACTTTTCCAAAGCAGACAACTATAAAAATGGCGGAAGAGATAACAAATTAATTTGCTGTACCTTTCAGAACCCCTGACTGCTATGAGACTATATAACCCTGAAAGTTTTGATGTCAGTGTGGATAACGCGGATCCGGAACAATGGTAAGTATTTACTCTTTCCCACATATGGAAAATCTGCAGCAAGCAACTTTAAAAATATTTAGGCTACATTGCAAAAAATCTCCATAAATGAAAGTACCGGTATAATTTTTGAAAGGAGTTTGTATATGGGAAAGGGTAAAAAGTGAAAATGTGTATGTGTAAAAGTAGTTAATGTCACTGATGTCACGGATATGACCTCATGTTTGTCGGCTTTGTTATCATGTGAATAATTCTTGTGTTAAATAAAAACTCATGTGTTTGGGGGTTAGATATTAATAAGATTATTTAGATAAAACACATAGGGTGATAACTCTTTATAAAATGCCATTTTCAAATCCTCCCATTTAAAAAAATTCTAAACCAATAATCTCAAAATGTGGTCAAAAGGCTTATGAAGTTAAACTTGAAACCATTGTGGCAAAAGGGGAATTTGCTCATCATGAGCAATCTCAACTTTTTGAATAATGGTCTTAATTAAAGAAAGTCTGCTGCAGTTGTTTCAAAATATGGAAAAGGGTTAAAGAAAAATATACAAAGAAATATACCAACATGTCAGTGATTTTATTTCCAGTATGAAAGCACTACATGAACGAATAAGAGCTAATGAACTTCGCCAACAAGATATAGACAGACAGCTGCAGAGTTTAGAAGACGAGGATGGGAACCAGTCCGATAGATGATTGAGTCTATCTTTAGTTTTATTTTAGTTATCTGCTTTGACAAGCATACAATAGGAATCACTTATCCCTTTCCCACATACAACAATTCTGCAGCAGACGGCTTTAAAAACATACACGAAATTGTTTGGAAACTCTCTTCAAATGAAAGTACAATAATTGAATAGAGTTGAAAACGTGGTAACAAAAGGAGAAATTGCTTGTTTTGAGCAATTTCTTCTTTTATTGCCATGTTTTCAAAAAGAAAATATTTTGTCAAAAAATAGAAAATCTCCATAATTGAATGGGTAACCTATGACAAAAAGTGAAAAACATTGTGGCAAAAGGAGAAATTGCACGTTTTGTGCAATTTCTTCTTTGTCACTATGTTTTCAAAAAGCCTTCTGCTGCAGAGGCGCAAAAAGCGTCTATATGAGGGAAAGGGTTAATATTTTTTCAAAGTCGTCTGCTGCCGATTTGTTGTAATTAAAGAGCTTGGAAACCTTTTTGGGGTGGGGAAATGAAAGAATATCTATGAACTAAAGAATGATGACTGAAAAGAGATGAAAACATAAATTTTCTCCTTTTCCCACAATGTTTTCAAAAGCCTTCTGCTGCAGATGCCTCAAAATGTGTCTGCAAGTGGAAAAGGATTAAATTTAAGATCTCTCAGTAAAGGGTGTATATCTAGTTTTTAAAATTCTTATTGGAACGCCAAACTGTACGTTGTTGGTACTCGGATATTACCTCCTGATTGAAGATGCAAATGTATAGCCTAGAGGAATGTAATCGATCGAATAAATAATTGTAGCTGATGTTATTTGTGTTTGAATCATGCTGTCTGGCATGTTTGAAATTAGATTTTGCTTAGTTTTCCAACAGTTTTCAAGCCCAGTTCCCATATTTTAACCCTTTCCCTCATATAGACGCTTTCTGACGCCTCTGCAGCAGACAGCTTTTAGCAAACATAGTGACGAAAGAAGATTATAGATATTTTCTTTTTTTTTGACAAAATATGTTCAAAGTCGGCTGCTGCAGAATTGTCGTATGAGGGAAAGGGTTAAAGTAACTTGCCCGTAATCTTCCCTGAAGGTTACTTTAGTAACTCCGTTTTAACCATTTATTGAGTTGCCATAATGTTGACTCAGCGGATGTGTTGTTGTTGGGAAATTATGAGAATATTATTGATATTAGGTTGAAAATATTGCGGGAGTTAACCCTTTCCCTCATACAAAAATTTTGCAGCAGACGTCTGAACACATTTTGTCAAAAAATAAAAAATCTCTATAATTGAATGGATAACCTATGACAAAAAGAGGAAAACATTGTGGCAAAAGGAGAAATTGCACGTTTTGTGCAATTTCTTCTTTTGTCACTATGTTTTCAAAAAGCCGACTGCTGCAGAGGCGTCAAAAAGCGTCTATATGAGGGAAAGGGTTAAGATGAAATTGTTTGTTTGGTTTGCTTAAAAAAAAGCAATTTCTACTTTTCCAATAATGTTTCAGAAGTCGTCTGTTACAAAAGTTTTTAAATGTTATCTGTGGGTGATAGGACATTACCAATCAGAATGTCCTTTTTCAATAGTTAAGTTATATTTAATGATACTGTCTCTTGTTGTATTGTTTAACCCTCTCCCTCATGCCACAAATCTGCAGGAGATGACTTTGAAAACATCTGGATAGAAATATGGAAAACCTCTAAAAAAATGAAAGTGTAATTGATTGAAAAGAGTCGAAAATACTCTGGCAAAACTAGAAATTGCTTATTATGAGTAATTTATGCTTTTGCCACAATGTTTTCAGAAGTCATCTCCTGCAGAGGCGTAAGAAAGTGTCTACATGTTTGAAAGGGTTAAAATCTGAATTGTATGGATAGACTTTTAATGACTTTTATAATTATTGTATGTTAATATTTATATACTATCGAATTACATGAATTCTATTCAAAAGGTTTTGAGTTTTCTTTGCCTCGTGGTTCGTACCAGGGTGACTATATTACTTCATTATAGTCACCCTTTTCGTACCAATGATAGACCCATTCCTTTTACCCTTTCCCACTTACAGCAAATCTGCAGCAGACGACTTTGAAAACATAGTGACAAAATCCTTAAAACGCAATTCAAATACAGTTAACCACACAGGTAACTGTATAATGCAGACGGAACGGAACGTGTTTGGGGGGACTCGAGCCCATAGCAAGTGAACTTTGATTTACCTCTAGACGTCACTATTATGCACAAGTAATGAATAGTTCTGTAGGTCGTTGTTCCGTTCCGTTCCGCAAAATACAGTTTCCCACCACACAGGTAACTGTATAATGAGGAATGGAACGGACCAATATATATATATATATATATATAAGTATGGAACATACATTAACTCTTTCAGTGCCGAATTGTTTAAAGTAGACTCTTCAATGTTCAAAATCGGGTGTCCATTTCTCTTGTAATAAGAGTTTTGGAATATTGTTATAACTTATAGCAAACAATGCTGATTCCAGGTGAGACAGCTCGTTACGAGCTGACTCACCTGAATCAGTATTGTTTGCAAAAACCTCAATATTGCCTCCGGCGCTGAAAGAGTTAAGGCGAACATCCGTGCTAAAGAAACCTATATCTCGATGCAAAAAAAAAATCACAAGTGCAATTTTTTTTAAACTTTAATTTCTCACAAATCTGTTGATAGTTTTCTCTTATGAACAGCGACATGACGGAATACACCTATAACAACCTATATTTTTTCTTGGTAAGACTTTAGACTTAATTTAGCCCGAATAAAGGATTAAAATTATTTAAAACCTATATGTTTTTGGAGATATACGCAGATTGATTTACAACATATAGCAGCGTGTTTTTTTTAACTGGAATTACTGTTTTTCATTACATGTTTAATCATTTCAGACACAGAACGACGATTTCAACCTGTGTAGCATACACTGCTTAAAAACAAGGTCAACATTAAAGGAGATATGACTTTTCATATTGTGCAAAATCCATGCATTGAGGGTTTACCTCGACCATGGCTGGTCTTTATTCAACACGAATACTATAGTAATGCAACCAGTGAGAAGAGCATAATCATGTACTTTTACTAAATGCACAAATGTTTTGAAGAAAGTGTTATACAATCCATTACTCGATGCAGACGACATTTAAACGCCTTTGCAGCAGATGACTTTTGAAAACATTGCGACAAAATGGCATATTGCTAATAATGATAATGTTTTAAACATTACATGAATAAAACAATACGTGTTCTTGTATAGTTATTATTACAATTGTTTGAAAACATGTAATAGGGGCAGACGACATATCAGTTTTATCTGAGGGAAGCGGTAAAACACTGTTGTCGCTCAATGGACACCCTCTATATTAGTAACATATAATTGTTGAGTAACAATTCGTGTCCGTGCGAGTAAAATAAAATTACGTATTGAAGTAATAGGCCTCTGAATTCACTGAGACTAACTTCACTCACTTCACTCACTTCCCTCTCACCAACCTACCCGCACATCAGTCGGCTTGAGTCATCTCACAAAGCACAGCACATCACTCACATCACACAGCTCACCTTCCACTCACACAGCACAACAATCACATAATTCCCACAACTCAGCCAACCAATCACACAGCACTCCCGCACATCAGTCACCCTGAGACATCTCCCCCACACACCACTCGCATTACACCAACAACTCAACAATCATTACCCCCACAATTCACCTTCCACTCACACTGGACACCACCTAACATCATCACACAGCACAACACTAACATAACTTCCACAACTCACCCACACAGCTCACCACTTACCCACACAGCACAACACTAACATAACTTCCACAACTCGCCCACACAGCTCACCACTCACCACTTACCCACACAGCACACCACTCACCACTTACCATCCCAATCACACAGCATGACACTTACATTATTCACACAGCACGACACTTAACATCACACAGCACACCACTCACCCACACAGCACACCACTCACAACTCACCCACACAGCACACCACTCACAATACCAATCACACAGCACGACACTCACAGCACACCACTCACTCACTCACCACTTACCATCCCAATCACACAGCACACCACTTATATTATTCACACCGCACACCACTTGACATCACACAGCACAACACTGACATAACTCTCACATGCCCAATCACACAGCACAGAACTCAACATCAGACAGAACTGCTGCAACATTTGGAAACCCATATAAGTATCCACTTGAAAAAGGTATATTTAAAAGTGTATTTGACTTTATCACTTGTTTATTATTAAAGGTAATTTTTCCACTAGTTTTCATGCAAATATACCAGGTTTTCAGGAACACGCGTAAACACATACTGCTCGCAGAACGGTTTCAGTTCTCCCCTCAAGCCATCATAATATAACCAACCATGTCGTATGTGCGTGAAGTTAGTCAGAATAGCTGGAACAACCGGAACAGCCGGAACTCCGACTGTATTAACCAACCGCAACAACCGGAACAGTCGGAACTCCGACTGTATTAACCAACCGCAACAGCAGAAATTTCAGTTACACCGGCTGTATTAACCAGCCGGAACAAGCAGAACTCCGGCTACTTCGACAGTATTAACTAACCGGAACCGGCGAAACTCCGGCTGTAATTGCCAGCCGGAACAGCTAGAACTCCGGATTAGAGTGTATTAACCAGCATGAACAGCCGGAACTCCCGCTACACCGGCTGTATTAACCAGCCGGAACTCCGGTTACACCGGCTGTATTAATCAACCGAAACTCCGGCTATTGCAGCTGTATTAACCAGCCGGAACAGGCGGAACTCCAGCTACTACGGCTGGTCATGGTAGCCGGCTGACGCAACACGAAGTCAGTTAGAGGCGCTTTCACCTGGCATGCATCAATCAACCGTCCAATCCATCTATCTCGAACAATAGGCACGCCAAAACAAGGGTTGGGGCCACTCTGTCGGCCCAACTCCGGCTGGGTTTTCCAGGGGTGCCATAAATCTGAGTGGAATCCGGTTAATGCGACTTGGCGCCAGAGTGTGGCACTTTCACTTGACACATGTCACGATGCCAGTTAAGCTCTCAAATTCGAACAGGACGGGTACAAAGTCGGGACTTTGTTGGGAAATTCTAACTCCGGCTGGGCATGGCAGCCGGCTGACGCAACTTGGCGAAACAGGACCTCATGCAACACGATGTCAGTTTGAGGCGCTTTCACCTGACACGCATCAATCAACCGTCCAATCCATCTATCTCGAACAATAGGCACGCCAAAACGAGGTAGGGAGCCACTCTGTCGGCCAAACTGCGGCTGGGTTTGCCATAAATCCGGGTGGAATCCGGCTAGCGTGACTGGGAGCCAGAGTGAGTCACTTTCACCTGACATATGTCAGGAGGCCAGTTTAGCTCTCTTATTCGAGCAATATACAGCCGATGTTGGGATGTAGACTTGGCCAAAATGCCATCTTCATCTGAACATTGCAGCCATCTGCCATCTGCCATAAATCCGGGTGAAGTTCGGCTAGTGCACTTTCACCTGACACATGTCACGATGCCAGTTAAACTCTCTAATTTGAACAGGACAGGGGCAAAGTCGGAACTTCCCCTGATGCTCAGGCAGATTGACAGTTACACCGGTTTACCTAAAATACGCAATGGAGATTTTTCGGCGAAATGGGCGAAATGGAGAGGAAAAGACGCAATGGAGATAAAATATGATGTTAAGGCCGTATTTGTCAATTTAAAATTACCTATTCGTATATTGAATGTTTATTGTATATATATTTGAGTATTAAAATTACAATTGTTTTATTACTTTGTTAGTTATTTGATGTTCTCTCTTTTTTCTTATAACCATATTCTATAAAGACTATGATGCATGGTCATTTTAGGGCGAAATGGACTTCGAGTTGTGATTTAATGAAAAAATCAATGGGTTTGTTTAATGTTATTCATGGCGAAATGGAGATTTCTGCCTTGGCGAAATGTAGATTTCTGACTTGGCGAAATGTTGATTTCTGTCTTGGTGAAATGTTGATTTATGCCTTGGCGAAATGGAGAATCTTAGCTATATTGGGAAATTAATAAACAAATGTTGGGAAATTGAGATGTTTTGTCCCCTATAAAATAAAAATTAAAAAAATTAAAAAATAAAATTCCCTGGCGAAATGGAGATTTTCTCTCACGCGAAATAGAGTTTTCTGCTCTAAACATACAAAAATGCTTGTCGAAAACTTGTATATTGTCATTTTATAAAAATGTTGACAGAAAAAGTTGCCAAATGAAAATAATATCTTGCGAAATGGAGATTTTGCTTTGGCGAAATGTAGATTTATGCTTGGCGAAATGGAGATTTTCGCGTTGACGATCAATTGACTAAGCCTGTTGTGTACACAGTGGCAGTCATATTTTAAAAGGTGTCAATTAGGCATGCGTGCCGTTACATCATACAACAAACACCTTATTGAATGTGTGAGTGTAGCCATTAAACACATACCTCTTATCAAGTTGTGAAAAACGATTGACTAATTAAATGCTAATTATAACATATATTACCCCATCAATGTTTAATGAAATATCCCCGACCAATTTATCTCTTTAAACAAGCCGCATTAAAGGGATATTGTTTATCATACATTTACTGATATTCTTTAATGAGTATAATTACAGAAAATGAGAAGGTATATATAGCAGATCCTGCTATTCTACTATTCTTATTACCTCACGAAATATATAAGTTCAATATCATATAAATCGTCAGGAATTGTGTCAAAATCCCTAAAAAATATTTGTGATATGTGTGTTCAGATAATTGTAAGGATTATTGCATTTTCTGCGAGGTATGTACTTTCAAGTATATCTTTCATATATATATTCTAAATTAGATTTGACAGATTTGTCCTTTTGTCACGATGTTAACTTATTACATAGATAAGATGTCTGTTGCAATTTGTTTAATCTATCAGCTTTGCATGAGCTACAAATAATGTGGTAAAAGGAGAAACTATTGTCATAAATAATTTGTCCTTTTGTCACGATGTTAACTTATTACAAAGATAAGATGTCTGTTGCAATTTGTTTAATCTGTCCGCATTTATATCAGCTTTGCATGATCTAGAAATAATGTGGCAAAAGGAGAAATTACTTTCATAAATAATTTGTCCTTTTGTCATGATGTTATATGCATATGATATGTAAATGATTTTTCAATTAGAATATCTCCCTTGTCGTGATGTTTTCATTTACATGTAAAGTATACACAAGAATATTGGTTTTATAAAATTTATTTTCACTTGTATAATTATCACAACGTTTTTTTGAAAGTATTTAGAATGTTAGAGTTAAATATCTTGAGACCACCTTCAACTTTTCCTGGGTGTACCAAGTCTTTATCGTAATGTCGCGGAAACATGAGTCTCTTACCAACTTCTATGAAATCTGCACCAAGTTCTCTCTTAAGTTTTTTATTGATTGAGCGTCGCATCACAGTAAATGTTTTAATGCTTAGCCCAGTCCATATTGGGAACTTTCCACGAGCTAGAATACTTGCAACGAATACTCTTTTCACCCCATATCTGTATAATTCGTTCACAACGTACATAATGTCATGAAACACTGCATCTGGATTCGTTGTTGAGTTGATGTCGTTGCCACCCAAATTGAGAAAAACATATCTGAAATAGAAAAAATATCATTATATATAACATTTATATAAATTAATAGACAGTAAGTAGGGAAGATATAGAAACACAAGTATAGCCGTTGTCAATTAACCCTATATTAAATAAAGAAAATCGAAGAATTAGCGTTCAAGTCAGCAATAAAACAATGCCTACCAACAGCGACTCATGTATTGTGTACCAGACATTTAAAAAATAACATCAACAAATATATGGAAGACAACGCCAAACTCAATCTCATTGAAAGAAGGAACATACTAGAACTAATATTTGGTGAAACTGGTATCGTTAACTCAAAAGACAACGACACATATGCCAGTAGGGTAGAACGTATGAAGAAAACTATAGCCGAATACGACGACAGTTCCAATTTAGCAAATCATTTATTCAATCGTGTATTGCCATTACTCTTTGATCATGTTATAATCCCAGCCAGAGAAAATAAAATAAAAATAAATTGGACTTTCAATAATTCTGAAAGTGCAAACCACATTTTGAAATCAGCATTAAGTTGGAGAGCTAGTGATTTGTGCAAATTTATTAACACCTGGCAGCGAATCGTTGAGTCCGAATTTAAAGAAAGAGAGCGTGCCATTCGGGACATGGGTAGTTTTAAATTAGACTCATGTTTTATTCAGCATCTCATTAACATTGATTCGTGGTCAACACTTTGTAGTGATCAGCAAGACAAGCGAATTCGGCGTTTCCGAAGAGATAAAGGGCGCTACAATCAGAACGAAATAATTTCTACAAACGGTTTAAGAACCGTTATTACAACACCCACTGCTGGCAAAAAACCAAATCAAGTGAAGAGAAAGACAGTTAGACATACATACATACAGAAAGACATGGACATCGATCCATCCTTTCAGCCAGATAGCCAGCCTGACACAACAGTTAACATATATAAATTAAGCTTCTGTTCTGTTCTATCATATATCACACAAACACGGATTTATGTTTCACCTAGAAACAATTATCATTGGCTGATATATAGTTATCGTATGCACGTGTATATTGTCAATCTTTTTAATATCAATCCTATATGAATAACGTTTTTTATTTTTTCTGTTCTTTATAACAGAAATCCAGACAGATGTTTAGCATTAAACCAATTGTCATCGTCTGATATGTTTCGTATGCACATGTATAATGTTAATCTGCTGAAGATGAACCATGGATACATGAATAAAGCCTCTGTTATATTCCGTTCTGTTATGTTCGGCTCTGGTATGTTTGGTTCTGTTATGTTCTAGTCACACAACCTGATGTTTCACATAAAACAATTATCATCGTCTGATACATATTTCGTATGTATATTGTAACTATTCTTAAGATCAATCATATATGAATAAAGCTTCTGTTCTGTTCTATTATATATCACACAAACACTGACTGCTAGAACACCTATATTAACATCGTCTGATATATAGTTTTCGTATTCCCAATGTATATTGTATATTATATTATGTATACAGGTTCCGTTCTGTTCTGTTCTATATCACAGACACCCAGACAGAGGTTTAGCATTAAACCAATTGTCGTCGTCTAATATTTTTCGTATTCATATTTACAATGTAAATCTTTTTAAGATGAACTATATATTTTATGAATAAAGTTTATATTCTGTTCTGTTAAGTGATATGAGGGAAACATTGTGGAAAGTGACACGAAACACGCCAACCTGTAGTAGTTGAAACATCGTTGACAAAAGTGTATAACCTGTAAGTATTATCTGCATGGCCCTTATATTCATCTAAATTATATACAAACATTCATTTAGGAGAAAGTACACCAGTGTGATACTCAAATGTATCGCCAACGCGCGTATTCCACTTTTATTCCGCCATTGTAAACGTTTAAACGTAGTCCGATCCTAGGTTGTTTTGGCATTTGGTAGTAGAAGAAACTCTCCCCTATCCAACCAACCATATAATCGGTTCGGCTTAGATCACTATATTCAAGAAAAAGACCAGTGCCCATTCTCAAACTTTGCTATCCCGGTCTCACTAGAGTACTAATTAACTTAAGTGTAAATACAATCGCGTTCAAAACCTTCTTGCAAATATTCATATAAACTTCAATGTCAAATATCTTCTGTCGACTGTCTCTCTCTCTTCATCGCTGTTTTGCGTAACATTCCATGTACCTATCCTCTACATAAAGACATAAATACACACACACTAGACCACCAGGAATTTATAATCATGGAAATATTTCATTCTGGCCTGATGTATCCGACGTGTCTGTCATGGTTAGAATTCTTTTAGATAAATATTTCTATATGCACTGCTGCATTTCTTCTTAACCGATTACAATTCTACCTTCTGTACTTTCAGTACTTTGATTTACAATATAAATTTAATTATGCAGACACTCAAATGTGTGCGAAAACATTGTAGTGTAAAATGGCACCAGATTAAGGAAATTTATTTTTAAAAACAAATTCAAAATACATTTTAATTAATTAGGAACAATTTCTATTTTCATGCTGTTTACAGTTAATTTCTAAATGAAACAAAATTAACTGAATAACTGATCAATGTTCGTAACCATTCATACACCACTTTCAGTGATATCCTTGTACTTTCAACATCATTGTACATTTAAATCTTTGGGGTTTCATGTGAACCATCCTCGGTCGTGGCACTACGGTCATGGTGGAGTGCCCTTGGACAAGGCACATTTTCTAGCCTAGTACTGGTTTGTTTACCCAGGGATCATGAATAAGTGAACTGTCGCCGTGATATAACTGAAATAATGTTGAAAGCGGCGTAAAACCCCAATAAATAAATAAATTCATGTGAACCCGTCTTTCAGTACTCTGAGTATTTTGATTTTAAGGAGATTATAATCATAGAGTATTCATATACTTTCGTGGGACTCTGGTAGTCATCTTCTAGATAGTATAGTGGTAAGTATCCCCGCCTGTCACGCGGGAGACCGGGGTTCAATTCCCCGTCTGGAAGTATTTATTTCTTTTTCATTTTATTAAAGTGCGTGATTTACGTTTCTTTTTAGAAAACATAAAGCTCAACAACTCGTAGAAATTTGAGAAAGATACATTTGAACGAATCTTACTCACATTGTACTCTCTTCGATTGGATAAATATTTTCATATGCACTGCTGCATCTCTTCTTAACCGATTGCATTTCTACCTTTTGTACTTTCAGTACTTTGATTTACAATATAGAGACACTCAGATGCGTGCGAATAAACATTGTAGTGTAAAAAGGCACCAGATAAAGGTAATTTATTTTTAAAAACAAATTAAAAATACATTTTACCTAATTAGGAACGATTTTCATGCTGTTTACAGTTAATTTGTAAATTAAACAAAATTAACTGAATATTGATCAATGTTCGTAACCATTCATACACCACTGTCAGTGATATCTTTGTACTTTCAACATCTTTGTACATTTAAATCTTTGGGTTTTCATGTGAACCCGTCTTTCAGTACTCTGAGTATTTTTATTTTAAGGAGATTATAATCATAGAGTGTTAATATATTTTCGTGAGACTCTCGTAGTCATCTTCTAGATAGTATAGTGGTAAGTATCCCCGCCTGTCACGCGGGAGACCGGGGTTCAATTCCCCGTCTGGACGTGTTTTTTTTTTTTTTCATTTTATTAAAGTGTGTGATTTACGTTTCTTTTTATAAAACATAAAGCTCAACAACTCGTAGAAATTTGAGAAAGATACATTTGAACGAATCTTACTCACATTGTACTCTCTTCGATTGGATAAATATTTATATATGCACTGCTGCATTTCTTCTTAACCGATTGCAATTCTACCTTCTGTACTTTCATACTTTGATTTACAAGACCCATTTAAACCCATAGGCGTACGAAAACATTATAGTGTAAAATGGCACCAGATTAAGGTAATTTATTTTTAAAAACAAATTCAAAATACATTTTAATTAATTATGAACAATTTCTATTTTCATGCTGTTTACAGTTAATTTGTAAATGAAACAAAATTAACTGAATATTGATCAATGTTCGTAACCATTCATACACCACTATCAGTGTTGTCTTTGTACTTTCAACATCATTGTACATTTACATCATATTTGGGTTTTCATGTGAACCCGTCTTTCAGTACTCTGAGTATTTTGATTTTAAGGAGATAATAATCATGTAATGTTTATGATATATTTTCGTGAGGTTGTCATCTTCTAGATAGTATAGTGGTAAGTATCCCCGCCTGTCACGCGGGAGACCGGGGTTCAATTCCCCGTCTGGAAGTATTTTCATTTTCTTTCATTTTATTAAGGTGCGTGATTTACGTTTCTTTTTATAAAACATAAAGCTCAACAACTCGTAGAAATTTGAGAAAGATACATTTGATCGACTCTTACCCACATTGTACTCTCTTCGATTGGATACATATTTATATATGCACTGCTGCATCTCTTCTTAACCGATTTCAATTCTACCTTCTGTACTTTGAGTATTTTGATTTACAAAATAAATTTAATTACATTGATGCAAACAATCAAAGGTGTACGAAACATTGTTAGGTAAAATGGCACCAGATTGAGGATTTTGTTTTAAAAAACAAATTCAAAATACATTTTAATTAACTACGAACAATTTCTATGTTCATGCTGTTTACAGTTAATTTGTAAATGAAACAAAATTAACTGAATATTGATCAATGTTCGTAACCATTCATACATCACTGTCAGTGATATCTTTGTACTTTCAACATCTTTGTACATTCAAATCTTTGGGTTTTCATGTGTACTCTGAGTTTTTAATTTAACGAGATAATAATCATGTAGTATCATATGTTTTCGTGAGACTCTAGTAGTTATCTTCTAGATAGTATAGTGGTAAGTATCCCCGCCTGTCACGCGGGAGACCGGGGTTCAATTCCCCGTCTGGAAGTATTTTTATTTTTTTCATTTTATTAAAGTGCGTGATTTACGTTTCTTTTTATAAAACATAAAGCTCAACAACTCGTAGAAATTTGAGAAAGATACATTTGATCGACTCTTACCCACATTGTACTCTCTTTAATTGGATAAATATTTATATATGCACTGCTGCATCTCTTCTTAACCGAGTCTGGAAGTATTTATTTTTTTCATTTTATTAAAGTGCGTGATTTACGTTTCTTTTTATAAAACATAAAGCTCAACAACTCGTAGAAATTTGAGAAAGATACATTTGAACGAATCTTACTCACATTGTACTCTCTTCGATTGGATAAATATTTATATATGCACTGCTGCATCTCTTCTTAACCAATTGCAATTCTACCTTCTGTACTTTCAGTATTTTGATTTACAAGATAAATTTAATTACATTTATGCAGACACTCAAATGTGTGTGAAAACATTGTAGTGTAACATGGCACCAAATTAAGGTCATTTATTTTTAAAAACAAATTCAAAATACATTTTAATTAATTAGGAACAATTTTCATGCTGTTTACAGTAAATTTGTAAATGGAACAAAATTAACTGAATATTGATCAATGTTCGTAACCATTCATACACCACTATCAGTGTTTTCTTTGTACTTTCAACATCTTTGTACATTTAAATCTTTGGGTTTTTATTTGAACCCGTCTTTCAGTACTCTGCATATTTTGATTTTAAGGATATAATAATCATAAAGTGTTCATATACTTCCGTGAGACTCTAGTAGTCGACTTCTAGATAGTATAGTGGTAAGTATCCCCGCCTGTCACGCGGGAGACCGGGGTTCAATTCCCCATCTGGAAGTATTTTTATTTTATTTCATTTTATTAAAGTGCGTGATTTACGTTTCTTTTTAGAAAACATAAAGCTCAACAACTCGTAGAAATTTGAGAAAAATACATTTGATTGACTCTTACTCACATTGTACTCTCTTCGATTGGATAAATATTTTCATATGCACTGCTGCATCTCTTCTTAACCGATTGCATTTCTACCTTTTGTACTTTCATAATTAGATTTACAAGATAAATTTAATTACATTGATGCAAACAATCAAAGGTGTACGAAACATTGTAAGGTAAAATGGCACTAGATTGAGGATGTTTTTTAAAAAACAAATTCAAAATACATTTTAATTAACTAGGAACAATTTCTATGTTCCTGCTGTTTACATTTAATTTGTTAATGAAACAAAATTAACTGAATATTGATCAATGTTCGTAACCATTCATACACCACTGTCAGTGATATCTTTGTACATTTAAATCTTTGGGTTTTCATGTGTACTCTGAGTATTTTTATTTTAAGGTGATAATAATCATGTAGTATCATATACTTTCGTGAGACTCTGGTAGTTATCTTCTAGATAGTATAGTGGTAAGTATCCCCGCCTGTCACGCGGGAGACCGGGGTTCAATTCCCCGTCTGGAAGTTTTTTGTTTTTTTTTCATTTTATTAAAGTGTGTGATTTACGTTTCTTTTTAGAAAACATAAAGCTCAACAACTCGTAGAAATTTGAGAAAGATACATTTGAATGAATCTTACTCACATTGTACTCTCTTCGATTGGATAAATATTTGTATATGCACTGCTGCATCTCTTCTTAACCGAGTGCAATTCTACCTTCTGTACTTTCAGTACTTTGATTTACAATATAAATTTAATTATGCAGACACTCAAATGTGTGCGAAAACATTGTAGTGTAAAATGGCACCAGAATAAGGTAAATTATTTTTAAAATGAATTAGGAACCGGCAATTTCTATTTTCATGCTGTTTACAGTTAATTTGTAAATGAAACAGAATTAACTGAATATTGATCAATGTTCGTAACCATTCATACACCACTGTCAGTGATATCTTTGTATTTTCAACATCTGTGTACATTTAAATCTTTGGGTTTTCATGTGAACCCGTCTTTCAGTACTCGGAGTATTTTGATTTTAAGGACATAATACTCATAAAGTGTTCATATACTTCCGTGAGACTCAAGTAGTCGACTTCTAGATAGTATAGTGGTAAGTATCCCCGCCTGTCACGCGGGAGACCGGGGTTCAATTCCCCGTCTGGAAGTAGTTTTTTTTTTTCATTTTATTAAGGTGGGTGATTTACGTTTCCTTTTATAAAACATAAAGCTCAACAACTCGTAGAAATTTGAGAAAGTACATTTGACCGACTCTTACTCACATTGTACTCTCTTCGATTGGATAAATATTTTCATATGCACTGCTGCATTTCTTCTTAACCGATTGCAATTCTACCTTCTGTTCTTTCATACTTTGATTTACAAGACCCATTTAAACCCATAGGCGTACGAAAACATTATAGTGTAAAATGGCACCAGATTAAGGTAATTTATTTTTAAAAACAAATTCAAAATACATTTTAATTAATTATGAACAATTTCTATTTTCATGCTGTTTACAGTTAATTTGTAAATGAAACAAAATTAACTGAATATTGATCAATGTTCGTAACCATTCATACACCACTATCAGTGTTGTCTTTGTACTTTCAACATCATTGTACATTTACATCATCTTTGGGTTTTCATGTGAACCCGTCTTTCAGTACTCTGAGTATTTTGATTTTAAGGAGATAATAATCATGTAATGTTAATATATTTTCGTGAGACTCTGGTAGTCATCTTCTAGATAGTATAGTGGTAAGTATCCCCGCCTGTCACGCGGGAGACCGGGGTTCAATTCCCCGTCTGGAAGTATTTATTTTTTTCATTTTATTAAAGTGTGTGATTTACGTTTCCTTTTATAAAACATAAAGCTCAACAACTCGTAGAAATTTGAGAAAGATACATTTGAACGAATCTTACTCACATTGTTCTCTCTTCGATTGGATAAATATTTATATATGCACTGCTGCATCGCTTCTTAACCGATTGCAATTCTACCATCAGTACTTTGAGTATTTTGATTTACAAGATAAATTTAATTACATTGATGCAAACAATCAAAGGTGTACGAAACATTGTAAGGTAAAATGGCACCAGATTGAGGATTTTTAAAAAAAAAAAAAAAATCAAAATACATTTTAATTAACTAGGAACAATTTCTATGTTCATGCTGTTTACAGTTAATTTGTAAATGAAACAAAATTAACTGAATATTGATCAATGTTCGTAACCATTCATACACCACTGTCAGTGATATCTTTGTACTTTCAACATCTTTGTACATTTAAATCTTTGGGTTTTCATGTGTACTCTGAGTATTTTTATTTTAAGGAGATAATAATCATGTAGTATCATATACTTTCGTGATACTCTAGTAGTTATCTTCTAGATAGTATAGTGGTAAGTATCCCCGCCTGTCACGCGGGAGACCGGGGTTCAATTCCCCGTCTGGAAGTATTTATTTTTTTCATTTTATTAAAGTGCGTGATTTACGTTTCTTTTTATAAAACATAAAGCTCAACAACTCGTAGAAATTTGAGAAATATACATTTGAACGAATCTTACTCACATTGTACTCTCTTCGATTGGATAAATATTTATATATGCACTGCTGCATCTCTTCTTAACCGATTGCAATTCTACCTTCTGTACTTTCAGTATTTTGATTTACAAGATAAATTTAATTACATTTATGCAGACACTCAAATGTGTGTGAAAACATTGTAGTGTAGCATGGCACCAAATTAAGGTCATTTATTTTTAAAAACAAATTCAAAATACATTTTAATTAATTAGGAACAATTTTCATGCTGTTTACAGTAAATTTGTAAATGGAACAAAATTAACTGAATATTGATCAATGTTCGTAACCATTCATACCCCACTATCAGTGTTTTCTTTGTACTTTCAACATCTTTGTACATTTAAATCTTTGGGTTTTTATTTGAACCCGTCTTTCAGTACTCTGCGTATTTTGATTTTAAGGATATAATAATCATAAAGTGTTCATATACTTCCGTGGGAATCTAGTAGTCGACTTCTAGATAGTATAGTGGTAAGTATCCCTGCCTGTCACGCGGGAGACCGGTGTTCAATTCCCCGTCTGGAAGTATTTTTATTTTCTTTCATTTTATTAAAGTGCGTGATTTACGTTTCTTTTTAGAAAACATAAAGCTCAATAACTCGTAGAAATTTGAGAAAGAAACATTTGACCGACTCTTACCCACATTGTACTCTCTTCGATTGGATAAATATTTTCATATGCACTGCTGCATCTCTTCTTAACCGATTGCATTTCTACCTTCTGTACTTTCATACTTCGATTTACAAGATAAATTTAATTACATTGATGCAAACAATCAAAGGTGTACGAAACATTGTAAGGTAAAATGGCACCAGATTGAGGATGTTTTTTAAAAAACAAATTCAAAATACATTTTAATTAACTAGGAACAATTTCTATGTTCATAGGGTTATGCTGTTTACAGTTAATTTGTAATTTGAAACAAAATTAACTGAATATTGATCAATGTTCGTAACCATTCATACACCACTGTCAGTGATATCTTTGTACATTTAAATCTTTGGGTTTTCATGTGTACTCTGAGTATTTTTATTTTAAGGAGATAATAATCATGTAGTATCATATACTTTCGTGAGACTCTGGTAGTTATCTTCTAGATAGTATAGTGGTAAGTATCCCCGCCTGTCACGCGGGAGACCGGGGTTCAATTCCCCGTCTGGAAGTATTTTTTTTTTTTTCATTTTATTAAAGTGTGTGATTTACGTTTCTTTTTAGGAAACATAAAGCTCAACAACTCGTAGAAATTTGAGAAAGATACATTTGATCGAATCTTACTCACATTGTACTCTCTTCGATTGGATAAATATTTATATATGCACTGCTGCATTTCTTCTTAACCGATTGCAATTCTACCTTCTGTACTTTCATACTTTGATTTACAAGACCCATTTAAACCCATAGTCGTACGAAAACAATATAGTGTAAAATGGCACCAGATTAAGGTAATTTATTTTTAAAAACAAATTCAAAATACATTTTAATTAATTATGAACAATTTCTATGTTCATGCTGTTTACAGTTAATTTGTAAATGAAACAAAATTAACTGAATATTGATCAATGTTCGTAACCATTCATACACCACTATCAGTGTTGTCTTTGTACTTTCAACATCATTGTACATTTACATCATCTTTGGGTTTTCATGTGAACCCGTCTTTCAGTACTCTGAGTATTTTGATTTTAAGGAGATAATAATCATGTAATGTTAATATATTTTCGTGAGACTCTGGTAGTCATCTTCTAGATAGTATAGTGGTAAGTATCCCCGCCTGTCACGCGGGAGACCGGGGTTCAATTCCCCGTCTGGAAGTATTTATTTCTTTCATTTTATTAAAGTGCGTGATTTACGTTTCATTTTATAAAACATAAAGCTCAACAACTCGTAGAAATTTGAGAAAGATACATTTGAACGAATCTTACTCACATTGTACTCTCTTCGATTGGATAAATATTTATATATGCACTGCTGCATCTCTTCTTAACCGATTGCAATTCTACCTTCTGTACTTTCAGTATTTTGATTTACAAGATAAATTTAATTACATTTATGCAGACACTCAAATGTGTGTGAAAACATTGTAGTGTAGCATGGCACCAAATTAAGGTCATTTATTTTTAAAAACAAATTCAAAATACATTTTAATTAATTAGGAACAATTTTCATGCTGTTTACAGTAAATTTGTAAATGGAACAAAATTAACTGAATATTGATCAATGTTCGTAACCATTCATACCCCACTATCAGTGTTTTCTTTGTACTTTCAACATCTTTGTACATTTAAATCTTTGGGTTTTTATTTGAACCCGTCTTTCAGTACTCTGCGTATTTTGATTTTAAGGATATAATAATCATAAAGTGTTCATATACTTCCGTGGGAATCTAGTAGTCGACTTCTAGATAGTATAGTGGTAAGTATCCCTGCCTGTCACGCGGGAGACCGGTGTTCAATTCCCCGTCTGGAAGTATTTTTATTTTCTTTCATTTTATTAAAGTGCGTGATTTACGTTTCCTTTTAGAAAACATAAAGCTCAACAACTCGTAGAAATTTGAGAAAAATACATTTGATTGACTCTTACTCACATTGTAATCTCTTCGATTGGATACATATGTTCATATGCACTGCTGCATCTCTTCTTAACCGATTGCATTTCTACCTTCTGTACTTTCATACTTCGATTTACAAGATAAATTTAATTACATTGATGCAAACAATCAAAGGTGTACGAAACATTGTAAGGTAAAATGGCACCAGATTGAGGATGTTCTTTAAAAAACAAATTCAAAATACATTTTAATTAACTAGGAACAATTTCTATGTTCATGCTGTTTACAGTTAATTTGTAAATGAAACAAAATTAACTGAATATTGATCAATGTTCGTAACCATTCATACACCACTGTCAGTGATATCTTTGTACATTTAAATCTTTGGGTTTTCATGTGTACTCTGAGTATTTTTTATTTTAAGGAGATAATAATCATGTAGTATCATATACTTTCGTGAGACTCTGGTAGTTATCTTCTAGATAGTATAGTGGTAAGTATCCCCGCCTGTCACGCGGGAGACCGGGGTTCAATTCCCCGTCTGGAAGTTTTTTTTTTTTTTCATTTTATTAAAGTGTGTGATTTACGTTTCTTTTTAGAAAACATAAAGCTCAACAACTAGTAGAAATTTGAGAAAGATAAACGAATCTTACTCACATTGTACTCTCTTCGATTCGATAAATAGTTATATATGCACTGCTGCATCTCTTCTTAACCAATTGCAATTCTACCTTCTGTACTTTCAGTACTTTGATTTACAATATAAATTTAATTATGCAGACACTCAGATGTGTGCGAAAAAACATTGTAGTGTAAGATGGCACAACAAATTCGAAATACATTTTAATTAATTAAGAACAATTTCTATTTTCATGCTGTTTACAGTTAATTTGTAAATGAAACAAAATTAACTGAATATTGATCAATGTTCGTAACCATTCATACACCACTGTCGGTGATATCTTTGTACTTTCAACATCTTTGTACATTTAAATCTTTGGGTTTTCATGTGAACCCGTCTTTAAGTACTCTGAGTATTTTGATTTTAAGGAGATTATAATCATTGAGTGTTCATATACTTTCGTGAGTCTCTAGTAGTCATCTTCTAGATAGTATAGTGGTAAGTATCCCCGCCTGTCACGCGGGAGACCGGGGTTCAATTCCCCATCTGGAAGTATTTTTATTTTTTTTCATTTTATTAAAGTGCGTGATTTACGTTTCTTTTTAGAAAACATAAAGCTCAACAACTCGTAGAAATTTGAGAAAAATACATTTGAACGAATCTTACTCACATTGTACTCTCTTCGATTGGATAAATATTTATATATGCACTGCTGCATCTCTTCTTAACCGATTGCAATTCTACCTTCTGTACTTTCATACTTCGATTTACAAGATCCATGCAGACACTTAAAGGCGTACGAAAACATTGTAGTGTAAAATGACACCTGATTAAGGAAATTTATTTTTAAAAACAAATTCAAAATACATTTTAATTAATTAGGAACAATTTCTATTTTCATGCTGTTTACAGTTAATTTCTAAATGAAACAAAATTAACTGAATATTGATCAATGTTCGTAACCATTCATACACCACTGTCAGTTATATCTTTGTACTTTCAACATCTTTGTACATTTAAATCTTTGGGTTTTCATGTGAACCCGTCTTTTAGTACTCTGTGTATTTTTATTTTAAGGAGATTAAAATCATAGAGTGTTCATATACTTTCGTGAGACTCTGGTAGTCATCTTCTAGATAGTATAGTGGTAAGTATCCCCGCCTGTCACGCGGGAGACCGGGGTTCAATTCCCCGTCTGGAAGTTTGTTTTTTTGTCTTTCATTTTATTAAAGTGTGTGATATAAGTTTTTCTTTAGAAAACATAAAGCTCAACAACTCGTAGAAATTTGAGAAAGATACATTTTATTGCCTCTTACTCACATTGTACTCTCTTCGATTGGATAAATATTTCTATATGCACTGCTGCATCTCTTCTTAACCGATTGCAATTCTACCTTATGTACTTTCAGTACTTTGATTTACAAGATCAATTTGATTATGCAGACACTCAAATGTGTGCGAAAACATTGTAGTGTAAAATGACACCAGATTAAGGTCATTTATTTTTAAAAAAAAAATCGAAATACATTTTAATTAATTAGGAACAATTTCTATTTTCATGCTGTTTACAGTTAATTTGTAAATGAAGCAAAATTAACTGAATATTGATCAATGTTCGTAACAATTCATACACCACTGTCAGTGATATCTTTTTACTTTCAACATCTTTGTACATTTAAATCATTTGGGCAGAGCCCCGGTAGCTCAGTCGGTAGCGACGCGGGCTGTAAATCTATGGGTTGTGAGTTCGAATCCCGGCTCGGCCAACTTTCTTTCCGACGATTGACAAAAGTCAATGCGACATGCGTCATTCGTCTTCCACCAATGGGCTAAGACTATGAGGAAAAGCAGCCAGTTGCTTGGGAAGATTGTTGTGTGGAGTACTGGTGTGAAAAAAAACAGGAAATGCATGAGTACGTGAACTGGCCGCCGTGATATAACTGAGAAATTGTTAAAAACGGCGTTAAACCCCAAACAATTAAATATTTGGGTTTTCATGTGAACCCGTCTTTCAGTACTCTGAGTATTTTGATTTTAAGGAGATAATAATCATTGAGTGTTTATATACTTTCGTGAGACTCTAGTAGTCATCTTCTAGATAGTATAGTGGTAAGGTAAGTATCCCCGCCTGTCACGCGGGAGACCGGTGTTCAATTCCCCGTCTGGAAGTATTTTTTTTTTTTTTTTTTTATTAAAGTGTGTGATTTACGTTTCTTTTTAGGAAACATAAAGCTCAACAACTCGTAGAAATTTGAGAAAGATACATTTGATCGACTCTTACTCACATTGTACTCTCTTCGATTAGATGTGTTTTATGCTTCCACGATATACGTCAAGTGTACGGATGGGTTTGAAAACTAGTTCAATAGTTTGAGTCTTTATGTCATGCACTGTTTGATTTATTTAGAATGTTTTATACACAAGTAAGTTGTAATTTATATTGTTTTCGTTAAGAACACTTTAGCTTTCGTCTCGGCAAAGGGTGTCTAGACATTCACCTCTATTCGGAGATATAAACCTTTAACTGATATGTTCTAGTTCTTTATTTGCATAACATTTTACATGTTGTTGCAACATATACATAATAAACAATTGTATAGCAATACATATAGTATAGTTTCAATATGGGACAACTGCTTAATTCTTATCCGACAGTTAGATTGGAAGTGAGAGACCGCTCGAAATGATTGACATCTCAATTGCCAGCGGTGTTCTCGACTCAGATTTAATACTATACTTCATGTTTGAATCTTTACAAACCGAACCACTATACAAATAGCATATGAAGTAAATGGTTATTAGTCGCCGGGCAGAAGCCCGCGACTTCTATTTTTAATAGGTTTTCGGAAATCACATGGGAGGAGGGGTTATTATTAAAAAAAAAAAAAAAAATTAAATGTCTTGAACATATTACACTTGCGTTTGTTTAAAAACACTAAGTTATGACACATCTAAAATGAAATAAATATTCCGATGTTTTAAGTATGTGCAGTTTCTTTATTTTGACTGGCATTTACGTTTTTGTGTTTTATTTACGAAGACAAATAGTCCCTATTAGCTAGACTGGGATACTTTATTTTCATAAACTATGTAATCAAAAGGCGATAACTACAAACCTTTACGTCGCACAGTTTAATTTGATTACATACGCGCACCTGCTTGCAGCCGATTATCGGTATTAAAATCACGTCGAATTCTCCTTTTAATAGATAAGTATCAACATAAACTGGTAACAGAAACAAAAATAAGAATAATTGGTGAAAATATGTCTCAAATATAAGCCTGTTTATCGGTCGTGAACGTCGAAACGCCTTTTCCTCAGTTTGTGACCTAGTTTCATATTGTCAAAATGTAAACAAAGCGAAGTAACCGGAAGTAAAATGTAAACTTAGAAAAGTGACTTTTTTATGCATACAAAAAATTTGAAACGATCGAGGGTCAACATTTCGAAAGAATGCTAAAACACCTTATTACAGATAGATAGCTAATATTACACACTTAAATGTTTAAATATATGTGATATTAAATGATTAGTTGGCTTGAAACAAATTAAGAGAAGAACGAACTCTGATAAACAATAGATTTAGAAATAAAGAAAATCTGCTCTTTCGCACCCAATTAATTTCATACTTGCCACCTATTAAATAGTAATGGGACTCGCAACTGGCATTTCTCTTGCGCCAAACATATATTGTATGCATCAACGATTTAGATAAACAATTGAGCTGATATGTTGTTTCAAGTGTGGTCTACTTTTTAAACATTTTAGCATCTGTGAAATATTTATTATAATTATTATTAAAAAGGAGGAAGTTCATGTCTTCAGCAATTTAACCGTTTTCTCAATGTTTTAAGCGTTTAAAGGTTTTCATTGTTGCTTCAAACATGGAAATATTTAATAGCTTTTTATTGCATGTAGATTTAAATCCCAAAATGTATTAATGTGTTGTGTTTTATTGACAAATACAAAACATCCAAAATCCTGACCAAAAGAAATCCTGAAATTTGTAGATCTATGTGGAATTTCAAAAATCCTGGAATTAGTCCTTATGAAAACATTATGTGTATGTTTAGACTAATGAAAGTCAAGAATACATGTGTGTTAAAAAATAAATCAATGCAGTCTTTTCCGGCGACATTGATGCTTTGCATCAACTTTCTCTTGTTATCAATTATTAATGAATAAATAAAGTCTAAGTGTTGTGTTTTGCGCCAAAATAAGTTTAATTTTTACCTAGGTAATAACAGGGACTACTAATACGTTTTTAGTAGTCCCTGGTCATACGAGCCCTGTGCATCGGGTTCAATAACTAAGCAATTTAACCGACTATTACGGTCAAAATATTTTCAACAGATGTTGATCGCAAAGCCACCAAAAAAGTAAGCGCACTGTAAAATATTCACCAATTCTTATTGAATGTTCAAAATCGGCAATTGTCGTGTATGAATTACTTCGTAATTACGCATTTTTGTTGGAAACATGCCTCTGGAAACACACATATTTTGATTCAGTATGTTGCATGTTAAACGAAAGTTTCTATTAATATAAAACAGACTTGGGCATTATGGGAAGCAAGAAAATACATGGTGTATGTTATACTCGTACATTAAGGTTTTCTGATCTGGACTAATGGGAGTGCTTGTATTTTTATCTCGATAAACAAAGAACAGCACAGCTATTCTTATCACCATGTCGTCGATGTCTAGATTTTCTGATGTGATTAATGTGTTTGAATGTCTTATCAATGTAGTTGAATGTCTTTCTGAAGTTGGTGACCTTGAAATGTTGTCCTTTTTTGAATTGCAAAATGTTGCTACGAATTTTACAATTGTGTTGCATAGTTGTAACTACATGTACTTTGGATTATTTGTTTGATACTTCGCACGCGTCTTCATGGGCTATATGGGGTTCTTTGTCTGCGATCCATAACTAGAACGTGAAATTGAGCAAAATTATGTACCTTTTTCGACATACATCCTTATCATATATTCTTAAGAACTCTGGAAGGCAATGAGTGTTATAAAGTGAAGTCGCTGACAAAGTTCCATAACCCCTGACTATCATAAGCACAATTATGACATGTGTGTGACTTAGAAAGTTGCAGACTAAGAGTGTGCTTAATTTAAAACAATAAGACCTTTCAACGTGCGTATGACTTCTGAAAATATTGTGGGGAAAAAAGAGAAATTCCTCAATATTTGAATTTTCTTTCATTGAGATATTCCATATTTAATACCTTGATATTTTTAAAGCCATCTGCTGCAGTTTTGTTTCATGTGTGAAGGTTTAACCTGTCACATCTCAGAAGAAATTAAACTAATGTAAATAGTAATAATATTTATTTCAGAAATAGCAGTTATACATATAAATATATGTTCTATAACAAAATAAATATTCAGAATAATATACATACATGTTTAAAACTCATTAATCAACATTGTATAAAATAGTAAATTTGGAACATTCACTTAAAATGTTTCTAAAAGATAACTATAATATACCCTGCAAATCAGTAGGAGCAAACAACATTTTGTTGGTGTATTATAAATAGACATTTTATAAATTAAATATCTAGAACTACATACATTCATGTTTAAAACAATTTGTTTATTAACATTTCATAAAAGAGTGAATTTGGGGCAGTAAACAACCTTGTTAGGAAAATGAGGAATTACTGTTTTTGAGAAATTTCTTCTCCTGTGTCAATGTTTGCATATCATAATAAGAACAAGAGAATACTTGAATGGGCTAAACGTAGAACTCTTGTAAGAACTGGGTTTTCACAGTCAAAAAACAATTTGATAGTTTAAAACTCTAATTAATCCAAAATACGTCTATATATAATTATGTAACGGAATGTTGTAGAAGGTCGTACAAGTCTTGTTTTTCATTATTGCATAGGAAATAAGCAGTTAAAAAAACGTCCGCTCCGTGTTTTCCCGTTTAAAAATACCGTGGAATTTCCTCTTGCTCATTTGAATTTGTGGATTCAATTCGGCATTCTCTAACATTATCGACTCATTACGTTCATGTATGCGTGACTGTATGGAACAACAACTCTGGGAAGGAGATTGTCAATTCGGTTGTAGTGATAACGTGATAAATATACAGCGAAATTTTTAGATCTACTGGGTTACTAACCCAGTAGATTTTACAATGCAAAATAAAAAATCTCCGCAATATTAATAGTGTGCATATATTGTAGTACATCAGTCAGCAAATATGAATGCCTTACATGCAAATACATCAAGGTAATAGCAATTTTTAACAATTTTCTTTTTTCCCCGCTTTTTTCTCATATGGGATTCAGTCCCTTTAACACAATTTTTGATATGTATACTAACGTAAACAAAAGTAGATTTATTGGTGTTGTATATGAAAGGATGATGTCTGTACATGTTGCGGAGTGGAAAGCAAACGTTAGTCGAACTAATTCTATACGTGGTAATGGACGTAACAAATTAAGAACGTATTGTCTATTTAAATTTGACTACGAGGCAGAAAGTTATTGTAAAATATCTCTACCAATTGCTCATAGATCAGCATTTGCAAAATTCCGATGCGGCGTAGCCCCTCTTAAAATTGAAACTGGTCGATATGAGGGTTTAGTTGAGAATGACCGACTTTGTCCGTTTTGTAAAAACGATAAAGAAGATGAATGTCATGTTATTTTGAAATGTGCTATGTATGAAGATATTAGAAAATATTTAATACTTAAGGCTGTAAGCCTAGACGCTAATTTTCAATACTTTGATGACTTTAATAAAATGAAATTTCTCCTTTCCAATTATGATTTGATAAGGCTATGTGCCAAAACCTGTTTTAAAATACTACAAGAACGTTACAATATTTGATATAAATAATGTAAATAATTATCTTAAAATGTGATACAAACTTTTTATATATTGTTGAGAAATCGGTGCTAATCAGGTCATACCAGATCTGATCTGAGTTGATAACTGATCTTTTAAACTTTTTTTTTATTTTTTTAAAATTACTTTTCGATATATATATATAGCGGTGCATTTGAATTTATTTTTCACTTCACTGTTTAAAACATTATTTTAACACATTTTTAGGCTTAGAGTCAAGATTAGCGCCGGTTTCTTAACTTTTACTTTTACTTCTCAACTTTTACTTTTACTTTTACTGTGTATATAATGATATACTATACTGCTTGTTTAAATATTATGCATAAAAAAATCTGCCTTAGATGTATTTGTTTTGTGTCAATTAGTTTTATAACTGCAGTCTCTTATAATTCTAATATTAAATGACTATGTACATTGTATGTGTTATTGAGATGTTTTATATGTGTGTTTGTACATAGATAGATGAGACTTTAATGAAGATATAATATATATAATAATAATTGTTTATCTACCCGTATATTTCCAGATGCATCGTAAATCAAGTACATCTTGGACACGGAGAAAACTTCTTCATCTTTGAACATGTTTGCAATAGACGACTTTTGAAACACTGTGGCAAAGGGAGATAATTTTTGTCACAAAGTTCTCAACCCTATCCAATGACTATACTGTAATGAATTGTTCCGTATTCTGCCGAAAGTCATCTGCCGGCTCAATTACCATGTTTAGAACTAACTTTATTTTTGATTGAACCTGCTAAGTTTCGTATATCAGGAGCGCACAAGTGGAGATTATCTCTTTTCAGTTTCTACTGTAAGTGCTCACCGAAAGTGAAATAATACAGATGAAACAGATAGCTCTTTATTGCCCCTTCTTGATCCCGATGTTGACCTCGTTGGATAGATGTCCACTGTCTTTGCCATCTTTATTGTCTTGTGAAGACTGTAAATGAAAGAAGACCTTTTTAAGATTGATTTCATGTATCACCTGATATGAGGATTTTAGGGTTCTTTGCTTTAAAAAAAAAAAATCAGAAATAAAAAATAATACACATTAAAATTGTAAGTTTGAGGGAAAAATGAAAAAGGAAATTGCTTATAATAAAAATTATTTGCGACACTGTAAAAAAACAATCGTATGGGGAATTACGAGCAATGTTGAGCAACATCAGCCAGCATATCCGCGCAGTCGGATCTGGTCCAGCAATGTTGAGCAACATCAGCCAGCATATCCGCGCAGTCGGATCTGGTCCAGCAATGTTGAGCAACATCAGCCAGCATATCCGCGCAGTCGGATCTGGTCCAGCAATGTTGAGCAACATCAGCCAGCATATCCGCGCAGTCGGATCTGGTCCAGCAATGTTAAGCAACATCAGCCAGCATATCCGCGCAGTCGGATCTGGTCCAGCAATGTTCACCAATTAGCAATAGTAGTTTTCAAGACACTCATGTAAAACAGTATCCGTACGGATCCTTTAGCATAGATGCACATTCATGTCTTTTGTTCAGGTGGTTGCGTTTTCAGAGCACTGCTTAAATTGTCCCTGCAAAAAGGTCCGGGTCAGGTTGGTAGTGGGGAGAAATATTAGAATGTAAGTTATAAGAAGGAAGACAGTGGTACAGTGGTACAGTGGTTCAGTGGTACAGTGGTTCAGTGGTACAGTGGTACAGTGGTACGGTGGTAGAACGTCGGCCTCTCGTAACATAACATAAGTCTCGGGTCCGACGGTATCACGTGATGATTGGGTGCTGCATTTTGGGATTTTTTCACACAAACGGCGGGCACTGATTATGTCTCCCGGAAGCTGACATCAAGTGTGCTTAATATAAGTTAAAAGCTAGTTTCGCAATCGATGTAAATTAAATAAGTATAAACTAAATATAACAAGTAACTAAGTATGGAGTAATACCTTTCTGCGTGAGTTGATATAGGCTTGGAAATAGAAGTTCAGAAAGAAGAGCAGAATGACAGATCCATATACCGCACCAAGTAACTGCAAAAACGTGGGGAAGTTACAGCTCAGTAACAGTGACTGCGCAGTATGCAGGATTCCTATGTTGAATTGGATCTAAAAGAACAACGAAACAAAGTGTGGAAACAACATTTGAGTGGCTCTCTGCGAAAACCAACCGTAAGTAATTTGCGACCAGTGTGAAACCAGATAAGCCAGCGCATCAATGCAGTCTGCTATATCTGGTTGTTCACTGTTCGCCAATTAACAATGGAACGTTCCAAAGTAGTATCTATTTCGAATCTGTATACATGGATATGAAGGCTGGGTATTCTTGCCCATATTGTTTTCATTTTAAGTACCTCACTTGATAAGATATAAAGAAAGCTATTAAATGGTATAGCCAGGTAATAATTCCAATATTTTGACAAAATAAGTACTCAGTAGATGTAACATTTATAGCGAGGTAATAAATGTAATATTTTGACAGTTTTAGTTATATGTTAGAAATTCAGAAAGCTTTAAAAATTCATAGCTATGTAAAATTTTACAATATTTTGACATTTTAGTAATTCAGATTTATAGCCAGGTATATTTTCAATATTTTGACATATTAAGTTATAGATGAGAAATTCTGAAAGCTTTAAAAAAATGTATAGCTAGGCAAGATTTGAATTATTTCCCATATTTGGCTTTTTAAATTATAGATGAAGAATTCAGAAAGCTTTTAAAAAATGTATAGCTGGGTAATATTTCTGGAACAATAACAGTAGTCGGCGAAAGAACACACGTAACACCTGACTTTATGTCAGTCTAACGTCAAAGCCTGACGGAGAGACACACACTGGAAGACGCCAAGGACGTAACCTCTGTGACAACTACTCCCTGCCAATGCAGGCTACACAAACAGTGTACGCCTCGGGTGCGGGAAGGTCGTGGGTTCGATCCCTGGTCGGGTCGTACCAAATAATTTATAAAAGTAGTAATGGTTGCTCTCCTTGGCGTTCAGAGTTGCGGGGTTAGCATTACGACTGACTGGCTGGTGTCAGAATAAATGGATCAGTAGAACTGGTAAATTACCCAGGAAACGCCGTGATATTATAACTGGAAACAAATGTTGAAAGTGGTATAAAACGCAAAACAACCATCAAGTTCTATGTTACCCCCTGCTGCCAATGCAGGCAACACAAACATTGGACTGTTTTTTAGGATTTTTTTCTGCTTACAATTCAGAGTTGATTAATTAGATAAGTTTTTAACAGCCATTTCAACAATATTTCAGTTGTATGTTACAGTGACCAGATCACCTTCGCATGATCCAGATAGAATATAATAATATCTACAAGAGAAAGTTGATGCAAGGCATCAATGTCGCCGGAAAAGACTGCATTGATTTATTTATGTATTCTTGACTTTCCTTAGTCTATTCAAACATTAGGAACGTTGAAATGAAAACATTTGCTTATAAATTTTATATTCATACCTATACATTAGGGTATCTATAAAAAATTAACGAAATGTGTACACATTTATCTTGGCTTAAATTTAATTTTGCTGTTGTTACTTATTTAAATAATAGTATTCATTCATATAATTTCAATGTTTGTCAATCTTATTCGAATCACAAGGTAAATATCCTGGTATTGCTTTAAAGGGAGGTAATTTGAAGAAAACAAAAGTCTTCAAAAGGAGAAATATATCAGCATTACCGTCTACAGTTTAAATTGTTCTATTGTTTGTGGATTTAAAAATGTTCTTTTTTTCTTATTTCTACATGTACAACGAAATATTGCGGCTTCTCTTTGACGCTTTGCGTCAAACATTCGTCTTGTACTTGTCTAAAATAAAATAATATCACTCGCTTTTTCATATCGGAATGCGCATGCGCGAAAATCGATGTTAAAGGTCACGAACCTACACAACAGAATAGGGTCTATATTTAGCTTAGAAACAGTTCCTACTTTAGATATTCATGGATTAACATTATTAAATGAATTCTACACAAATCAAGACATCTCTTTGAACATGAAAACAACATTTAGTAAGTTAAAATTGCTATTAAAAGGAGAATCCGAAATTGACCTCAATGATGACACATAAGAGTCTGCATTAGGGGGTGTTGGTTCACGTCTTGAAGGGATCACTTTTGTCTTCGTAAATAAGACAAACAACTTAAATGCGAGTGAAATAAAAAAAAATGCAAACATTAAAAAATCGGAATATTTATTTCATTTTAGATGTGTCATTTATTAGTGTTCGTAAACAACCACAATTGTAATATGTTCAAATCATCTAGATTTGTTTCTTTCTAATAATAAGCCGCCCTCCCATGTGATTTCCGAAAACCTATTAAAAATAGAAGTCGCGGGCTTCTGCCCGGCGACTAATTACATCTCTTTTTATAAAGCATTCATAAAATATTCAATTTATACGTACAATTTGCAATATGGTCAGATACCGTTTCCACCAGAGGTATTTCTTATACTGAGGCCCGAGGGCAGCAATTCCATAGTATGTATACATGACAACATGGATGAATGAGTTTACCATGGTGGCAAAGAAGGCTGCAAAATACACGAGATTATCCTGATGGTCCAATATTACTCACCTGGTTTAATAAATCGTCAATAAAAGTCTGATCTTTGTTCACAAGTGGTATTCACATGCAGGATCATGTGGGCAGAAACTGATTTATTGGGAAATCAAAATTGTGGTTGCTATAGACAGACAATTGCTATACAAAGGTGGTCTTTAGTACAGGTTTGACTGTATTGCATTAGGCAAGTCTCGTATTT
The DNA here is from genome assembly GCA_031761405.1 of Serripes groenlandicus. Taxonomy (NCBI): domain Eukaryota; kingdom Metazoa; phylum Mollusca; class Bivalvia; order Cardiida; family Cardiidae; genus Serripes; species Serripes groenlandicus. The sequence continues at coordinate 54,157,251 of JASEVX010000002.1, forward strand.
GCCTGATGAATTAAACCGTATGGTGTGAATCAGGTTGGTGCTGATGACCTTGAGCTACATTAAGCTATATACGTGTACAGTGTACATAAAACCCTGGTGTGAGTTCTTTGTTTACACCAGGCACTTGTGAGCCGTCCCACGATAAAACAAAAAGAGTGGACTCTGCATAGAGTATCAACTCGGATCAGCCTAAGCATGCCACGCAGGCTAACCTGAGCAGGCACTTTTCGCCTCCTGTGGATTTTCTCTTTCAGGACTCGTTACTCTATACCTCCATCCTCCTGAGACGGAATGTGTCAGCCCGGATTAGACTAAGCGAACTGTGCAGACTGATCTAAATCGATACATTACGCAGAGTCCATAGTGTTGGTTTTCTCGTGGAACGGCACATGTAAACAATAGAGATAATGCACTACTGCATACCAACCCACGAAACTTAAACAGTTGGTGTTTTTGACAAAAAGGCGGTTCAACCTTTTTTACAGTTTACATATGATCTAATGAAACCCGCCGAGCCCCGGTAGCTTAGTCGGTAGCGACGCGGGCTGTCAATCCAGGGGTTGTGAGTTCGAATCCCGGCTCGGCCAACTTTCTTGTCTATGTGGAAAAGCAGCCAGTTGCTTGGGAAGATTGTTGTGTGGAGTACTGGTGTGAGAAAACCAGGAAATGCATGAATATGTGAACTGGCCGCCGTGATATAACTGAGAAAAAGTTATATCTCTATACATGTAAGGAAAACGAGCCCAACATTCTGGTGGCCATGTTTCTAATTTAATCGGAAGAACTTGCACACTCTTTGTTGAAAGTTGCGAACTCAAGGAAAATACATACCAAATTATTTTCAAATCGAACTTATACTTTAGACATGAAGATTTTACTACATACATATAAGGTATACCCGCCCGTCCCCTGGCAACCATGTTTTTCAATAGATTAGAATAATTTGAACAACCGTTGAGGTTTTTGCAAACAAAACAGAATCAAGTGAGTCAGCTCGTAACCATCGTGCAATATCTAAAAAGAGTTGTTAACAATGTGGCAAAAGTAGAAATTGCTCGTTATGAGCTTTGTTTCTTTCTTTTGTCACACTCTTTTCAAAGGTTGTCTGCTGCAGAAGCGTCGGAAATCGTCAACATGTTGTAAAGGTTGAACCCTTTCCCTCATATAGACGCTTTCTGACGCCTCTGCAGCAGACAGCTTTTTGAAAACATAGTGACAAAAGAAGAAATTGCTCAAAACGAGCAATTTCTCCTTTTGCCACAATGTTTTCCACTTTTTGTGGCGATTGGTTTGACAATCGCCACAATGCTAACAGAAACAACAACAACGAAAATATTTACATAGTCGGTTTTGGACAATCGGTTGATATTTTTATTCCTTACTGCAAACTAATTTACTCACATCCGTTATAGTTCCATCATTGATGCAGAGACGTGATTAATAATCATTATGTCAGTGCTACTTTGGTACCGGATTGTTACTAATATTTGAGTTGTATCGAGACATTATCTACATAGAGTTAAAATATGTAAATATTATCTTCATCATGATTTGGCAGATAATAAATATCATTGCGCGTTCTGCCTTGCAAATAACGGCAACTCTAATGATACTCAAATCTGGAAATTCCAAAAGTTTCTATAAATAGCTCGCGAGACCAAAAACCAGAAGAGCTTGTAAATCTCAATATTATAAACGCTTTATTTAGTATTTGTTTAAATATATGAAAACGTCTAGATGATAAGACTGGTTTACAAAGGTTTAAAGGACACACGATGTCAGTGTGTACACACGTTATGTATACACGTCTGCACGTTCTAGAGTCAATTAGCAATCAATGCTGACAGTGTAGCCTAATTCAGTTTGGAGATCGAGCATTATAATATATGCCTATATTTTTATAAATTGAACAGTTTGGCAAATAGTGAAATTGTGCTTTTGGAGCATGTTTTGTGTTTGTTTTTGCACTCACATTATTCGAAGCAGTTTAACAACCTCAGAGGCATATAAATACACTGTGTTTATATGTCTCTGACAACCCTCAATCATGCAATGTGAAGGGACTAAATTGAACAGACCTGTTTAATATCGGACATCATTGAAACAAACACCAAACTAATGGATACTGTTTTCTCTCCTTTCTTGATAATTTAGTCATTTCTAAAGTGTAAAATATATTTTATCTTAATATGGCCTAGCGACCTGGTGATAAACATGTGATTACCCGAACAATTTAGATTACAAATAGCCATTCTAATGAGCTAAAACGGTAGTCTATCGAATACCAACTAGATTTTTCATAACTTTGGAATGGCCTAATTTTGAACACATCATGACCAATTTCAGAACGTAACTAAATAATCACCAAGACAACATTCTGGCAAACTAACATTATTCTACTGTCAAAAGATGCAGGGTTGATACATTCTCAAATATACCCGCACCAGAGTCATCGCAAGCCCTACACCGATATACTGCTTGTTACTTTGCAGGATTTTCCATACGATCGCCACTACAGTGCCATTGGCGCTTTGATTGTCATAGGTTATCCATTCAATTATAGAGATTTTCTATTTTGTTGATGTTCAAAGTCGTCTGCTGCATGATTGTCGTATTAGGGAAAGGGTTAAAGGATGAAGTCGTAAATGCGCAGGTTGTTTGAAACTTACTATTACCCCCAGCCGCCCACTTGACCCCTAACCACATCATAGGGAACATGGTAGCATGATGATACACATGAAGAAAGCTAATCTGGTTGGTCTTTTTACGTAAAACAAAGAATACTGTGTCCAAAAATTCTATACATTTTGAGAAATAGAACCACCACAAAGCCTTAGCAATCTGAAAAAAAAAAAAAATTATAAATATAAATGTTCATTAAAATCACCTTTTACCGGATATAAAGGAGAGTTGACATCTGAACCAGCATTGTGGACTCTTCGTACGGTATCGACCCGGATCAGCCTAAGCATGCCGGTCAGGCTAATCCGGGCAGTCACTGTTTGCCTCCTGTGGATTTTCTGTTTCAGGTATCGTTGCTCTATACCTCTATCCACATGAGACGGAATGTGTCGTCCCGGATTAGCCTGCGCAGACTGATCTGGGTCGATACATTACGCCGAGTCCATAATATTGGTTATCTCGTGTGTGTGTGTGTGTGTGTGTGTGTGTGTGTGTGTGTTGGGGGGGGGGGGGGGGGGGGGGGGGGGGGAAAGCTGGACGGCTCATCTATTCAGGTACTTTTTAAAAACGTTGTGGGAAAACTGAGAAATTGCTCTGGACCTTCGTATCAATTGTTACGCTGTCCAAAGACATAATAACACATTAGGTATTTGCGCTGTCTAATATTCATGTTAATAGCAACGTTCTTAATATAATCAAAACTATGTACAGTGGTATTAAACGATGTGTATCTATGGATGGCATGTAGTTGAACTTCTTTCCTTGCTGTAAAGGTGCCCGGCAAAGTAAAAATGTATCACTGATTTTGTTTACATCTTTTAAAATGACGTCGAAAATTACCTGTTATGTAAAAAGCGACATAAGTCTCAATATCACTCTAAACATGCTTTTGAAATTCGTCATTATATTATATATAGATTTCATTTTAGCGAAAACGAAAGAAGAGCAAGTTTCTATATTGAACACGTTCGCTGAATATTACACTAAGTGGACTTAAAACATTAATTACAATAATACACAAGACTTAGTTGTTGGTGCTGGAAGGACAGAACAAGACATATAACAGTAAATAACAATAAAGTTGACACATTTAAACTTCTGAGAGTATCTTTTACAAAGAACAGACATTTTGCTATCGCAAACAAAATAATCCTGTTGAACAAGCACGAAAAGCGCTGTTCACCCTAACCCTCAGAAATTTGAACCTTACCAAGAATGTCAATTTTAATAATTTTGATTCTACAAGTATACCTATATAAACTGATGTATGCGAAATGTGGGGTTTTGGCGATATATCAATGTTAGAAAAAGTGCAGACAGACTTTCTTAAGCATGTTTTGCCTGTCAGAAAATACCCACCACATATCATGTTTTAGTATATGTTTAGGTGCAGATGCATGCAGTTTGGAATGCGAAAATCAAACACGAAGGATTACATATCCGTAATTGACAAAATTAGATACAAAATACAGTCATATGACATCAGACAGTGCGCGGCCTACTTTCGGTTCCCGTTTCGAATTCGCGCGACGTAGTAAAATTGGCAGACAACCAGACAACCAGTACAATTTAGGAAATTCCCTTCAATTTTTAGTAACGAAATTTTTGCGTCAAATTTAATAAAAAACCCGCAAATTAAGATTTTGTAAGTAATTAATTCTCAAAACTATTAATCTGGCGTTTGCGCATTGTATTTGTTATTTTTTATTAAAATTTGTTTTAAAACTAACGTGTTGAAAATTGAGACCCATCGTGACTTTAGATGTCGAAAGCCGGAAATTTGTGTTCATTGTGTCAAGTGAAACTAATACGATATTATTGGGCGTGGTCTTAGTATTGGAGGGCCTAAGTATTGGGGTATATAAGTATTCGCCATGCATACTCAAAATTCATTTCATGTTAAAAAAAATGTATTTTCAATATCAAATTAATTGAATCTGTATATTTGTTTAATTTTCACTCTTAAATGTTTAAGGTATATCATAAAAGGAAAATTGCAGTAGCGATTCCTTGGATTGTATTGAACTACTCGGAGCGTAGAAAGATCTATATCTCACTCGAACTTCGAACACACCAAATATTAATCTTCTCACGCTACTCGTAGTCCAGTACAAACCTATTTATACTCCCTATACACGGTGATTTGAGACGATATCCTATATCCATAAGCAAGTATTATTATAAGAAAAGTATTACCCCATTTCATTGATTTCCGTACGTGGAATCACTATTTACCGATCGAAAGTGAATGATGGAGTGGTTTAGTCCGTAGTGATATGTAACCTACGAGAAATTACGGATGAGTTTCATTACCTATTTATGTGTGTAAAAGGGTAATGGATGAAAAAATACATCTTATGTTATTTAGTGTACTTTTGAGATGTACTACCTCAAAGTCCGGTCTTTTCCCATACTACAAAGTGTATATCTGTTGTTAATATTATCTCATACTACGTTGTTAAAATGTTTTGTTTGTTTTGGGTTTTACGATACTTTCAACAGCTAAGGTCATATCGTGGCGTACAGGAAAGATGATATTGGTCCCACACCTTATATTTACATCGAGATAAAAAAAAAATATATGGTTTGATACCAATACCATCCAATCTGCTTGAGCTCACGGGTTTCATTGACTCCAATCGTGCAGTCCCATTTAGCCCTTAGGGGCCTGGCACGCTCTTATGGGTATACTCAGTTATAGTTAGACAAGGGATCTAACTTCCTCGTCAGCTGGATTTGATCTATGTTTGCATTTTATTCCGATACATAATTTGATAAAGACGACCGAATAATACGCTATGCGCCAGCATGTAGCCAAATATCTACCCTAAATACTGGACACACAGATTGGTAACATTCCATTTCGTCTAATCCCATTTCGTCTACAGTTGTTTGTCCCATTTCGTCTACACCCTTGTTCCCATATCGTCTACTGTCCATACATTGGTTTACGAACACCAGACTTAAATTCAAGACAATAACGGTGACATTTGACAGGATGGACACAGTTCTGCCATCTTAGTTTTACAGATAGTTTTAGTAGAGCTGTGATTTGCCGTTTCAGTTTAATCGACCAATGAATTAGGATCAAAGTATACAATAATATCGACAAAATTAATTTTACGAACATATACACATTGTATGTGATTATGAATAAACAAAATGCGCTAACGAAGAGAAGTCACTCAAAAGTTTCATATTAATGTGTTTATTTTAAGATGTCATAAGGAAATCATGCTGCAACTAGTTATATCATAGGTTTATAACCGTGTATAAACAGAAATGAGCTCGAAGTACAAAGAAAAACGCATATTTAATTTATTTTATGTTTAAATGAACCTGCCACGTCTGTTAGAAAGCACTTTGCAACTAAACGATGTTTCCCGTCAATAGGTAATGTGTATGAACTTTGCAAAACTTTGCTATGCCAGAGTGGATTTTTCGATGCAGTCACGATTCTGCTACGTTTTGATTGGATGAAAAGAATATATCGAAACAAAAAAAGCTTCTAGAGGAAATAATTAAATATGATAATACGTACTCGATAAAGGAACGAGCACAAGTAATTTTATGTGTGATAATTTCCGTTTAATAACACTCGTCGTCTATTTCTAAAACGAGTTCAAATAACAACTCATAAGGGTTTTTTTACTTTCCGGAAGTTACAAATCCAAATTCCTGTAATATAACGTCATTCTATTAGCTTAACGCAAATGATGAATAATTAACCAAAAGGAAAACGACAGAAAGTATAGGAAACGTTAGTTGGACTTGTCACAAATGTAGTTCCGTAAATTATGGAATCGTTTTATTTGAAGTACTTTATGAAGGGCAAGTTGATTATTTGTTGTACCTGTAATCATAAATTCATGGATTTAAAATATTGGCTATATTTTAAAGTTAAATATAAGCTTAACCTGATGATGATTTTTTATTTTCTTTGCTTAGGTCGGTAGAACTCGTAATTGACGTAAATAACTGATCGTGCTGCAAGCAAGTGGCTATTATTTACCGATCACAGAGGTTAATAAATGTTTACCCGAAATAGGTAGCATTTATACTCATATTACGATAACAGGTGTGAGATTTTTTTTTTCCAATAACCCACAAGAGAAAGTTGATGCAAGGCATCAATGTCGCCGGAAAAGACTGCATTGATTTATTTATGTATTCTTGACTTTCCTTAGTCTATTCAAACATTATGAACGTTGAAATGAAAACATTTGCTTATAAATTTTATATTCATACCTATACATCTTGGCTTAAATTTAATTTTGCTGTTGTTACTTATTTAAATAATAGTATTCATTCATATAATTTCAATGTGTGTCAATCTTATTCGAATCACAAGGTAAATATCCTGGTATTGCTTTAAAGGGAGGTAATTTGAAGTAAACAAAAGTCTTCAAAAGGAGAAATATATCAGCATTACCGTCTACAGTTTAAATTGTTCTATTGTTTGTGGATTTAAAAATGTTCTTTTTTTCTTATTTCTACATGTACAACGAAATATTGCGGTTTCTCTTTGACGCTTTGCGTCAAACATTCGTCTTGTACTTGTCTAAAATAAAATAATATCACTCGCTTTTTCATATCGAAATGCGCATGCGCGAAAATCGATGTTAAAGGTCACGAAACTACACAACAGAATAGGGTCTATATTTAGCTTAGAAACAGTTCCTACTTTAGATATTCATGGATTAACATTATTAAATGAATTCTACACAAATCAAGACATCTCTTTGAACATGAAAACAACATTTAGTAAGTTAAAATTGCTATTAAAAGGAGAATCCGAAATTGACCTCAATGATGACACATAAGAATCTGCATTAGGGGGTGTTGGTTCACGTCTTGAAGGGACCACTTTTGTCTTCGTAAATAAGACAAAAAACTTAAATGCGAGTGAAATAAACAAAACTGCAAACATTAAAAAATCGGAATATTTATTTCATTTTAGATGTGTCATTTATTAGTGTTCGTAAACAACCACAATTGTAATATGTTCAAATCATCTAGATTTGTTTCTTTCTAATAATAATCCCCCCTCCCATGTGATTTCCGAAAACCTATTAAAAATAGAAGTCGCGGGCTTCTGCCCGGCGACTAATAAACCTTTCTGAAATGAAACTGGCAAAATCTCATGGGGGCCGCCATTTTGGTTATGTATAAAAAATTATTGTCGTCTTTTTAATCGGTTTTTTTTAAATCGATATTTAAGATCATTAAACTGCTGTGTTATTTTCGTGTTAATTAACATTTGTACGAAAAGTTAAAAATAAATGGAACTATGTACAAAATATGTTTCTCCTGTTCATTTCCGTAACACTTCATCTTGGCGTAACGTCAAATGGAGCGACGTCGTTTCCCGCAAAAGAAAGTGGTATCAACATGAAAGACCCCAAATTCCTATACATAAGCTATAGACTCACTCATACAAAGTATAATTATGTATCAAACATTGTGGCAAAAGGATAACTTTCTCATAATGAGCAATTGTTCTTTTGGCGACAATCATTTCCTAAGTCGTCTGCTGAAAAGGCAAGAAAGTGGCTGATATATTTGCTTCTTTACCATAATGCAGGTGATCGATAAAGGATCATCTTGGCCCTTATGTTTTAACCTCGTTCATTATAGATATATTCCTTGATTTTACTTTATTATTTTCTGTTCGTAATAATAGACGACAGAAATACGAATTCCAAACATGTTCTGATCATGCAAAAAACATGACATTAACATTTTTATATTCTAGTCAATTACTTATAAATCATTTTTTATGGCCAAAATATGCTCTTTAATTTTTTTTTATAATTATCTTACGTTTTTTCGTAAATAGGTAGCACCTATAGATATATTATATAATGAGAGAAGACTGTTATTCATACCCTAACTTCATTGGGGTTATTGGAGAAGTCGACAGGCTGGCAGGAGTAACTGTATCCGAGTACAATGGTGGAATTATAGAACAGCTGAAATTGAGAGGAAGCATTATTCATTAAAGATTAGTGTTATTTTTCAGTAAACGTATCTGATAAAGGTATATTGAAGTATTGAAAATATCATAATATATAGATCTTGTACATAAAACCAATTATTGCATATATGTCGTTACATACGCTAGTACCGAGTATAACATGGCGTTTCCTAGGTAAGGTAACCGTTCTTCTGGTCCATGTGTACGGCGACGAGCGCCGAGCGACGAGTGAGTAAGTCGTAAGGCTTACCCCACAACCCTGAGCGCTAAGTACAAAAAGCCATTACATTTTAAAGTAATAATTAAATGTATGAACCCTAATCCCTTTATCGTTAGGTAAAAGTAGCTCACCACTTCGGATTGGCATGATTATATATTAGCCGTTCCATTCGAAACCAACACTGTGGACTATGCGTAAAGTATGCGACCCATTCAGCCTAAGCAGGTTAATCCGGACCGACACATTCCGTCTCAGAGGGTTATAGGTATAGAGTAATGATTCCTGAAGTAAAAAAATCCACAGGAGGTGAAAAGTGTCTGTCCAGATTAGCCTTCGCTGACTGCGCAGGCTGGTCTGGATCAATACATTACGCAAAATCAATAATGTTGATTTCCTCGTGGAACGGCTCATATATATATATATGTAAAACGTAGTCTCAGTATCATTTGAGTTCTTAATATATCGGTCTAATAAACTTTCAGTTGATTCCGAAAATCTACTCGTTGCAAGATAGATACAAACCACTTACTTCTGTCAAAATATGAAAATTAATAACAATACAAAAAATGTTATAGATGAGAATCGGCCATTTTAGTTTGAACGGTTCCCGGTCTTTCATTAGCCATGGTCCAATCTTCGTAACAAACAGTACATATAGAGCTGCAAGAACTAGTGTGGGAGTAAAACCCTGCATTAAAAACCAGTCGTCCACTCGCTTGTCTGAAATAAGGAAAAGATAATTCCGAGGATTAGATAACTTGACTAAACAGCTCTCTATCCACCTCCACAATATCTCTCTCATAACCCCACAAAACCCCATGTTGTTGTTACTCGGAATGATTGAGCTCACATACCATGGGATACGAGGGACAAAAGAAAGAGAAACAAGAAATATCTTTAAAAAAAGATAAACGTCGATCAATATGAGAAAACACTAAGAAATGGAACATGCACATATTATTTGATATTTTGTCTTACTTATTAGAATGACAGAAAACAATAACGTTAAATATGTAATATTTGGTTTATAAATGTTTTAGTTCATATATATACTTCGGTTTTGATATGAATGAGAGAGAGATAAAAAAGCTTGCCTCTGCCGGGAAGCGAACCACAGACCTTTCACTTGACAATCAAAGTAAACATCCATTACACTAGCGCGACATGACGTTATTCCTTTCAAGTACGCGAGGCTCCCAAGAGGTGTATTATGTAACACAGTATATAAGTTTCAATTGACGATAAATAACTGAAAACTTATCATATTTCAAAAATAATTAATAATTTGCTCTTAAACATTATATTTCATACGTGTTCACTGATTGTTTTCAATGAAATTTATTTCTTAAGGAAAACAATTAAAGGTTAGTATGCAGAACATTTCATTTTAAAACTTCACCTTATTAGTGCCTCTCGTTGGATCGCCAACTTAACTATGAACCAATCAAAACGTTTCATTTCCTTTATTTCTTCGACATTATTCATTAAATACAACATTTGATTGGTCTACAATCTAGATCATTTGTTTAACATCTAGGTCGAAACCCACGTTAGTCAGCTATCGCCGAAAAACCACCCACAATACCTCGTAAAACTACTACAAATAGTCTCTATATGCTCCATATGCTGTAATAAGAATGACCGTAATGTTATCTTTTGAGAAAGTTCGTGGAATCCCAAACAAAGACCGATACACTATAAATAGTCTCTCTATATAAAAAGCCTATTGTGGGTGTGGGTTAATTTTCATTTTTTCTCAAATAAAACTCGGCGCCTGTGGTCAAATAAGGTTCTGGAAACATGAAAACGTTCCTTATCTGGAACTCTGATTGTAGCATTTCATTGTTATGAAATTGCTTACTATATGCGTAGTTTTTCGTTTCCGACAATGAATGTTTCAAGTCCAAAATCTATATTTTTGATTGTTAATGAGATTACGATAAAGGCTTGACAGTTGTACATTTTCTTTGGCTATTGCTCAACAATAATGACCCAATCCTTTGACCTGTATGCAGATATTGCACGTCGGGTATTATTTTCTGTGTTCAAGGGCGATTCTATGTCATCATACTCTTCCAACTGAAAGGAAACCTATAACAGTAAACCCCTTTAAATGAAATCAAATGTCTTAACAGAATATTTCTTTAAATATATTGAAAACTATACATTTTTTAATTAAATTTGTTCGGTAATGTTTTGGACTCTTTATTGCTTTGGACTTCCTATTTGCGCGGATGGATTCGATCATTTCAACATGTTGATATTCACTGTGGTCGTTCATTTTGTCTCGCTTGGAAGAGTCAGCTGTGAATTACAATGCCGATATTCGCACGAAAAAGACGACGCGAGGTCCATTCATTCTTTTATTTCTGAATTTACTAGATCGAGACCATTTATAATTAAACTAATGCCTAGTTATGTTATTTGTGCAAATACAGTCGGAGCACCTCAGATATCACTAGTCTGACAAATGTGTATGTTGAAAAGAAAACAGACGACATTTCGCTATTCAATCAGATTCATGAATCTATGCAGTGCATGATGCAGTAGTGTTGATAGTTATAAATCGCGAAATCAACGACAGTCACCGTAATTCAAGTCGTTCCAATGCTATATGTACTTGCTAGCCGTACAAAATATATTGAAATGTCTAAAAGATTTAACTGAAGTTGATATATTGATATCTTCACATTGATCCAGCCTCCTAATGTGCTACATCTTCTATATCGTGTTCTTCTTTCTATCCCTTTATTCATATATACATAAGTTTTGAAACTTAATAAATTCCATAGTTTTATTGTTTTAATTATTATCTTTATCTTATGGTCTCATTTGTCTACTTGTTTTTGTTCAAAACTAGAATCGCCTTTTCCTGTACCGATTTTGTCAATGTAGTGGAGAGAATTACTATAAGCTTTAAGCTTTCAATTCAATCCACATGTTTTATATCTGTAAGTTATGTCATATAATGTGTGTGTTTTCCATTTCCAGCTGTTTCTTAAATGTTCTAATATTCTAATAGACAAATTTAACACTAATTGTTATAATCCTGTACATTTAGAAAACCCGTGTGGCAATCTTTAAAAAGTTCACACGAGGACATAGGCAAACGGTGGTATGTACGACTACGTACCATTCGTGATATCCATCTATCCCAACTTTCAAACAAAATGCTTTTTTTTTAATAAATTAAAAATTCGATATTAGAAGTTCTGTAACCATAAGATTAGGACAGAACATTTACTTTATATTGTTTTATGTTTTAATGTTTTATAATGGCTGATAATCTGAGATTACGGAGATAAATCCTACGTACAAAAGAATGACGTTGCTATGTTCACGTCAATGTAATAAGCAGAAATCGCTGAATGCAAATACCATTCAGTACATCATTTATTATTCCATTGAAAGGCTTGGGTGAACAAACCAGTACAAGGGCTAGAAAATTTGATTTTTTTTCCCATAATAACTGGTATAGTCGAACCTTTCTTTAAAGGCCACCCATATGAAGTGAACACACTGGTCTTTAATTGCAGGGGCATTTAAACAGAAAATGAGTGTTTGGCAAACTAATTATGCCCCAGTCATAGTGGCACGTTTAGGCGTCGCCATTGTGCCCCGTTTCTGACACCCACGATTCAGCCGGGTGCCACGATGTGCCACGTTGTTGCCATGTCCTAGCTACATGCTAGCCACGCTGTCGCCTCGTTGTATTCCCGTTGTAACACAATTTGAAGTTGACAACGAATATCAAAGTCGGGTTATGGCTTCGTTATGCCTCGCTGCCGCCACGTTCAGTTATAGCAATTTAAAAAAAGCGTGGAAAAAAAATCTCCATAAATAAGATGAAAACGTTGCTGCAATTTCTTCTTTTGCCTCAATGTTTTCAAATGTTGTCTGCTGGAGTGGCATCTTAAAGTGTCTGTATGTGTGGCAAATGATAAAACATTATGGGAAAAGCTGCCATATGTGTTATTATAATATTTACCTGACCGTGTGAGGCACCACTCATAGTATTCCGTAAGTTCATAGTAAGAGTCAGCAACCGCCGCCATTGTTGAATTCTGTCACCTTTTTAGAAAATACAATAAGACAACGTTCGGAGGTCTACTCAAGGGTAATTGTTCATGTTAAATCCTTATTTGAAACTCAGAACCTATGTTGTGGGTACTCAAAAGAATCGTCTCGGTGAAGACGATTCTTTTGAGTACCCACAACATAGGGATTTGTTGGGGATAAGAGTGATATTGTGGGGGGGGGGGGGGGGGGGGGGGGAAGACAAGTTAACTCCCCATTGTCTAGTCCTCTGAGATGGGCCGTCTCAAGGGTAATTGTTCATGTAAAATCCTTATTTGACACTCAGAACCTATGTTGTAGGTACTTAAAAGAATCGTCTTGAGTACCCACAACATAGGGATTTGTTGAGGAGTAAGAGAATTATTGTGGTGAAAATACCTGTTTACTCCTATGTAGTCCTTTGGCTGATGTGCTGTTTATAACATGCTTTTATGTGGGTTTATTAGGAAATAACCGTTGAATATTTTAGACACAATTAAACCGTGACAGCATACACGCGTAACTCTTTCTCGCATACATTCGTTTTATAATGCCTCTCAGTCTGCAGCAGACCACATTCGAAAGCATTGTGGCAAAAGAAGAAATTGCTCAACGTGAGCAGTATCTCCTTTTGCCAAACTGCTTTCAGCTCTGTATAATAACTTAACTTTTGTTTACAGATAGTTTCCGTATTTTTCTACAGAATAATATATCAAAGTCGTCTGCAGCAATTTTTTTTAAATGGAAAGGGTTAGCCATCAGATAAGATATTTCAAGGGCTGCTTTGAGAAATATCTGGTGGGAAAAAAACCTTTAACCTTTTTCCAAAATGTTTTCAACTTTAAATTATCACTATACTTCCAACTTTCCAGATATCCTTTTCCTAGTTATTTTAAGTCGTGTAAATTGTAAAACAATTCAGAACCATTCTCGAAAACTTTATGATGAGTAATTGTATTGTTTGTATGTCTCTCTTTTACTTCCACATCTATAATCCAGTGTAGCTATGTACTCCAAACCTATATAACTATAATAAATCACTTTGCTTAAAACATGTCGACTACTTACTTATGAGGGTCTATTTGAACAAATGAACTCAATGTTCAGTATCTATATTATCCCAGTGCAGCGGTCCAAATAATGCATCCAGTCTTGCGTTCAGTGAATCGTTCTTGGTCCCGCAAGCTGTATGTAATTCTTAACAAATTGTGTAAGTCAGCAAGGTATATATTTATATCAACTAAGTCATTCACTTAAATACATTCCACCATTCATATCTTACAAAATATTAGGGAAACAAAAATGACGAAATATGCTTTTAAGTATTTAAGTATTACTTAACGCTAAGTAAGGTTGGTGGAATTGGACCCCGGGTCCATTTATCCCGACACCATTCAGTCAACTCTGCCTCGGTGGTGTAGTAGTCATGGCTGCCCTCTTTGACGCCCAGTGTTGCTGGGTAAGCATTACGACTAACTGGCTGGTGTCAGGATAAATGGACCAATAAGAACTAGTAATTTACCCAATAAACGCTGTGACAAAATGGAAAAACTGTCGAAAGTGGCGTTAAACGACAAACAATCAATCAACCAGCCAGCCAGTCTCACTGCTAACCCCGTCACCCTGAGCGCCATGGAGGACAGCCATTTACTACCATTTTTGAAGTATTTTGTATGACCCAGCCTGGGATCGAACCCGCGACGTTCCGCACCCGAGGCGGACGGTCTACCACTACATCACCTAAGCGGTCCAAGCTATTTGTACCGCATACAGTATCTCTGAAAGCTCTAAATGGAAAACGTTTGCTTTGTAAAATTAACCACATGATACATAACGTCATCGAACACGAACCTTGGTGCTCGACTGTCAATTAAGATTGCGATATTCGAAACCCTTTTGCGACATTGAAAAAAAAAGATTTTCATCTTGGTATCCACCAAATGGAAATAAAATCAATTAATATTTTTTAAGACAAATTCCGGAGAAAAAGGTTGAACAATTTAAAAGTGGGTATTTAACTCTTTCAGCGCCAAAGGCAATATTGAGCTTTTTGCAAATAATACAGATTCAGGTGAGTCAGCTCGTAACGAGCTGTCTCACCTGAAATCTGCATTGTTTCGCTGTGAGTTATAAAAATATTCCAAAAATCCTATAACATGAAAATAGAGTCGTTCGAGTTTGAACATGGAAGAGTCTACTTTAAACAATTCGGCGCTGAAAGAGTTAAAAAAAGTAAGTATTACTGAACAGAACAGAACAGAACAGAACAGAGCAGAGCAGATGAAAAAGAACCAATTCTTGAAACGTGAAGACTTCTATCTTGTACTATTTGTTTGACAGAGACGAATCGAGAAGTCTATCTCACCATCTGGTGAGCCTTCATATTGCCTTCTTTCCTTCTCAAAAAAAAAAAAATAGCTTAACTCTTTCAGCGCCGAATTGTTTAAAGTAGACTCTTCCATGTTCAAAATTGGACGTCTCCATTTCTCATGTAATAAACGTTTGGACTATTTTGATAACTAAAAGGCAAACAATGCTGATTTCAGGTGAGACAGCTCGTTACGAGCTGACACACCTGAATCAGTATTGTTTTCAAAAACTTCAATATTGCCTTTGGCGCTGAAAGAGTTAAACATTTAAAAAATCCTTTTTCCCCCATATATTGGTTGTAAATACTTGTTTACGTGACGGAAATTATATATTGAATGAATGTATTTAATGTTATTCCTCATGCTGTACAATAGTTGTACCCGAGATAAATAAAGATACTGTTCTGTTCTGTTCTGTTCCTAGTAGGATCATACAAAATACTTTTAAAAAATGGCAACAATGGCTCCCCTGCTTGGCGCTCTGGAATTGGGAGATACTGTAGCATTATGACTGACGTGATCGGTAGCCGGATAAGTTATACAGGCAGTACTTGTAGTTTAACACTTTCCCTCATACGACAATTCTGCAGCAGACGACTTTGAACATATTTTGTCAAAAAATAGAAAATAGATATAATTGAATGGTTAACCTATGACTAAAAGTGGAAAACATTGTGGCAAAAGGGAGAAATTGCTCGTTTTGAGCAATTTCTTCTTTTGTCATTATGTTTTAAAAAAGCTGTCTGATGCAGAGGCGTCAGAAAGCGTCTATATGAAGGAAAGGGTTAACCAGAAAACGCCTTGATTTAACCGAAATGATGTCAAAAGCGGAGTAAAACACTATTCAAGCGAAGCATAAGCAACATAAATGGTCTGCATTAAGCCATGGTCACACTTACGTTCATGCACGTAGTTGACCGTAGTTCATTTGAAACGTAGTCTGCCGTAGTGTTACTACGGTCAACTAGGTTGAAGTACGTTCGAACATAATGGCTAGGGTTAACTAGGGTATCACTACGTGTAGCTACGGACAACTACGTTGAACTACGTGTGAACTACGGTGAAGTAGGGTCAAATACGGCCAACTAGGTAGAAGTACGGTGAAGTAAATTCGAACATAATGGCTAGGGTTAACTAGGGTATCACTACGTGTAGCTACGGACAACTACGTTTAACTACGTGTGAACTACGTTCAAGTAGGGTCAATTGCGGTTAACTAAGGTCAACTACGTTCAAACTACGCTCACAGTAGGGTCACACCAACGTACTTAACCGTAACCAATTTTTGAACATGTTGAAAAATTATGTGCTTACTACGGGCAAATCATAAGTTCAAACTACGTTCAATACTACGTTGAACTACGGTTATCTACGTGTAACCACGTTCCACTACGTTTCATACGTTCAACTACGGCCGACTACGGTCATTTCCCACTACGGTCAACTACGTATGGTGTGACCACGGCTTTAAGGAAATGGTTGTAGTTTAAAACTAGTTTAGCAAAACATCACCGACTGCCATGACTAGATACCCTGAACTAACATGTTACTTTAAATCTAAGGGTCCAATTCCACCAACGTTACTTAGCGCTAGGTATTACTTAACCCTTTCCCTCATACGACAATTCTGCAGCAGACGACTTTGCACATATTTTGTCAAAAAATGGAAAATCTCTATAATTGAATGGATAACCTACGACTAAAAGTGGAAAACATTGTGTCAAAAGGAGAAATTGCTCGTTTTGAGCAATTTCTTCTTTTGTCACTATGATTTCAAAAAGCTGTCTGCTGCAGAGGCGTCAGAAAGCGTCTATACGAGGGAAAAGGGTTAAATACTTAGAAGCAAGTTGGCCGAGCCCCGGTAGCTCAGTCGGTAACGACGCGGGCTGTCAATCCAGGGGTTGTGAGTTCGAATCCCGGCTCGGCCAACTTTCTTTCCGACGATTGACAAAAGTCAATACGACATGCGTCATTCGTCTTCCACCAATGGGCTAAGTCTATGTGGAAAAGCAGCCAGTTGCTTGGGAAGATTGTTGTGTGGAGTACTGGTGTGAGAAAACCAGGAAATGCATGAGTAGGTGAAATGGCCGCCGTGATATAACTCAGAAACTGTTAAAAACGGCGTTAAACCCCAATCAATCAATAAAAAAGAAGCAAATTTCATCATATTTTGTTTCCCTAATATTGTGTAAAACATGAACGATGGAATGTATTTAAGTAAATGACATTAACGACGTTGACAGAAATATTAACCGTGCAGACACACATTCATTGGTAAGAAATGAAGTATTTTAGCATTTTGATTAGGGAAACAAAAATGATGAAAAACGTATAAGTATTCCCAGTGATAACGTAACGCTAAGTAAGGTTGGTGAAATTCGACCCTGATATGAAAGATGAATTGAAGTGTTGAAAAGACTGTTTATCAAAACATCCTATTCCAATGCCTGCTTTTGAAAAAATGTGGATGAAATCTTAATAGAATAATAGATTTGATACTGTCTAAAAACATTGTTGGGAAGGAGAAAATGATCATCTTGAACAATTTCTTCTTTTCCAAAAATGTTTTGAACATTTTCTTCTTTTACAAAAATGTTTTGAACAATGCGTCTGCTGCAAAATTCATCAGAAATGGTCTGTATTGTATACAAAAAAAAAAGGGTTAAAAGTTTTGCCAGGTTAGACAAACAGAATTTATATAACGAGGCAATGATACCTGAACGTGCTGAATAGACTTAATTAACAATAACACCTTACACCATAGCCGTTATTTATCCATTTCTACATGATTAACAATATGATTATGTGAATTATAACTCTATCTGCCATGGGGATGTCAAAAGTTGTATGTGTATCTACTTTGAGGAAATGTTTCACAAAAAAATACTTTTATAAGAAAACGTTCACAGTTTTATGAAATATAAAGACAGGGCAACTAGGCATATTAATACGCTGTCCCGCCTGCAGATACAATGTTTGTATCTCTATTAATTTGCTAGCCTATAACTTGTTTTTTTTACCAAGGGATCGTGAATAAGTGAACTGTCCACTTCCCGTTTCAATCCATTTTACTCAGATCCGTTACGCTCCCGTTCCAATTCTTGAAATTTTGCATACTCACTTTTGAATAATACTGTTGATTGTAGTACTTTCACGCGTGCAGGTGATATCAATCCTCACAGTAGATGCTTGCATCCTCTTCCCCTTTTTCACATGCTACTAAGCAGACGACTTTAGAAACAATCATGCAAGAACATATGTGCGTGAAGTTAGCCGGAGTAGCCGGAACAGCCGGAACTCCAGTTACTCCGGCTGTATCAACCAGCCGTAACAGCCGGCTGTATTAACCATCCGGAACAGCCGGAACTCCGGCAACTCGGACTGTATTAACCAGCCGGAACAGGCAGAACTCCGGCTACTCCGGATGTATAAACCAGCCGGAACAGCTTGAACTCCGTCTACACCGACTGTATTAACCAACCGGAACAGTCGGACCTCCAGCTACGTCGGCTGTATTAACCAGCCGGAACAGCCGGAACCCCAGCTACGTCGGCTGTATTAACCAGCCGGAACAGCGGGAATTCCGGTTACACAAGCTGTATTAACTAGCCGAAACAAGAGGAACTCCGGCAACTCCGACTGTATTAACCTTCACTTTGGCACTTTTACCTGACACATGTCACGATGCCAGTTAAGCTCTCTAATTCGAACAGGACGGGTGCAAAGTCGGGACTTTATCGGGAAATCCCAACGCCGGCTGTGCATGGCAGCCGGCTGACGCAACTTGGCGAAACATGACCTCATGCAACAGGAAGTCACATGTGTCAGGTGAAAGTGTTTACTCTGGCTCCGAGTCGCACTATCAGGATTCCACCACGGTATTTATCCGCAGCTGGCTGCAATGTTCAGATAAAGTTGGCATTTTTGCCAAGTCTACAGCCCAACCCCGGCTGTATATTGCTCGCTATAAGAGGGTTTAACTGGCATCTTGACATATGTCAGGTGAAAGTGACACACTCTGGCTCCCAGACACGCTAGCCGGATTCCACCCGGATTAATCGCAGCCGGCTGCAAAACCCAGCCGGAGTTGGGCCGACAGAGTGGCTCCCACCCTCGTTTTGGCGTGCCTATTGTTCAAGATGGATGGATTGGACGGCGGATTGATGCATGCCATGTGAAAGCACCTCACTCTGGCTCCGAATCGCACTAGCCGGATTCCACCTGGATTTATCGCAGCTGGCTGCAATGTTCAGATGCAGTTGGCATTTTGGCCAAGTCTACAGCCCAACTCCGGCTGTATATTGCTCGATATTAGAGAGTTTAACTGGCATCCTGACATATGTCAGATGAAAGTGACACACTCTGGCTCCCAGACACGCTAGCCGGCTCCCACTATCGTTTAGGCGCTAGATTGATGCATGCCAGTTGAAAGCGCCTCAAACTGACTTCCTGTTGCATGAGGTCCTTTTTCGCCAAGTTGCGTTAGCCGGCTGCCATGCACAGCCGGCGTTGGGAATTCCCGACAAAGTCCCGGCTTTGCACCTGCTGGTTAATACAGCCGACGTAGCTGGAGGTCCGACTGTTCCGGCTGGTTAATACAGTCGGTGTAGACGGAGTTCCAGCTGTTCCGGCTGGTTTATACAGCCGGAGTTCTGCCTGTTCCGGCTTGTTAATACAGTCGGAGTTGCCGGAGTTCCGGATGGTAAATACAGCCGGAGTTCCGGCTGTTACGGCTGGTTGATATATCCGGAGTTCTGCCTGTTCCGGCTGGTTAATACAGTCGGAGTTGCCGGAGTACCGGCTGTTCCGGCTGGTTGATACAAAATAACCGCTGCTATATGTTGTAAATCAATCTGCGTATATCTCCAAAAACATATAGGTTTCAAAGAATTTTAATCCTTTATTCGGGCTAAAGTAAGTATAAAGTCTTGCCAAGAAAAAATATAGGTTTTTATAGGTGTATTCCGTCATGTTGCTGTTCATAATAGAAATTAAAGTTAAAAACAAATTACACTTAAGTGATTTGGTTTTTTTGCATCGAGATATAGCCCCCTTTTTTCAATGGCCCCTATATCTTATGCTAATATAACAAGAACGATCAAAGTCATGTTTTCTTAAAGTCTATTGTATCTTCTTTGATTCCTTATAGTTAAATGTTGTTTTAACAACTGAAATGACTTCTGTGCCATCTTAAACATTAAGGTGAACTGAATACGGTCGCCGAAAAAGATATTTTCGCCTTAATGTATCTTTTTTTTTTTAGCACGGATGTTCGCCTTAGTGTATGTTCCATATAGTGACGTCTAAAGGTAAATCAAAGATCACTGGCTATGGGTTCGAGTCTTCCCAAAAATCCCCCCAAAAAATCCACAAAATGCATTCACCCACACACCTATAACGCTTTGGTTAATTGTTTCTGCATGCTTTAGCTTCTGACTTATTTACAATATTCATTTGATAATTAACTACTGATAATGTATATATTTTCTCAACAATTAATATAAGATATTGTTCCGTTCCGTCTGCATTATACAGTTTAGTTTAAACTTATTTATTTTACATCGATTGGGAAACAAGCCTTTGGCTTAGATTAATCACTCTCGATGTCTGCTTCCTGGAGACTTAACCAGTACTCGCGCCGTTTGTGTGGAAAAATCCCAAAGTCAGGACCCGCTCATCACGGGACTCGAACCAGGGACCTTTGATACGAGAGGCCGACGCTCTACCTCTGCACCACTGTCTTCCACTTATACCTGTGTAGGTAACTGTATTTTGCGGAAAGGAACGGAACAAAGACCTACAGAACTACATTTGCTATGGGTTGGGGTTTCCCCATCCCCCCCCCCCCCCCCCCCCGAAAAAATCCGCAATATGCATTCACCCACACACGTATGACGCTCTGGTTAATTGATTATGCATGCTTTAGCCTCTTACTATTTTACAATATTATTTTGATAATGTATATATTCTCTCAACAATTATATATAGATATATTGTTCCGTTCCGCGAAATAAAGTTACCTGTGTGAGTAACTGTATTTTGCGGAACGGAACAAAAGCATAACTCATCTATTTTCACCCAATTTAAACTGTATATAATTTCATTCATTTAATAATTATAGTTTGACCAGTTCTTAATGAATATCTGCCGTTTATTCCTCACTAGCTTTCGCAGAGTTATGAATTTAACCCCGCACATGATAGTAGATATTTATATCATATGACAGTTAAGACATGCATTAGTAAATAAAGACACAAATTTGATTTATTTTTTGTTTATTTATATCGACTCATAAAAGAGACAGTTAATAACAGTATGCTCCTCCTAAACCAGATATTACTAAGTGTTTATTAAACCGCAGGTACAATATATAAGTATGGAAACAGATATGCCCTGTCTGGTGCCTCATCACTTGTTCCGTTCCACAAAATACAGTTAGCCACTTATTGTTAATGGGAAAGGGTTAATTAAATAACCTTTTTCCAAAGGCAGGCGCATCTGAAAGAGAAATTGTTCACAATGAGGAAATTCTCCTATTTACAAAATGTGTTCATCTTCATTCAATAAATTTATGGAGATGTTTCATATTTTAACCCTTTTCCACATACTGCAAATCTGCAGCAGAAGACTTCGAACATATTTAGGAAAAAATACGAAAAATGTTTATGAATAAAAGTCATAAAAGTGAAAAGAGTTGAAAACAGTGTGGCAAAAGGAGAGCAAATTTCTCCATTTGTCACAATGTTTTCAAAGTTGTCTGCTGCAGAGGCGTCTGTATGTGGGAAAGATTTAACATGATAGATGATTTCGAAGTTGTCTGAAGGTAATTGTTGTTTTTATGTGGAAAAAGACTTATCTAGACTGGTGTTAAAGTAGCTATTTTAAGCTGATCTGATCTTATGAAAAGCATATTTTGTGCTTTTGTCATTTTCTAGGCATCAAATGGCAATGCAACTTTGTTTTTAGGTCAACGTTTTTCTTTTAATGTTTCTGTGGTGAAGTGGTTAGAACGTCTGCATAGGGAGCAGGAGTCCAGAGCTCATTCCCTGGACTGTTTAATCCTTTCCCACCTGCAGACGCATATTGACACATCTGCAGCAGACGACTTTTGAAAACATCGTGACAAAAGGGAAAAATGCTCAAAATGAGCAACTTTTTTTCAGTAATTATACCTACAATTATAGAGATTTTCCATATTGTTGAGTAGACATGTTCAAAGTCGTCTGCTGCATATTTGCTGTATGTTGGAAAGGGTTAACCCTTTCCCTCATACGATAATTCTGCAGCAGACGACTTTGAACGTATTTTGTCAAAACATAGAAAATCTTCATAATTGAATGGATAACCTATGACTAAAAGTGGAAAACATTGTGGCAAAACGAGAAATTGCACGTTTTGTGCAATTTCTTCTTTTGTCACTATGTTTTCAAAAAGCCGTCTGCTGCAGAGGCGTCCGAAAGCGTTTATATGAGGGAAAGGGTTAAAAAGGTCATAATGGATTACCTCCTTGGTATTTAAGGTTGAAGGAATAGCATTACAACTGGATCATCCTTCTTGTCTACTCGAAAGGGGACTTGATGCAATTACGACCAGAAAGGTCTCGGGTGACATTCTACATCACTGTTACAAAATAGCCTTACACGTAACAAAACTTACGAAGTAACTTCTCTCGAAGATTATCAAAAAGTGTAATGTTTTTAAATAGTTTCATACATCGCCAGTAAGTAATGAACGGCACACAACAACTAATTAAGGAAACTTTATTATGGTTCTCAATCAAACATCACAAGGTAAACGGCGGATGCCAAGACAGGGGAGATAACCTAAATCATCTAATTAACTATAACACAACTATAGAATATAGTGGCGCATTGTAATAGAAAAATGCTTAAATGTTCATAATATATCTTTGCTATTGTCATATGTTCATTACTTGTTTTATTTTACTTGTTACAAATGTTGGGACGGGTGTTATTTATCCCTAGATCTCTTATCTACGTCCCTGGTTTAGTTACTAAGGAAACTTTGTGTAAGAAGAAATTAACTGAAATAATGTTGAAAATGGAATAAAACACTTCTCATACACTTTTCTCCAAAACCTAACTTTGTCTTGAAATTAATCTTAGTTTCTAAATATCTGAGTAAACACAGGCACATGTATTTATATGTCTCTGGTAAACAGGAACTTATCTACGTTCCTGAACTATCATAAATTTATTCAAATTTTGAGTTGACGGAACAGCTAAATGCAATACTTTCATTGGTTTGATCCATAGAGTTTTCTCCCTTTTAATAAACCAACACAAATACTCTTCATGAAGGAGAACCTCACATGTTGAAAGACACACTTCCGGAAAAAACAAATCGACTTTTTCTTCAGTGAATTGTATCTTGTTGGTGTTTTAGCAACACGGACAATATATTGAATCATCTTCAACATGTCACAGCTACTAGAAATCGTGTGATTTTACCCCCAAAAGATACGAGGTCGCGTTGACAGTTCGTAAGATCGTTACTGATCTTGTTTTGACTCAAACTGATCATAGATCATACAAAACACATCATATTTAAGTGGAGTTCACTGATGGTTCTGGAAGACTGCGATCAGTACAGCTGTAACTATCCCAACCAATGTTTTGCCAGCTGTAGGACTAAAAGCTTTTTATGTGAAAATGTAGCTGTTCGACACGGTGTATATAGGTTACGTTTCTGTGACACATACAGATACTGTCTGCCATTCATCTAAACTTGTAGGATATCAGTCTGGTACATGCTACCATACCGAGAAAACAATAAAAAGACATAGATGTTGTGTAAATTCACGTCAATACAGTGAGGCAGTTCTTCTAGTTCTACCACCATGTACCGTGTGAAGAGTAAAGGTCGGGTGTTACTTCAAGGCCCATTCTGTACATGTACGATGACCGCTGAAACATTTCTATCGAGGATCTCTCACAAAGTTAGACCGGGACAAGGACGACCTAGTGTGTGGAAGATACACGTGTTATTCACATGTTTTTTAACCCTTGGACTAATTACCGCATTGCTGTTTGTGTTTAGCGTCATTTTCTTAATTTTGTTTTATATTTGGGTACTTTTATTTACACGTTTTCAGTATAAACTGACAATTCTTCTTCTTTTACTTAGAGTGCGTCACTTTGATTTCACTGTAACCAATTATAGATTGCATTTTGCGTTACAAGTGACCAAGTTAATTGTTGGAATGTTAGGCTATTTAACTGTTATGGTGATACAATTATGATAGTCTTTTAATGTGTTTTACATCTGTCATTGATAATAAAAATAAATCAAAATTTATATAAAGAGACTCATCAAATCTTCACTTTATTTTTAGCTTGACTTTTCAGAGAATATGAGAGCTATTGGACTCACCCTGGCTCAGCCTTGGTAAAATCTTATGGTTTTGCATGCAAGAACATGTATTTCACCATATCTCCGTTACTACTAGATATATTGCATTTAACCCTTTCCCTCATACGACAATTCTGCAGCAGACGACTTCGAACATATTTTGTCAACAAATAGGAAATCTCTATAATTGAATGGATAACCTGTGACTAGTAAAAGTGGAAAACATTAAGGCAAAAGGAGAAATTGCTCATTTTGAGCAATTTCTTCTTTTGTCACTATGTTTTTAAAAAGCTGTCTGCTGCAGCGGCGTCAGAAAGCGTCAATATGAGGGAAAGGGTTAAACTTTCTGCAATGCTTCTCAACCATCACACCTACATAAATATTCAAGTTAGATAACTCTTTCCTGCATATAATGCAAATTATAGCCCTTTTTAACTCGACTATAAATGTATAATTACTATTCGTAGAATATTCTAGACTACTCACCCTGGCCTCGGTCCCGGTAGCTCAGTCGGTAGCGACGCCGGCTGTAAATCCAGAGGTTGTGAGTTCGAATCCCGGCTCGGCCAACTTTCTCACCATCGTTTGACAAACGTCAATGCGTCATTCATCTTCCATCAATAGGCCTAAGTCTATGTGGAAATGCAGCCAGTTGCTTTGGAAGATTGTGGAGTACTGGTGTGAGAAAACCAGGAAACACATGAGTAGGTGAACTGGCTGCCGTGATATGACAGAGAAAATTTTGAGAAAAAACCTGGCCTCGGTGTCCACGTCACACCTTGGTTAAGGTTTTGTATGCAAGTACATATATGTTTCACCAAACTCGGTCACTACTAGATGTATTGTATTGAACATTTCTACATGATCACATCTATGTAAATAATAAAGTTTGATAACTCTATCCTGCATTTAATGCAAGTAATGGCCCTTTTTGTGTCACCTGCGTAGCATGGTAGGCACTTAGGGATTACTTTTTTATTTGTCCGGCGTCTGTCTGTCCGTCCGCATGAGAGAGTACTTGTGGGGTGCGTGTTTTTCCTAAAGCCCACCCACCACCCTTATAAAGACACTTAGATAAATAGTTTTTTTAGCTCACCTATGCATGAAGTGCAAAGTGAGCTATTGTGATCACATTTTGTCAGGCGTCCGTCGTGCGTCGTCAACATTTCAGCTTGTTAACACTACAGGCTACATTTTGCATCCAATCTTCATGAAAGTATATCAGAACATTCATCCTCATCAAATCTTGGACAAGTTCGAAACTGGGCCATATGAGGTCAAAAGCGAGGTCACTAGGTCAAATTGAAGCAAAATCTTGTTAACACTCTGGAGACCACATTTTCAACTTGAGCAAGTTGAAAATTTATCAGAATGTTTGTCTTAATGATATGTAGGTCAAGTTCGAACATGGGTTATGTTAGGTCAAAAAGAAGGTCACTAGGTCAAATTGAAGCAAAATCTTGTTAACACTCCAGGGGCCGCAATTTTGCTTCAGCAGTTTGAAATTTTGTCAGAATGTTTGTCTTTAAAATATGTAGGTCAAGTTCGAATATGGGTCATGCCGGGTCAAAAACTAGGTCACTAGGCCAAATTGAAGGGAAATCTTGTTAACACTGTAGAAGCTGCATTTTTTGCTTCAGCAGCTTGAAATTTAGAATGTTGAGCTGAATGATATCTAGGTCAAGTTCGAATACGGGTCATGCCGGGTCAGAAACTAGGTCACTAGGCCAAATTGAAGGGTAATCTTGTTAACACTCCAGAGGCCACATTTTCAATTTGAGCATGTTGAAACTTTATAAGAATGTTTGTCTTGATGATATGTAGGTCAAGTTTAAATATGGGTCATATTGGGTCAGAAACTAGGTCACTAGGCCAAATTGAAGGAAAATCTTGTTAACACTTTGGATGCCACATTTTTTGCTTACACATCTTGAAATTTGGTCAGAATGTTTGTCTAAATGATATCTAGTTCAAGTTCGAATATGGGGGTCAGAAACAAGGTCAATAAAGGAAAATATTGTTCGAACTCTGGAGGCCGCATTTTTACTTTGAGCAAGTTGAAAATTTGTCAGAATGTTGTTTTGATGATATCTAGTCCATGTTGGAATATGGGTCATATCAGGAAAAATAATTTATAGATCACTAGGCCAAATGAAGGAAAATCTTGTTAACACTGGAGGTTGCATTCAGAATAATTGTCTTGATGTGTTTTGCATAACAGTACATTGTATAATTAAGGTGAGCGATCCAGGGCCATCTCCAGGGCCATCATGGCCCTCTTGTTTTATTTTTAGCTCACCAGAGCACGTAGTGCTCAAGGTGAGTTATTGTAATTGCCTTTTGTCCGTCGTTCGTCGTCCGTCGTCAACATTTGCTTGTTACTACACTAGAGGCCACATTTTGCATCCAATCTTTATAAAAGTTTATCAGAACATATATCTTGATCAACTCTAGGCCAAGTTCGAAACTGGGTCATGTGGGGTCAAAAGCTAGGTCACTAGGTCAAATTTAAGGAAAATCTTGTTAACACTCCTGAAGCCGCATTTTTGGCTTGAGCATGTTGAAACTTTGTCAGAATATTTGTCATAGTGATATCTAGGCCAAGTTCGAATATAGGTCATGTCGGGTCAAAAACTAGGTCACTAGGCCAAATTGAAGGAAAATCTTGTTAACACTCTGGAAGCCACATTTTAAACTTGAGCATGTTGAAACTTTGTCAGAATATTTGTCATAGTGATATCTAGGCCAAGTTCGAATATAGGTCATGTCGGGTCAAAAGCTAGGTCACTAGGCCAAATTGAAGGAAAATCTTGTTAACACTCTGGAAGCCACATTTTAAACTTGAGCATGTTGAAACTTTGTCAGAATATTTGTCATAGTGATATCTAGACTAGGCCAAGTTCGAATATAGGTCATGTCGGGTCAAAAACTAGGTCACTAGGCCAAATTGAAGGAAAATCTTGTTAACACTCTGGAAGCCACATTTTAAACTTGACCATGTTGAAACTTTGTCGGAAAGTTTGTCTTGATGATATCTAGGCCAAGTTCGAATATGGGTCATGTTTGGTCATGTCAAAAAGTAGGTCACTAGGCCAAATTGAAGGAAAATCTTGATTACACTCTAGAAGCCACATTTCTGGCTTGAGCATGTTGAAACTCTGTCAGAATATTTGTCTAAGTAATAGCTAGGCCAAGTTCGAATATGAGTCATGTCATGTATAAAACTAAGTCACTAGACCAAATTTAAGGGAAATCTTGTTAACACTCTGGAAGCCACATGTTTGGCTTGAGCATGAGAGAGTTATGTCTTAAATAGCTCATTCTCAGGTGAGCGATTCCAGGGCCTCATGGCCCTCTTGTTTATAACAGGTATCTCATTTGCATATTAATGTTATTCATTCCGTAAAAGGGGGTTAATTACGGAATGAATTGCATACTTGTGGGGGGTGCACCCCACAAGTAAAACATCAAACGAAATAACCCCACAAGTACTCTCCCATGAGTCTGTCGTCACACTTTTTCGTCACGTTTTCAAATAACTTTTTTTCTACTCAAAGGATTACACTGAAATTTCTGACAAATGTTTATATCAATATTTGTGATGGGTTCACACAAGGGGGATAATCCAAATATTTTTTATATCAGTAATTGCCCCTTTTCTGTCAAAAATTAAAATTTTCTGACAAGGCCCCGGCAGGTGACACACGTGCTCCGGGGAGCACTCCATTCTAGTTTGACTTATAAATTCTGGTTAATGTTTTGCATGCAACTACATTAAAAGTCAATATCCATAACTACTTGATGCATTGCATTGAAACTTTATACAAGTCTTCCCAACAATCACACCTGTGTGGAAGACAGTGGTGCAGAGGTAGAGCGTCGGCCTCTTGTATCAAAGGTCCCTGGTTCGAGTCCCGTGATGAGCGGGTCCTGACTTTGGGATTTTTCCACACAAACGGCGCGAGTACTGGTTAAGTCTCCAGGAAGCAGACATCAAGAGTGATTAATATAAGCTGAAAGCTTGCTTCGCAATCGATGTAAAATAAATAATGTTTAAATTAACAATCACACCTATGTAAACAATCAAGTACTATAACTCTATCCAGCATATAATGCAAATTATGGCCCTTTTGTTACTTTGAAATTCTGGCTACAGTTTTGCAAGCAACTACATTAAGAGTCCATATCTCGGTAACTAAAAAGCGGTGGAATAATCGAGCGCGCTGTCTAACGGACAGCTCTTGTTTATTGACTTATAATCTCTAGTTAAATCTCTGGTCAAAGTTTTGCATGCATCTACAGGGGCGTAGCTCCCTTTAGGCACTGTAGGCAGGTGCCTACACATTTTTTCTAAAAATGCAGCTGCGTCGATACACATCTGCATAATGTATCAATAAGATCAGCCTGCGCTGTCCGCGAAGACTGATCCGGCCGACACATTCCGTCTAAGGGGGGATAGATAGAGTAGTGATTCCTGAAACAGAAAATCCACAGGAGGCGAAAAGTGTAGATCCGGGTACGCCTGTGTGGCATGCTTAGGCTGATCCGGATCGATACTTTACGCAGAGTCGTAGCATTAATGAGAAAATGGATATATTGTTTTAACGATGCTGTTTAAATTGCAAATCTTTTTAACCCTTTCCAACTTACAGCAAATCTGCAATAGACGTTTTTGAAAAACATCTAGAAAAACACATGTTAAATATGTATTAATGAAAGTATAAAGTTCCATAATTGAAAGCATGTGGCAATTGGAGCATTTGCTCATTATGAGGAATATCTACTAAGGCATAATGTTTTCCATCTGCTGTAGATGCTAAAATGTTTTTTTCATAATAGAATTATTATTTCGTTACGATCTACAGGTGATGAGTTTTCTGATCTATCAGGTGAACCATTTCAATGCTGAATTTATAAAATGGAATTGTCCAGTTTTTACATTTGGAAAAGTCCAAAGCCAATTCTAAGAATATCAAGTGTCGAGTTGTGTTGGCTCAAATACAAAACCAACCGTATTAAAAAAGCCTGGTCAGACTGGCTCTATACTGGTGAGGCTGGCTTCTTAAAATCACGGCCAGCAGTCAAAGGGTCAACTATGTACTGGATAGATATACTTTGAACCCTTTCCCACTCGGCAGAAGACTTTTGAAAACATTGTGGTCAAAATGGCTCATGATGAGCAATTTCTCCTTTGGTAACATGGTTTTCAACTTTTTTTAAAAATTAATCTATCTTTTATGGAAATGTTCAGGTTTTTAGCTCCACTGGCTGAAAGCCAATTTGGTTGAAACTTCATAGGAAGCATCCTCTCAATGTCCTCTCTTAAATTGCTTCAATTTTTTTCATCCATCCATAATTCTGGTATCCATGGCAACAAAAAGAAAGAAATAGTGAAAACTTAAAAAAAAATCTTCTCCGAAAGTGTCAGGCCGATTTTCAAATAATTTTGTAGAAATGTTCCCTGGGTGACCCTCTATTAGATTCCTTCAAGAAATGTTGATTGGTTGAAAAACATGGCCGCCAGGGGGCGGGGCTATTTTGCGTTATATAGCTATAGTGAAAACTTAAAAAATCTTCTTCTCCGAAAGTGTTGAGCAGATTTTCAAATAATTTTGTAGAAATGTTCTTTGGGTGACCCCCTATCAGATTCCTTCAAGCCATGTTGATTGGTAAAAAAAACATGGCCTCCAGGGGGTGGGGCTATTTTGCCTTATATGGCTATTTTGCCTTATATGGCTATAGTGAAAACTTAAAATATCCTCTCCGACGAAAGTGTCAGGCCGATTTTCAAATAATTTTGCAGAAACATTCCTTGGGTGACACTCTACAAGATTCCTTTTAGCCATGGTGGTTGGTAAAAACCAGGGGGCAGGGCTGTTTGGAGATTTGATTTTTGCCTTATGGCCGTGGAGTGATACTGGCCCTCTTGGGCCTCTTGTTTCACCATGTTTTCAAAGTTGTCTGCTCCAGATTTGTTGTATGTGGGAAAGGGTTAAAAGTTGTTTGGAAACCTCCAAGGTACAAGAATAAGATGAACATCTGATAAACTGGAAGTTTAATGCCGTTTTGAAGTTGTCATTTGTGGTTAACCCTAAACCCTGTGTAATTGATTTGAACAAACATTTGTTTATCATCTTTGCAAGTCAAATTTGACCAACAGTGAAGAAGACCAAGATCAGCCTGTATATTCATGTAGTCTTATATGATATAACTTCACACAATTATTCTCCATAACAAAATGATGTATCATGACTATCACCAAGTCACCTACTCACAGTTTGGGCTAAACCATTTTCCATCAGAAATTTCTTGAACGGGCCATCTTCCACAAGCTTGAATGGATTTTGATATTACTTCACACCTACTCTCTAGGTCAAGGTCACAATTTGGGCTCAAACATTCTCAGGCTATTCTGATGTGTCTTCCACATGCTTGAATGGATTTTGATATAACTTCACACAATTCTTCTTCATGACAAGATGATGTGTCATGCACAATAACCAGCCTCTTTCTCCCAAGGTCAAGATCAGACTTGGAAGACTTTGTTCCGCAATTTCATGTGTAAAACTCTAGTAGAACTTCACACATCTAATCAAATACCATAAGAAGACCATATACGTCAAGGGGCATTACGCCTTTCCCTCATATAGACGCTTTCCCACGCCTCTGTAGTAGATGGCTTTTTGAAAAAATAGCGACAAAAGAAGAAAATTGCTCAAAACGAGCAATTTCTCCTTTTGCCACAATGTTTTCCACTTTAAGTCATATGTTATCCATTCAATTATAGAGATTTTCTATTTTTTGTCAAAATATGTTCAAAGGCGTCTGTTGCAGATTTGTTGTATGAGGGAAAGGGTAAATCTAAAGTGAGGTTTGACAGAATAATGTACCTTTTTCTACTTTTAAATTTGTGTCCGGTAGGGGACTTTTGTACTGCTTGCAATACTCCAATAATTTGTTTTGGTTTACATTTTTTGTTACTCATTTTTGTGTCACCTGCCTTAGGATAACTTCTTGGTCATGCTTTCATTTACTGATGCGCTGATGTCAGTATAACCCCTTCCCTCTCATACTTATAATTGAATGGATAACCTACGACAAAAAGTGAAAAACAGTGTGGCAAAAGGAAAAATTGCATGTTTTGTGCAATTTCTTCTTTTGTCACTATGTTTTCAAAAAGCTGTCTGCTGCAGAGGCGTCAGAAAGCGTCTATATGAGGGGAAAGGGATAATCTTACCAGCATTACTGGTACTTTAGCCACGAAATACTGTGGTTGAATTTCTTTAACGCAGCTCACTATATCGACAGCTATTTGGGCTTTACAAAAATCATAGCTCTAGATAAGAAGAGTATTTCACATCCCCAAGTCCTTATTTGACCATCAAATCCTACATTGTGGATACTCAAAAGAATCTTCGTTTAAGTTCTTACAACAAAGGGTTCAATTTTGTTAGAAAAAGACTAGTTACTCGTCCTTATCTAGTCCTCTGAAAAATAAACACACGGAAAACTTTAATTTTTAAGTTTTATTATATCTATTTTGATAAGCTTAACCTGCATCGGTGGGAAAACAAATCATCATTAATACTACATTGAAACACGTTTCCTCCATACATTACAAAAGAAACAAGTATCCTCCATACTTAACAAAACAAGAGGGCCATGATGGCCCCATGATGGCCCTGGATCACTCACCTGAATTATGTAATCTGATATGTCATGCCAACCTCAATAACTCTTTTTGCGGTCAGGTTAGCTATTACAAGAGGCGCACGACTGACGAAGGACAAAAGGCAATCAGAATAGCTTACCTTGAGCACTTTGTGTACAAGTGAGCTAAAACGAAGTCTATATAGTTACAATCTCGGATCTGTAGATAGGGTCATATTGCATGTCCTTATTTTAAAAATCCTTATTTGACATCCAAACATGTTCTTCTACAGGTTTGTTTATGTGGGAAAAGGTTTCCTCCTTTTCCATGAAGCTTATCAAAAGTCGCCTTCATCAGGAAACTGGTTTACCCTTTCCCTCATATAGACGCTTTCTGACGCCTTTGCAGCAGACGGCTTTTTGAAAACATAGTGACAAAAGAAGAAATTGCACAAAACGTGCAATTTCTCCTTTTGCCACAATGTTTTCTACTTTTTGTCACAGGTTATCCATTCAACTATGGAGATTTGCTATGTTTTGACAAAATAAGTTCAAAGTCGTCTGCTGCAGAATTGTCGTATGAGGGAAAGGGTTAAAGCAGACGGCGTTTTGAAAACATAGTGACAAAAGAAAAAATTGCACAGAACGTGCAATTTCTCCTTTTGCCACAATGTTTTCTACTTTTTGTCACAGGTTATCCATTCAACTAAGGAGATTTTCTATGTTTTGACAAAATAAGTTCAAAGTCTTCTGCTGCAGAATTGTCGTATGAGGGAAAGGGTTAAAGCAGACGGCGTTTTAAAAACATAGTGACAAAAGAAAAAATTGCACAGAACGTGCAATTTCTCCTTTTGCCACAATGTTTTCCACTTTTTGTCATAGGTTATCCATTCAACTAAGGAGATTTTCTATATTTTGACAAAATAAGTTCAAAGTCGTCTGCTGCAGAATTGTCGTATGAGGGAAAGGGTTATTGCACATGAGAAGAGTGGAAAAACTCCGGGGAGCAAACACATCCAAGATTGGTTTTCCCGTGTTGTGGTCATAAACTCTTTCTCACATACACGAAGAAATCTGCAGCAGACGTCTTTGAAAACGTAATAAATATAAATTTAGCTTTGGAAGTTTTTTATTTCGAGGACAATGTCAGAACATATAATGGTATCAAGCCCCATTTCAAGCGTTTACCTGCTGAAATATTTTTTAGAATGACCTGCTTTGAAAGCAATTGAAGAAAGACATGTCATATTTTGAAAATTGGAAAAAGTTGAAATCATTGTGACAAAAAGGGAGCAATATCTCAAATCCATCAGCTGAGTGATGATGGCATAAGTAGCAAATATGTAACTGCTAATATTAGGGAGAAATTGGAATGAAACTGCAAGGAGTGGACAGTGTAAATGAATCAGGTTATCAGAAAAAGGCCATTTGTAATATTAATTGTATATCTTTGAACAGATTTGAAAATGAACCACCAAAGAAACAGTCTTTTGAAGTTTAGTTAGTTAAGAAGATGTAATTTGAATCTTAAATTCCTTTTCTGATGCTGCATGGTGACTTTTTTTTCAACTAATCAATATGGCTTGAACAAATTATGTAGAGGGTCACTGAAGAAACATTTCTATTAAATTATCTTGGAAGTCTCTTTTTTGAAGAGCCTGATCCATGATTTTCAACCAATCATTATGGTGTGAACAATGTTTGTAGGGTGTCAACATAGGAATAATTCTCCCATATTATCTTGGGATCAGACAAGCAGATTCAGAGGAGAAGAATTTTAAAGTTTGGGCATTTCCCTCCTTTCAGATATCGTAGGAACCAAAGTCCATCATATAATTTAAATCTTTGAACAATTTTGGAAGAGGACCACCAAGGGAATAGTCCTGTGGGGTTTTGTTAAAGTTGGTCCAGTGGTTTAAGGGAAGATTATTTTTTAATCAAAAATGACAATGACCAACAGACGACGGAAAGAGAGATGATCAGAATAGGTCACCATGACCCTTTGGCTCAGCTGATCTTAAAAGCGCATCATAAAGCCATGGCTTCACAATGTATAAATATATTTCCATGGTAAAACACCACGTTTTGCACATATAATTATTTTAACCCTTTCCCACATTCAGATGCTCTGCAGCAGACAACTTTCTAAAAATATACCCTAAAAATTTGGAAACTCGCCCTTCAAATGAAAGTACAATAATTGAATCGAGTTGAAAACATGATGACAAAAGGAGAAATTGCTTGTTTTTAGCAATTTTTTCTTTCGTCACAATGTTTTAAAAAAGCTGTCTGCGTCAGAAAGTGTATATATGAGGGTAAAGGGTTAAACCCTTTCTCACATATCACAAATCTGCAGCAGACCACATTGATAACAAATAGGCAATAACATGGAAGATCTCTATAAATGGAAGTATAATTTTTAGTTAAGAGTTGAAAACATTGTGGCAAAGGGAAAAAGTTGTCTGCTGCAGAAACATCAAAATGTAAAATGGACATAGCATGACATAATCCGATATTTAGGATTTATTGCAAGATAAAAGACCTGTTTCCACTAGTTATATTAATATCACTGAAATTTATATTGATAAAAGAAATAAAAAGGCATTCAACCTGCAGAGGATTGGATAAGGAACGAATTTCATGTTCTTAAATCATTGTTTCGCCATCTAAAATCCTACGTTGTGGGTACTCAAAAGTAACATCTAAGTAAGGTGAATCTGTGAGTACCAACAACATCTGGTTCCGAAACTATTAAACTCTGAAAACATTCTCTGTCTCATTAAAAAACAAATGCTCAAAATAAGACTTGATTGATAAATTTCAACAATGCATTTGCATCTATAAATCAGATCCTTGAGCACAAAATAAATGTAATGTTTCATAGTTCTAATTCAATAAAAAGAGAAACATTGTGGGGAAAAATAGCACTTTACTCTTCATCTAAACCTCTGCGTATTAATCAACTCTTTCCTACATACAACAAATCTGCAGCAGACAAGAATGGAAATGTCTATGCAAAACTATTGTACATATAAAACTGAAAGTTTTATTATTCAATAGAGTTGATAACATTTTGGCAAAAGGAGAAATTGTTCATGATAAGTAATTTCTCCATTTGCCACAAAGTTTTCAAAAGTCATTTGCAGCAGATACATCTAAATCAATGGCTTCATGCAAAACAGTTGTAACTACTGTTAGTAACAAGGTGTAGTTACAACCGATTTGCATGAAGCCCATGAGATGTGTCTCTAAGTGGGAAAGAATTACCATGAACATTGTATTGCACTACAATCAATTTATATAATAAATACACACCAACAAATGTACATCAACTATACTGAATACAGCCAAGTTCAATCACAGTGAATATGTATCTCACTTGCATAATACTTTTAAAAGCAAGCACATTCTTTCTACACAGATCCCTGACAGACTCCTCTCAAACAAAGTGAAAAATAAAAGAGTCGAAATGGAACAAGAATAGTCAGACAATAATGCCTGGCATATTATAGGAAATTAGTACATCTGGCATGAACCAACAATGGCGACTAGATTGGTCATCTTCCCTTACATAGTGCTATTGCATATATATATATATATATAGTGAATGAGTAAATAAACAACCAATTTTTCGTTAAATTTAAATTGGACCATTACAACTTGATGTTTGAAATCATTACATAAATAATGAAGCAAACTTCTTCCAGAGTTTGAAAGGTTAATCTGTTGGTACACAAAAAAGGTTGTCTCTATAGTCTTTTGCTTGCTACACCATTTTCAAAGGGTGCCGTCATTATTGGTGTATGCCTGACCTTATACTGTAATGGTAGGGCCCATTCCCAAATACAGAGGCCTTTTCATCTCTACATAAAAAAAAAAAACTTCAAATTTTCCAGATATTATACTTTATCACATGACAATGCTTGTATCCGATGTAATATACCCATTACGTATTTCTTTATATATGACATGTGTAATATAACATGACCGAATCACTATTTGTGTTTACAAAATGGCAGAGAATGTGTCTCCGATAAACACAAACGTCATGATAGATGGTCGAGGTAAAGGGACAATTATCGGTCATAAAAATAAATTTTTGTGTGATAAATTAACAGTCTATTTATTATTATATGTTGGGACTATTTTCTGACAGCGAGAAACCAATTTTCTTTTTGTGTTTCGTCGTGTGATAAAAAGAATCTGACATTTGTTGTCATAACATAAAGTTTTATTAAACTCGTCCAAGAAATTTGTTATTAAGCTCGCCAAAGACTCGCTTAATAACAAATTTCTTGAACACGTTTAATAAAACTTTATATAAAATGACGACTCATGTCAGATCCTATATGTCCTTCCACAAATGTTTTCAAATTCTGAAAGACTCATTATGAACCGTAACTTTTTTTTTAAGAAATAATATAAAGCAGCGCTTAAGAAAGCGAGCACGCTTGCATATTCATTCACATAGCAGGTCATTATCCATGTCAATCACTGACTTACAAATGGCACAACGTTTTCACCAAATCACGAAAATTCAGATTTGGAAGAAAATAAGCAGAATCATTTAATAAAACATTCGCAGTAACTTGTAGAGTATAAGGGGTGTAAAAGTTACAAAGAAATTTCACTGAGTGTATTCATTCTTTGGTGGTAGAATCTTTCCTTTGCAGTTCCTTTGGTGAATCTTTATCCTTTTGCTGAGTTTTGGTTACTTCCTTTATTGAATTAATAGTTTTTGTGAACCATGTGTTTTTAGAGGCTTGTATTTCTGTCACTGCCGAATTCAACTGGTGGGTCAAGTCCTGGTTTTTGCACTCGGATTCCACCAATGCTAATTTAGTTTGGGCAAGTTCGAGCTCCAGTTCCCGGACTTGGCGTTCCATATCCATTATTCGAGGATTGATGCTGGCAGGGTCAACTGGCTGTTCTGGGACTTGAACTGTACCGTCGTTACCAAACATGGATGAACACTTTTCACAGGATTTCACATAGCTCTACAAAAAGCATAATACTAGGTTTAACCCTTTCCCTCATACGACAATTCTGCAGCAGACGACTTTGAACATGTTTTGTCAAAAGGTAGAAAATCTCTATAACTGAATGGATAACCTATGACTAAAAGTGGAAAACATTGTGTCAAAAGGAGAAATTGCACGTTTTGTGCAATTTCTTCTTTTGTCACTATGTTTTCAAATAGCCGTCTGCTGCAGAGGCGTTAGAAAGCGTCTATATGAGGGAAAGGGGTTAACAATTTCCAACATACAACAAAAAAGAATTGGGAAACTTCAATGCTACAGGACATCTTTTTAACAACCTAATATTAGTTTGTTGTTTTTATAATTCGATTAGGCTAACCCTTTCCCATATGCAAAAATATTTTGATACATTTGCAGCGGACAACATTTGAAAGCATTGTGGAATAATTTAACCCTTTCCCTCATATAGACGCTTTATGACGCCTCTGCAGCAGACAGTTTTTTTGAAAACATAGAGACAAAAGAAGAAATTGCTCAAAATGAGCAATTTCTCCTTTTGCCACAATGTTTTCCACTTTTAGTCATAGGTTATCCATTCAATTATAGAGATTTTCTATTTTTTGACAAAATATGTTCAAAGTCGACTGCCACAGAATTGTCGTATGAGGCAAAGGGATAATTTGTTGTATTGAGATCCAAAAACTTAACTTTGTGACCTCTACATGATCCAGTTTCGAGCCTGACTAAGATTTAATGGAGATTTATGTGGCATTTAGTGTTCACAAGTTTTTTTCTACAATTTAAATCTATTGATCTATCTTTTTTTAAGCCCATAATAGCAAGTTTTAATTCTGACTGGGATTTGATGGAGATAAATGGTCTGATGAACCCGTATGATGATTTGATGAAAAATAAGGCTTCTAGAGTGTCAATAAGGTTTTTCTAAAATTTAACCTAGTGACCTAGTTTTTTTACTGTGCGTGACCCAGTTTAGAGTCTGACAGAGATTTGATGCAAATGAACTTTTATGAAGATTAAATGTTCAACGAAGCCAGTGTAATTGTGATATTAACCATGATATATGTATTTTTTTTACCCTTTCCCACATACAGCAAATCTGCAGCAGATGACTTTGAAAATGTCTTCTAAAAAATATGGAAAATCTCTATAATTGTAGGTTTAATTACTGACAAAAGTTGAAAACATTGTGGCAAAAGGAGAAAT
Source organism: Serripes groenlandicus (assembly GCA_031761405.1). Lineage (NCBI taxonomy): Eukaryota > Metazoa > Mollusca > Bivalvia > Cardiida > Cardiidae > Serripes > Serripes groenlandicus. The sequence goes on from JASEVX010000002.1 coordinate 54,195,780, forward strand.
TGCTTGTTTTGAGCAATTTCTCCTTTTGTCACAATGTTTTCAAAAATTGTCTGCTGCAGATGCATCAAAATGTGTCTACAAGTGGGAAAGGGATAAACTTCCTATGTTTTTGCCTGGATATTTTCAGTCATCTTCAGCAGATTTCTTGCATGTAGGAAAAGGCTAATATTTGACTTAATAACAATAAACCTCAAATTTAGTGAAAAATATAATCACAATATTTAAATTGTTGATACTTACTCTAATTGATTCTAATTCTGTCCTTGAGGCTGTCTGCTGCTTCTCAAGTCTTTCACTTAACTGAGAACATATCTGAAAGGGGAAAAAGGATATTCTGTGTTTTTTCTACTATGTCTAAGCAGTGAGTAGAAAAGTAAATTAACCCTTTCCAACATGCAAGTCAACAAATCTTAAGCAGACGACTTTGAACAGACAAAAATATATAAAGCTCTAGAATATTAAAGAATAATTATTGCCTAGGCATGAAAATATTGTGTAACAAGAAACCGCTGAAGACAGTAAGGCCGGATTGTCAGCAATTTGACCTTGAAAATCGACAAACCAAGGTCAAGGTCAAAGTAACCATAGAAATCAATAGACCTTGTTACTGGTTACCTTCAGGCAAAGTTTCAAGTTTGTAACCCATTCCAGTGCTGAGATTTTGCCTCAACCTGAAACTTTAACTAAAATTTTGCCTCAACCTGAAACTTTAACCAAAATGTTGACATACAGACAGAAGTTTCAAGTTTGTAACCCTTTCCAGTGCTGAGATTTTGCCTCAACCTGAAACTTTAACCATAACTTTGCCTCAACCTGAAACTTTAACCAAAATGTTGACAGACAGACAGACGGACATCGCCAATCTATAGACCGGAATTGCTAGAGCAATCCGGCCAAAAATGATTTGCCATAATGATTTACACTCTATTCAATAATTATACTTTACCTTAAAGAGATTTTTCATATTTCTGCAAAATTATTTTCAAAGTCGTCTGCTGTAGATTTATCGTATGTGGGAAAAGGTGAAGTTATGAATGGGCCTTTACTTCTATATTATTCAAAATGAATATTTGACAACATGTTTTTAAAGCATCATATTGCCCTCACCTGTTTATAATCCGCTACAATAGCTTTATTTCTTGTATTGTCTGTTTCTAGTCTATCGAGTTCTCGTCTGCACATCTCTTTCACCTGCAAAAATTACATGATATTTAATTTTCAATTTACATCTACAATAAATCCTTTTTTTATTCTGAACTTCTTTTTTTTCTCCCCCTTTATTCATATCTATACAGAAGAAAGGAGGAGGTAACAGGCTTTCGTCTCTTAACCCTTTCCCACATACAACAATTATGCAGTAGACTACCTTGATATCTCAATAAATAATAGTATAATTATTGAAAAGTGTAAAAAACATTGTGACATTGTAAAATTGCTCATCAAGAGCAATTTCCTGTTTTGTCACAATGTTTTAAAAGTCGCCTGCTGCATAGGCATCAGAAAGTGTCTATAAAAGAAAAAAGGGTTAAATATCTTTCGTATATCTCAAGAAAACTCTTGATTGATTGTTTTATGCCCCTTTCAACAATATTACACTTATGTCACGGCATTTCCTGTCTAAGTTACCAGATCTACTGGGCCATTTATCCTGACACCAGCCAGTCAGTCGTTATCCAAAACCTGCAACCCTGAGCGCCAAGGAGGGCAGCCATTACAACCATTTTTAAAGTCTTTGGTATGACCCAAAGCCTACTTCAAAAGAACTTTTGAGTACTCACAATATAGAGTTGGAGGTCAACCCTTTCCGACCTACAATAACTCAGCAGCAGACTACATTGAAAACATCCCAACACAATTATGGTAAGTTTAATTATTGAAATGAGTTGAAAACAATGAGGCAAAAGGAGAAATTGCTCATTATAAGCAATTTGTCCTTTAGCCACAATGTTTTAAAAAGTCATCTGCTGCAGAGGCATCAGTAAGGTAAAGGGTCTATATGTGGAAAAAAGTTAAGTGAAAGCTCAGGCACCAGTTTGGTGCATATGGTTTAAAATGCGTCTCCACATTGAAAAGGTTTTGATAAAGGTTAACCCTTTCCGTCATATAGATGCTTTCTGATGCCACTGCAGCAGACGGCTTTTTGAAAACAGTGACAAAAGAAGAAATTGCTCAAAACGAGCAATTTCTCCTTTGGCCACAATGTTTTCCAATTTAAGTCAAAGGTTATCCATTCAATTATAGAGATTTTCTATGTTTTGACAAAATATGTTCGAAGTCGTCTGCTGCAGAATTGTCGAATGAGGGAAAGGGTTAAGAAACATGAAATACGGTCCTCCTCTGGAGCCTCTGGTTCAACTTACAGGATCATTGTTCGAAGTTATACACTAACAATGCTAACAAACACATCCTTCTGGAACTTGTAGTTTAGTGAATACAAAGATCTGTCTACACATTGTAATGCCTGGTGGTACACATGTCTATTTGTATATTATGGCTTTGCAATGATTTGGATAGTAATTATGCTATTTGTGTGTTGGGTGGTAAAATGGCTGTATTTTTCTGCAGCAGATGACTTGGAACATATTTTGTCAAAATATGGAAAATCTCTATAATTGATTGGATAACCTATGACTCAAAGAGAAAAACTTGTGACAAAAGGAGAAATTGCTTAATTTGAGAAATTTCTTTTTTTGTCACTATGTTTCCAAAATGCTGTCTGCTACAGAGGTGTCAGAAAGCGTCTATATAAGGAAAAGGGTTAAGAGACACCAGGCATTTTACTGGAGACACATTCAGAACACAAACCCTTTTCCCCTCACTTTATTTGAATACTAAGATGGATGAAAAATGTCAACACTTCATCATTTAACATATCATGCATGGGAAAAAGGTACAGGTTTTATATGTGAACAGTATAGATCCAGATCAGCATGTGCATCTGCAGTCTGATCAAGATCTGCACCGACCACATTTTACTTACACACACTTTTTAGAATATTCTGTCAATTTGTATTGATTCTGATGAGACCTAGCAGCTGGTCAAGATGACATGAACCTGCATTGTTCATAAATGCCCACTTTTCTCATTCACTGGTTCATATCATATACAAATCACAGAGAACTCATAATCACTTACTTGTTGAGCCTCAAGTTCAAGTCTCTGCTTCTCTTCCTCAGTTTCTACAAGGCGTTTCTTTGTTTGCATTAACTCTGAAGTGAGAGCTTCACATGTTTCTTGACTCTGCAGATATAGAATGAAAACTTTTTTAAACTCTTAGCCCTTTCCCTCATAAGACAATTCTGCAGCAGACGACTTTGAACATATTATATCAAATAATAGAAAATCTCTATAATTGAATGGATAACCTATGACTAAAAGTGGAAAACATTGTGACAAAAGCAGAAATTGCATGTTTTGTGCAATTTCTTCTTTTGTTACGATGTTTTCAAAAAGCTGTCTGCTGCAGAGGCATCAGAAAGCGTCTATATGAGGGAAAGAGTTAACCACAAGCCCATGCAATCTAAAACATCTGCAGCTGACTTTTGCCACAATGTTTTCAATAATTAACTTTTAGTTCCATTTAAATGAATTGATTATATTTTTGCCTCAGTATTTTAGAAGTCTTCTGCTGCATATTTATTATATGTTAGATATGGTTAAACCAATATTGTGTCCAATGAACACAGATGACCCCAATTAACTTGTATGGCTGTAACATATCAAGGACCATAACTCTGGTATCCTAAACAGTGTAACATGTCAAGGACAATAACTCTGGTATCCTAAAAAGTGTAACATGTCAAGGACAAAAACTCTGGTATCCTAAAAAGTGTAACATGTCAAGGACAATAACTCTGGTATCCTAAAAAGTGCAACATGTCAAGGACAATAACTCTGGTAGCCATAAAAGTTTACCAGAGGCTCAAAACTGCACATGGTGTTAAACATTTTGATAAATACAAAAATCGTAACTAGGTCAAATACCTCAAATGATATGAACACAGATACTAGCATTCTATGTCAACTTTCAAAATCAGGTGCCATAACTCTGGAATTAACCCTTTCCCATAAAGAGACGCTTTCTGACACCTCTGCAGCAGATTGACTTATGAAAACATTGTGGCAAAAGGAAAAATTGCTCATGATGAGCAATTTCTCCTTTTGTCACAATATTTTAAGTTATTATCATACTTTCATTTGCAGAGAATTCTCATGTTTTCTCATGTTTTCGCCAAAGTGTTTTCATAGTCACCTGCAGCTGAATCATTGTATGTGGGGAAAGGGTTAATAATTGGTTATAATTGGACAATGAAACCATATCCCAGATACTTATCTCCAAATACTGAAAAACATTCCCAACAAATACCATGACTTGGTCAAAAAGTTTTCCAAACAAATCAGCAAGGTTTCAATAAACAAGTGTCTACTGTTATTATGTCTGTAAGTTCTTTTGACGTGTGCATCGTCATACAACTATATACAAAGTATACAATACATCACATGCAAACATGAAACAAGTGGAAAAGAAAAACGAAAAACATGGAGAAGTGATCCCTTTGTGTCTCCCTGCCAACACAAACATTCTTGGGGACAAAAATTGATTCCAAAGTACTTACAGTATCTAATTGGTTACTGAGCTTTAATTTACTTTCCACCATTTCAATGGCTAAATCATCGTTCTCCTGTTCTAATCTCATATTAGCCTCCATTAATCGTTTATTCTCTCGCTGAAACAAAGATTATTAATCAATTAACCCTTTCCAACTTGCACATTCTTTTTTATGTATCTGCAGCAGACGATCTTTGAAAACATGGTGGCAAAAGAAGAAAATTGCTCACAATGAGCGATTTTCTTCTTTTGCCACAATGTTTTCATCTCTGTTTAATATTGATACTTCCATTTGAAGAGAATTTTTTCCTATTTCTAGCTATATGATATAGAAGTCGGATGCAGCAGATTTGTTGTATGTGGGAAAGTGTTTACATTTTAAAAATGATGGCGTGATGCAAAACAGTACAAGTCACATCTACTTTGCTTGAAGCCCGCAAAAAAATAAAATTTGAAGGTGATAACACTATAACTTTTCAAAGTATTTCGTCTGGAGCACCAGATCAAATCCACTTGTTATAACATAGAACACCTATTCATCAACCATTTACCAAACTTTCAAGCAAATCCATCGTGTCGAATTTTAATAAATCACAATGCCGTTAAACCTCTTGTGTGCGTCATAACATTCACTGCGGAATTAAACATTGAGACTCATCCAGGGCAATTAAAATGAATACTTATTTTTCATGTTTACAAGTTTATTTTACACTTAGCACATGCATAATAATGTGACAAGAGGTACATTAAATAACAAAATATAAACAAAAAGAAAAACAGACTATGGAGCAGTTAAATAGGCAAAGAGATACAATTAAGAGAGAGAAGAGAGAGGGGGGGGGGGGGGGGGGAGAATGAGAAGAGTAAATGGCCCGGTGATTGTTGAAAATATCTTTAAATGGTATTAATGAATTAACAAAGTTTAAACAGGATATTTACATTCTCATTCATGAGTGAACCGTAACTGAGAAGATTGTTATTTCTACTATACTTTCCAGGTATAAGTTTTTTCCGCAAATTGTTGAAATATGCGCATTGAAACAAATAGTGATATTCATCCCCTATATCTCCGGAATTGCATATTTTACAAATTCTCAATTTCATTCTAAATTTAAGCTATCCCCTAAAGAATAATGGTAGGTTGTATATATGTGTTTCTATTTAAAGAATTAAAGTAATAACAATCATAAATAATTTAGCAAAAAACAACAAAATAATATTTGGAATTGTCATATGTATAAACCGACTCGTTAACTTTCCTGTTCGACTGTTGTTCTATATATGAAATATAATTATCACAAATATTATATGTCACCCTTGGTTTTTTTTGTATCGTATTTGAGATAACAGTATACAAATGTTGTTCTCATTATGCAATTTTGAGAAATTAGAAGTCTATACCTGTCATGCAAATCTTTCTTGGTATTCTATCCGTGATAATGTTGTTGTCGTTTGCGGCAAGTTTTTGATTAAATTGCAATTTGTGTTTACACAGCTTCGCAGTTATGTGTGATTAAAGAAATGACCATTACTATCTCATCTTATATTAACATAGATTTGAAGCGAATAATATAAACTCCGTCATGATATATAGTTCACAATTTTTCCTTAAATAAATTTAAAGCAAACAAAACTTGGTTTATTTAACGAACTTGCTGACTAATAATACAGTTATTACCTTACATCAAATTTACTAACAAAACAATGCCTTAGATATTTCTTTTAAAAGAAATCATTATAATACAGAACACCATTATTTCTCCAATTTACTCAAATTTGTTGGAAATATATCGGGCGGACTTTTAGTAAAACGCTATGCCGTAATACTGCTGACGTGCGCCAGTACGCACATTGTGGAACTAACAAGAGGGCCAAGATGACCCTAAATCGATCACCTGATTGATAGTAAATTAGTAGAAATATCTGGGAAAAAGATCAATGAGTGCAATTAGAACTTCAAGGAGTGAACACTTCTCAAGAAACAGCTTATAAGTAAAGGTCATTTATATCTTGAAATCTAACAAGAATTTCAATTAGAATTGAATTATAAAGTTTTTGTCATTTTGCACCTTTTTTGATCTGTTTTTAATATAAATCAATATGGCTTGAACAGTTTTTTTTAGAGGGTCACTTAAGGATTCTTTCTACTGAATTATCTCGGAGTTTGATAAGCAGATTATGGAGGAAAAGGATTTAAAGTTTGGTCATTTTACTCATGTTCTGATGCTGCAGCAACCAAAGTTTTACATACGACGCCATGGTTTCAAACAATACAATACATTAACTGTAGTATTTGAGTTCATATTTACCTCTTCACCAATTATGATATCTTTAACAATAGTTACAAATCATGTCATAATTGCTTGTTCACTTTCAATAACAATCTTTTATTTCATCCTTGCTGTTGAGACCCAAAATGTTGGGATTTTAACTTTCCACTTCCTGTTGAAGACAACCCTTGCATAATACTCTGCCAAGTGTTACCTCCCTTAGACCATCAATCTAATAACCATATGTCATTTGAAGCAAAAACTTAATTTTACTCCTTTTCTGATGCTGCTTGGTTGCTATGCCTTTCAACAAATCAATATGGCTTGACAAATTATGTAGATGATCAATGAAAGAACATTTCTACAAAACTATCTTTAAATCAGACAAGCACTTTTATAAGGATGCTTTATTAAAGTATTGTCATTTTGCCCCTTTTTTGATGCCGCCTGACTGCCATGTTTTTCGACCAATCAGTATGGCTTGAACAATTTTTATAGAGAGTCACCCACGGAACATTTCTACCAAATTATATTTGAATCTGACAGGCAGATTCGGAGGAGAAGATTTTTAAAGTTTGGACATTTTGTCCCCTTTCTGATGCCGCAGCAACCAAAGTTCTCAACGGAATTTAAATCTTTGAACAATTTTGAAAGAGGACCACCAAAGGAACATTCCTGTGATGTTTGGTAAAAATTGTTCTTGCGGTTCAGGAGGAGATGATGTTTAAAGCTAAAAGTTAACGACGGACGACGGACACAGAGTGATCAGAATAGCTCACCTTGAGCCTTTGGCTCTAGGTGATCTAAAAATGAAACACAGCGACCCACCCTTCTTCTATCTTTCTGTTTTTACTCCATATGTCCCTGTTATTTTGAAACTACCGTTTTGTCCTGAGAATTGTTTTTTACCCTTAACCCAAATTTCAAGACAAACGATCGGGCTGATTTTAAGTAAATCACAATGCCATAACACCGTAGAAGATCACACTTTTGATCACATGTTCGTACCTAATTACTTGTGTTGTCGACACACTTCAAATTATAAAACAAAATGTTTCATTACCCAACTATAAACTGTCTACAATTTCTAGACACCTGTGCATTGACATCGAAGACTCACTACATAGTGCAGACAACGATGTGATAGCACTCCACGGGATATATATGTAGACAATAATAGTGGGTCATTTACCCAAACTATACAGGGAAATATTGTCAATAAACACCTGTATTCCAACAGCTCTAGGTTGAATTGAACTGCGAAGCTGGGTGAATACAATCAAGTCAAAACTTTCATAAAATCTTGTACATTAAGGTTTTCCAAAGGGGAGAAAGTCAGATAGTTCTTCTCGATGTTTTATCATATAAAGTGTTTCCTTAAATAACAAAAGCATGATCACGGATAGAATAGATAGAAAGCTTTGCATGACAGTTATAATCTTTGAAGTTCTGAAACTGGTTTTTTGCCTGATAAAGAGAAACGCATTCTGTATTTACTGTTATCTGAAGATACATTACAACATACCTAGAGTGACAAATAGGAAAGTAATAATAAAATATATTAACAATTTCTTCCATGATAATTCTGATGATGCTCTTGTTTGAAGAATTTCGTATCAGAAATGTTGGGTTATGTAAAATCATGAAACTTCATGTTACATCGAATTACTATTTGATGTTCCCGTATCAATTTGTTTGTGTAAATGTATGTATGTAAATGACGAATTACATGTATTCGAATAAGATCTATCCATAAGATCTGCAAGCGACGGTTTGAGAATAATACTAATACATGGAATGTGAAAAAAATATTTAATAGATAAACAGCAAAGTAGACAAGTCAGTTTATATAAAACATATTTAATATTTAAAGGAGTAAAATATATACAATTTACCACTTTTGTAAAAGTATAAAATTGATTATTTTTATGAAAAATCGGGAGTTCATTTTAATAACCCTGGGTACGTTTCAATTTAAATTCCGCAGTGTACGGATTGTCGCGTGAAAGAGCTTTAACGTCATTGCGATTTACTAAAGATCTGCACGATAGATTTTCTTGAAACTTTGGTAAATAGTAGACAAAAGGTTGTTCTAAACTATATAAGTTTTTAAAAGAAATCTCTCAGGCGAATTTTTAACAAATTTAATAACCGAATTACTGTTAAAATATTTTAGCGAAAGTTTCATTTTTACTTCCCTTATGTTACGTTAATTGTCTTGGCAGTTGTATGGAAATTACATCACCATGTATGTAATTTTATTATCTTCGGTTTGGTGTTAACTCTTTTCAAATACAACTTCAAACGAGAAAGTCATGGTGATCTCTTTAACAACACTGTCATTGTCGCAAAAAACGTACGTTTTGATGTCAAAACGACGTTATTTCAAAGGTATGATTCCACCTTAAGTGATCTTTTCCACAGGATATCTCTCTTATTACCCAATCAATCCCTATGTTGTTGATACTCAAACGAATTGTCTCATTGAAATGATCTTTTAGAGTACCCAAAGCATAGGTTTTAAGTGTGATATCACAGGCGTCTCCGAGTTTTTCTTTTGGAAACTCAGGACACCAGTCCTGTGGTGATTTAAAGATTTTAAATTTTTTCTAGAGCTCTCATATTTTACAAACCTCAATCCTCTCTGTAGGATCCTCCTGTTGGAGCTCCTGTTCTTTCACATACTGGTACTCTTTCTCATACTTCTTCAATTTCTTTGAGTTAACTTTGGTATTGACGGCTAATTGCATCAGTTCTTTCGTAGCCTCCTCAGTGCGGAATTTCTTCGGAAGCTGAACTCTAAAATACTTGAGGACTCCTTCGAAGTCCAATGCGAGTAGGTCTTTACGCGAGGACTGAAATAAACATAAATAATTATGACCCCTTGGAAACCAAGTAGATGACTGAAATATACATCAATTATAATGACGCCTTGGAAACTAAGAATTCTTATACAGTAAAAGCTTGTTTAAACCCTTTTCCTCATATAGATGCTTTCTGACGCCTCTGCAGTAGACGGTTTTTTGAAAACATAGTGACAAAAGAAAAAATTGCTCAAAATGAGCAATTTCTCACTTTGTCACAATGTTTTCCACTTGTAGTCATTGATTTTCTATGCTTTGACAAAATATGTTTAAAGTCGTCTGCTGCAGAATTGTTGTATGAGGGAAAGGGTTAAGCTGGCTCCCAGGGGCGAGTCAAAATGTGGCTCCTGAATACAGGTTGGTGCTTAATACAAATAAGATATAGTAGAAAAGTTGTTCTGGTTAATCTTTAACTCTTTCCCGCACAAAGACGCTTGAAAGAGGAAAGTCATTACCACCATTTTTTAATTCTTTGGTATGACCTGATTGATTGATTGACTGATTGGGGTCTAACGCCGTTTTCAACAATTTTTCAGTCATATCATGGCGACCAGTTCACCTACTCATGCGTTTCCTGGTTTTCCCACACCAGTTCACCACACAACATACTTGCCAAGCAATGACCTGACTGAGTTACAAACCATTGTCTCCCAATCCCAAGGGGGACGCATTAATAATTTCACCATGTAGACAGTCAATAACTCTTGATATGCTTGAGGATAGATGATGGATAGGGAAGAATCAGACTGCACATGTTAATCTGGTTATCCAAACAGTGCCTACAGGTTGGTTTGCCGATAAACAAAAAGTTGTTTTATCAATTTTGTGTGGAGCTATTGTCATTCCTTTGCTCTTTTTTTTTTCATTATGAAATACCAAGTTTTAGTCTTGGAAAAATGTTAAAAGTGATTATCATATATACTTACTTTCAACAATGCAAAAGCAACATTGAAGATAAAATTCTTGCCCTGAAATGAAATGATTTAACATGTTAGACAAGTCTTTGCTAGAGAAAGTTCGAACATCTAGTGTTCTAAAATAGAACAGACTACTTTTCATGTAAGGCCAACACATAAATTATACTAAAACAATTCACAATTTTAAATTTTGGAAAATGTTTTATGGAAGGACTTGAACATATTAAAGTTTTTAAATTACAAACATTAAACAAGAGGGCCATGATTGCCCTGGATCCCTCACCTGATTAATGTGATGTGATTTGTCATACCAACCACAGTAGTGATTTGTCATACCAACCACAGTAACTTGAAGAAATCTTGTAGAGGATCACGTAATTTTACAAATCAATATGAGGCTTGAGGGAATCAGTTAGAAGGTCACCTAATTAACATTTTAACAAAATTATTTGGAAATTGGAAGGATACTTTCGGAGACAAAGATCTTTAAATCTTTCACTTAAGCCATAAATGGCAAATAAGCCCATCCCCCCTAGAAGCTATGTTTTTTTACTAATGAACATGTCTTGTAGGAATCTGATAGATGGTCACCCAAGGAACATTTCTACAGTTATTTGAAGAGATACTTTTGGAGAAGAAGATTTTTAAAGTTTTAACTATAGCCATAATGGCAAAACAGCCCTGCCCCCTGGCAGCCATGTTTTTCGACCAATCAACATGGCTTGAAAAAATATGAATATAGAGGGTCACCAAAGGAACATTTCTACAAAATTATTTGAAAATTAGCTAACTGGTTTGGTAGAAGAACTGTTTTTAATTTTTTTTCTTTTGGCTGCCATGGAAAGCAGAATTCTGCATGAATAAAGAGAAATTGAAGGGATTTTGGAGAGGACATTAAGAGGACGCTTTCTATGAAGTTTCATCCCAATTGACGCGCTGGTTACAGCAGAGAAGATGTTGACAGACAACGCACAATGGACGCCAGACAAAGGGCGATCACAATAACCCACCTTGAGCACTTTATGCTCAGGTGAGCTAAAACTAACAGCATTATCTTGTGCAATCTCCAGACAAAATACATTATAAGCAATAAGAATTTTAGAACATGGAATACACATCTTATCTAGAGTTCTGCAATTCATATATGCAAAGGCTTGACAGAATCTGTATTGTTCATGTATGTAACAAGGTCTTGTTTTACCTGATATGTCTCATAAACATGACTTACCTCACTCAGATAGATGTCCAGTATATGGAAGACCATAAAGAGGGGGAACTTTGCAGTGAAGAGGGTGAGGAACCATTGTGATGCGTACATGTGTGCCTCCAGGCCCATCTGTATAAAGTGGTCATACAGGTCGGCCATCTGGTCCTGAAATGGTTGGTAAAAAGCAGAGGTGAAACATACCGAGCATTTGGTCCTAAAATGGTTGGTTAAAAGCAGAGTACACAAATAAATTATTGTAATTAAATGCATACTAGTCCTGCAATGGTTGGTAAAAACCAGTTCATACATAAATCACTATCAAAAGAATTGGATACTTAACATAATGTAAAGGGTGTTTCAACAAGAAACTGCTGAAGACGGTTTGGCCGGATTGTCGGCAATTTGACCTTGAAAATTGACAAACCAAGGTCAAGGTCAAAGTAACCATAGAAATCAACAGAACTTGTTACTGGTTACCTTCAGGCAAAGTTTCAAGTTTGTAACCCTTTCCAGTGCTGAGATTTTGCCTCAACCTGAAACTTTAACCAAAATGTTAATGGACAGACGGACGGACATCGCAAATCCATAGACCGGAATTGCTAGAGCAATCCGGCCAAAAATCAAGTCACATCTTTAAAGATTCTTGTTATTTTGTGCCTATTTGGCAATTCAATAAAATAGATCTTTCAATTTTAAGGCTAAAATATGGAAAATCTTTATAAAATGCAAGCATATTTATGGAATTGAGTTGAAAACATTGTGCCAAAATAAGAAATTGCTCATAATGGCACAAGAGTTTCTGATGGGTCAAAATGCTTCTGCATGAGGAAAAGGTTTAATTAACAAATTAAATACCTGTAATAATCTTTCCAGTTGGTAGAAATGTAGATGTAAACTTTCAAATTCTCTGCGAAAGAAATCTCGAAGTCCAAAATCAAACATTACTTTGACTAGAACACAAAACGCTTGCTCCTCTGGCATCTGAAATAAGATATTCTTAATTAAAAACTAATTTATTGTAATGTAGTGTTACTGTAGTTAATAGAGACAAAATGTTTTTATTGAGCATAAGCTTTTCAGCACCTATTGGCCCATTTGTTAGTGTATACTATAGCATGTACAAGCATCTGACTGGTGCAGATCATTTCAATTGACAGTGAGATAGATACAAAGGAATCCGGGTGAGATACCCTTGGTTCTCAGTGTATAGCACACCAGCCCTTTTTCCTGGAAAGGACCATTGCTTGACCTCTAGTTGAGTTAGAGACTGGAATATTTCCAAAACCCAGTCTGTATTTGAACCTATACCTCTGAATTGAGAGTCCAATGTATTAACCACGAGGCCACCAGGCCATTTTTGTTACATTTTCTCAAGACATTAATAATTATATAGCCTCCTGTTTTTAAACTGTCATTTCATGAAAATTTAGTAGGTCAGTCATTTAACATAAACATATTAGTCATGGGCCGGTCACATTACATGGCCTGATTAACGTCTGTACAGGGTTACCCATTGAACATTTCTGTGAAATTATTTGGAAATCGGACCAATATGTTTAGAGGAGAAGATTTTAAAAGTTGACACTATAGGTAGGCATAATGAAAATAATAAATAAGTTACTCACATGAAGCAAAAGAGCAGCAGCAAGAAATGATTGACCCTGGCAGTAACCAATCTCCTCATCATATACTGAATAGGCCTGGAAAAAGGTAAAATAGTAGCGTGGTATCATTGTACAGTCTGATCTATTGGAATGTAAACCTTTCCCTCATACGACATTTCTGCAGCAGACAACTTTGAACATAATTTGTCAAAAAAATAGAAAATCTCTATTATTGAATGGATAAACTATGACTAAAAGTGAAAAACATTGTGGCAAAAGGAGAAATTGCTCGTTTTGAGCAATTTCTTCTTTTGTCACTATGTTTTCAAAAAACCGTCTGCTGCATAGGCGTCAGAAAGCGTCTATAGGAGGGAAAGGGTTAACCCTTTCTCACTTATATGCAGCTGGCGACTTTAAAACCATCTTGGCAAACATGTGGAATATCCCTTCAAATAGAGCAATTCATGAGCAATTACTCATTTTGCCAGAATGTCCTAAAAAGTCGTCTGCCGCAGATGTTTCAACAAAAATGAACATGTGAGAAAGGTATCAGACTAGCAATAATTACTGTTTTCTCTATTTTCAAGAAAAGGCGGTAAACTTCTCAGCAAAAAATAAATATTGCAAATGTTTCAAACAAAACAAGAAAATGTTCAATCACTTCATTTCCCACAATGCTTGTAACAATGTATCAAAATTGTGATTCCAATTCTTTACGATATTACAGTTCTTTCCACAGATGTTTCCAAAGCAGGTGACTGTTAAAAAGTACAACAGGGAGACATTGGCTCAAAGGTCGGCTGCCGGCCTCTTGATCCAAAGGGGAATGGACATTTTAGTAATCCCAATACACTCAGAGCAAATACTGCAGAATCAAGAAATAAGATATGAACCATATGTGTTCACTGTTCAGTCAAAGAATAAAGCTTCTGTTCTGTTCTATAAGTTGTAAGAACATGCTTCAAAATGGATGTTAACCCATTTCTTCACATGATATTTCAAATGTTGTCTACTTTACAATCAACAAATGAAGAAATTGAAAAATCTTGATAACTGATAGTAACATTTTGAAAAAGAGTTGAAAAATATTACAATAAAAGGTGAAATTGCTCATTTTGAGCAATTTCACCTTTAATTGTAATGTCTTCAAAAGTCGTCTGCAACAGCAGGCGTCAAATGTTGTCAGTGTGAAATAATGGCTTTAATAAATAAAATTTCCATTAAACTTATCAATAAATGATTGCATACCTTACTAATTTTGTACAATGACTCCTGCCCTATTCCACCGTTTTCTTTGAAGTAGTCGTGAGCGGGGAATGTACGGTAAATATCTCTCTGTATCACATTCTCACAGACGGACTCCTGAAATATACATCATTAACATTGATAATACATGTATTCCACTTCACTGTTTACCTCAAACATTTCCCTGGAATGGATCTGTATTTGGGAAAAAGTGCTGCGCTATTTTCTTGATATGATTTTATCACCGACTTATTTTCATGAAAACACTTAATATTTATTAAATGAATTTCTTATAAAAAAAGCAGAGTTAAAACTGAAGAAAATTGATTTAATTAACCCTTTCCCACTAACAACAAATCTGCAGCAAACAACTTGGCAAAGATCTCACAAATTATGAAATTGTTATTATTGAACAGAGATGAAAACATTTTGGGAAAAGAAGAAATTGTTTATCATGGGCAATTTCTCTTTTTACTACAATATTTTCTATGGTTTTCATATGACTGCATGCGGAAAAGACTAAATAGGACCCAATGGAAATCAACATTTCTTGAAAGAGTTGAAAACACTGTGGCAAAAGGAGAAATTGCTCATTATGAGCAATTTCTTTATTGGCCACACTGTTTCCCAAAATTATCTGCTGCAGAGGCACTAGAAAGTGTCTGCAAGTGGGAAAATGTTAATAAGATCAAAACAGAAAAACATTTGCCATATTTAGCAAGTTCTCCTTTTGTTGCAAAGCTTTCACATCTATTCAATTGTAATTCAATTTTTTTCCTAGTCGTCTCCTGCAGACAGACTTTGAAAACATCCCGGCAAATAAATTGGACAACCTCAAATAATAAAATTGTATTTACTGAAAAGAGTTGAAAACACTATGGCAAAAGGAGAAATTGCTTTTCATAATCAATTTCTCTTTTTGTCACGATGCTAGCAAAAATCGTTTGCTTCAAAGTGTATGTGAGAAAGGGGTTAACCTTTGTAATTAGGACCCGAAAAGCCTCCAACAGTTCCTGGTTATTTTCACATCCCGCCAATAACTGCCAAACCTCCCCTCTAAGTGCCTCTGGAATCCCCTTTCGAGCTAAATGATGGACCTTAAAAATAATAAAACAAATATGTAATAAGGGATATAATTCATGTAATTGACCTTCAATACTATTTTTAAACTCTTTCCCACTTGCAGACACATTTTGACTCATCTGCAGCAGACAAGACTTAAAAAACATTGTGGCACATGTTGAAATTGATCATAATTAATTTTACTTTCATTTTATAGAGATCTTCCACAGTTATTTTTAACTACATGTAAATGTTTTAAGGTCATCTGCTGCAGAGTTGTTGTATGTGGGAAAGGGTTAAAGTTAAACTTACATATGAAAACACTACAATTGTCTTCATTTTGCATGATGTTTATTCTGGAGTCAGATTTATCAAAACTGTGCATAGTTATATCTGTTGCAGCAACTATAGTCATTGCACTTTATAAAAATCTTCCCACTGAAACAAAGATGAGCTCAGCTCGTCCCTGGGAAAAGATACAAGTTGGATTTGGGGAACAGTACAGACCCAGATCAGCATGTGCATCCACACAGTTTGATCAAGATCTACACTGTTCACAAATTACAAACACAATATTTTTAGAAGCTGCTGTCAACTTGTGCAGATTCTGATAATATATACAGTACAGGCTGATCTGAACATACAAAGTACAGAAAAGACAACTTGTACCTTTTCCCAAAATAAAGGCTTTAACAGAGTAAGACAAAATGAAGTAAAAAAAATAAAATAAAAAAATAAGCAAACTTATGTTTCTTACTCTCAATCAAAATGTATATAACATGTTTTTAGATGCTACAGTTTTTTCAATGCAGGTGATTTCAAAGCATATGACTCTAAAATATCATATCAATACTGACACCTCCACAGTAGATGACTTTTGAAAACATTGCGACAAAAGGAGAAATTGCTCATTTTAGCAATTTCTTCTTTTACCAGAACATTTTCAACTCTATTCAATGATTAAACTATCGTCTTCGAAGGAGGATAACCATATTTTAAATAAGATGTTTACAAAGTCATCCGCTGCAAATTTGTTGTATATGGAAAAGGGTATGCCAAACCTGTTTGGGTTTCTGCGAGAGATTTTGATGCCATTTTTTCAACACATCTTTCCATGCCTCCAATAGATTTTCATCTGTTATCTCCTTACTGACAATACCCGATCCACTCAAGAGAGGTTCATCACCATCTACAAGTAAAGACAAGATAGATATCGGTCAAAAATATGTTAACCCTTTCCCTACAAATCTGCAGCAGACGATTTTGAAAAAGTCCGACTAAAATATGAAATACTTTCTAAATAAAAGTTTAATTCTTGACTAGAGTTGAGTTTGTTATGGCAAAAGGAGAATTTGCTCATTCATTTATAGCAATTTCTTCTTTTGCCACAATTTAATCAAAAGTTGTCTGCTGCAGATGCATCAAAATCTGTCTGCAAGTAGGAAAGGGGGGGGGGGGGGGGGGGGGGGGGGGGGTTAATATATAAGAAAGACCAGAAATGACTGACCTTTGAAGATATCAATTGTTTATCTCACATGATAGTTATAAAGTCGTCTATTTTGTTAACATTAGAGAAAAAAATGTAAGCACCTGGGATAATGAAAGATTGGTTTTGATAAAAGCAAGTTTTTGTGGTTTCTCTATCACCCACAATGTTTACAAATGTTATCTTCTGTTGTCTAAACACTTTCCTACATACAAACGTATCTGAAGCATGCGCCTTTGAAAAACATCTACGCAAAAACATAGAAAACAATGAAATTTATTGAATGGAGTTGCGATATTGCGTCTACATTTGGGAAAGTGTTGAACTTTGTCTGACCCCGAAGACAATAGGGAAATTGCAATCCAATATCCCTACTTCAAATCTTACAACAGTGCAAAGAAGACAAGAATCTATATTGAAAAAGAAGTTAACTTTCTTCAAAAATATGAAAAATGTCGTAATATCAAGATCAATACGAAACTTCAAATCTAACCACATTTCAAATTTGTCATGGAATCTATACTGAATGGCCCTTTCCCACATACAACAAATCTGCATCAGAAAACTTTGAAAACATTTTGACATAAAACCTGAAAAATGTCCATAAAAGATAGCTTAATTGATAAATAAATTTGAAAACATTGTGGCCAAAGGAGAAATTGCTCATCATGAGCAATTTCACCTTTGGCCACAATGTTTTCATAAGTCATCTGCTGCTATTGCATCAAAATACATCTGCAGGTTGGAAGGGGACAGCAGAGCTCCAGATAATTCTTATTGGACTCTTACCCTATGTTGTTGGTACTCAAAAGAATCATCTCAATGGGACAAGTAATTTGAGTACCCACATACTAGTGTAAGAAAGATATTGTGGGAAAAAGGGCCGTACACCGCCCCTTATCTGGACCACACTGACTGTATAGGGAGAGTTGTCTTACCTGACTCTTCATCGGGACCTTCCTGTGGAGTTTTGATATCTTCTGGTATGTATTTAGCCTGACCCAGTGGAAGTGACATACCCGCTTTTTTACGGTCCAGTTCCGACTGGCTGATCACACTCATTACCTCATATGATGCCTCTCCACCCTCATTCTCCACCTGGAAACACAAAGTGGGATTAATGATTTACCCACATACAAGAAATTGCAGCAGACAATTTTGAAAACATTAAGGGAAAAATATGGAAAGTCTCTTTAAATGAAAGTATTACATATAAAATATATATGAGCCGTTCCGGGAGAAAAACCAACATTGTTGAATCTGCGTAAAGTATCGACCCGAATCAGCCTAAGCATGCTGTGCAGGCACACACGGACATACACTTTTTGATTAATGTGATTTTTCTGTTTCAGGAATCATTACTCTATACCTCTATCCCCCTGAGACGGAATGTGTGGGCCTGGATTGGTCTTCATGGACTGTGCAGGCTGCTTTTGGTTAATACATTACGCAGAGTCCATAATGTTGGTTTTTCAAGGAATGGCTCATATATAATCTTTATTTCCTCCAATATTGAAGATTACAAGATAATAATTATATAAATGAAATTGAATAGAACTGAATGGAGATACAACACGACGTAAAACTGTTAAACAACATATATAGAGATGCAGGTGTCACACACTCAACCTGATGTGAGCAAGGCTGCTCCTTTACCATCCCCCACCCCGCACTGCCACAGTCATGACAACCGCTTGACATACATCCCACAATCGCAATGACAACAAGAAACCGCTGAAGACGGTAAGGCCGGATTGTCGGCAATTTGACCTTGAAAATCGACAAACCAGCAAGGGTTATAATATCATCAATCCACATAATCAAATTACAAAACAAATTGAACCTAATTTATTGCCATCGCACTATAAAATATCAGCAATAACTTGCGACACGTTAGATTTGAAAGCACAACAATGTTATTCACAAAGGGAAACTGTTTCCACCAACAGAACGTAAATGTAACAGCTCCAAACAGTGTGGAAGTACAAAATGACAGCTTGACAGAATTTATGGTAGTCTGCATGAAGAACTTGCTCAAAATATTCAGTCAATCATAATAGAGATCTAATAAATTCAGTCCTTCTCCAAACACTGTGGAAGTACAGTATGACAGCTTGACAGAATTTATGGTAGTCTGCATGAAGAACTTGCTTAAAATAATCATTCAATCCAAATAGAGCTCTAATAAATTCAGTCCTTCTCAAAATAGAGCTCTAATAAATTCAGTCCTTCTCAAGGAATTTAACCGATCAAAAACTTGAGAATTAAACTCATGACGTATATCCATGCTCAAATACGGATCTATAAGATTGTACACAATCACATATGTCAGTTTAATAAATCCTTTTCCATTATAAAGGATCTACAGCAGACAATTTCGAATAGCAAAATTGTGTGAAAAAAGGAGGTTTTGCCATTGATGAACAATTTCTACTCACATAAGGTGATAGATAATTTTTCTTACTATGTTTCCAAAGAAGAAGTAACAAAATTATGCTTAAAGATATATGATAAACAATTAACCATTTCCCCTATACGACAATTCTGCAGCAGACGACTTTGAACATATTTTGTCAACAAATAGAAAATCTCTATAATTGAATGGATAACCTATGACTTAAAGTGGAAAACATTGTGGCAAAAGGAGAAATTGCTCATTTTGAGTAATTTCTTCTTTTGTCACTATGTTTTTAAAAAGCAGTCTGCTGCAGAGGCGTCAAAAAGCATCTATATGAGGAAAAGGGTTAACCTTTTCCTACTTGCAGAAGCATTTTTAGCAGACGACATATTAAAACATTGTGCCTTAACTTTTTCAACTCTTTTCAATAATTCTACTTTCGTTTATAGAGATTGAGCATACTTTTGCATTGATGTTTTCAAAGTCGTCAGCTTGAGATTTGTTTGTATGTAGAAAAGGGTTTAAAACTTACAGTAGGGACCCGACGAAAATCATGCACAAAACAACACAACATTCCTCTTTCTCATTCAAATATCAATTGTTTGCAGAAAGTTGATATCTTTGTTGTAGGAGTGTCACACAATTAAATAGCAATTAATAAACAGGAAACCCCATCGTTAATTATGTTTGTTGCTGTTTTTATAGTGAAAGTACATAATCTTGAACATATACTCAAAAACGTTCTCCAAAGAGTGTGGATGTAATACTCTTTCCCTAGTGTTCTGGTCTGTATATCATCATGCTTGTATGTCAAACAAGACAATTGTGAAAATTATTTGACTTGGACACATATTTTATTCTGTCCACTGCACTCAAAATAGACACGGTGCTTTCATGAATGTTTATGGGTTTGTTTCCAGACCAAGACTAGATAATAACTTCATTTACAAAGTAGCTGTATCTACCTATATGCGGGTGCAGTGGTCGGAATAATGAGTTTCAATTTTAACCCTTTCCCCCATATAGACACTTTCCGACGCCTCTGCAGCAGACAGCTTTTTGAAAACATAGTGACAAAAGAAGAAATTGCACAGAACGTGCAATTTCTCCTTTTGCCACAATGTTTTCCACTTTTCGTCATAGGTTATCCATTCAATTATGGAGATTTTCTATTTTTTGACAAAATACGTTCCGAGTCGTCTGCTGCAGAATTGTCGTATGAGGGAAACGGTTAACCCTTTCCCACATAGAGACTCAATTTGACATATCTGATGCAGGTGACTTCTGAAAACATAGTGACAAAAGGAGAAATTGCTTATGATGAGCAATTTGTCCTTTTTCCACACTATTTTCAAAACTATTCAATAATCAGACCTTTTTAACACTTTCCCTCAAATGACAATTCTGCAGCAGACGACATTGAACATATTTTGTCAAAAAATAGAAAATCTCTGTAATTGAATGGATAACCTATGACTAAAAGTGGAAAACATTGTGGCAAAAGGAGAAATTGCTCGTTCTGTGCAATTTCTTCTTTTGTCACTATGTTTTCAAAAAGCCGTCTGCTGCAGAGGCGTCAGAAAGCGTCTCCATAAGGGAAAGTGTAAATAGAGATTTTCCACCTTGATGTTTTTCAAAGTCGGCTGCTGCAGATTTAATCATTATTTGGATAGAGTTAATATCACCATAGAACCTGTTGTCTGTCAACATAGTTTCCAGTATACACAACTACATTTTCTAGCATCTTTTTACATGTAGCTATGTCATGTTCAATCCCCATTAGGGTCATACCAAAAACTTTAAAAATGGTAGTAATGGCTGCCCTCCTGGACGCTCAGGATTGCGGGCTTAGCATTACGACAGACTGGCTGCCATGAGAAACTAGAACTGTGAGTGAACTCACAAAGATACCCCCCGTTGCGCTTACAAGACATATGGACAGACAGACGGACAAATATATTTCCGACCGGGATGATCTTACTTCATGCACATCCTCAGGTTGTGTACTGCAACTGTGTAAAGTTTCATTGAATCGGTCCAGCCGTTAAGGAGGAGTTGCGCTTACAAGACATATGGACAGACAGACGGATGGACAGACGGACGGATAGGGTGATTCCTATATACCCCCCCAAAACTTGTTTGTGGGAGGTATAAAAATGGACCATTCGTACTGGTAAATTACACAGAAAACACCGTGATATAACTGAAATATTGTTGAAAGCGTCGTAAAACAACAAACCAAATAATAAATAATGCCTGTTTTCACTTGACCTTTAAATCAAATATTTTTTTCCCTTACCCAAAGTAAGTGAAAACAGAAAAACGAACAATATCCTTTTACAATTTTAAGGAAATGGACCTGACGTAGGTTGTGTAGATTACAATCGTAAACTGAACAGACAAACTTCAATCTATCTGGTTAATCATTTTACCCTTTTCCCTCTTATAGACAAGTTTTAATGCCTCTGAAGCAGATGATCTGTGAAAACAAACATGTAGTGAGATTTTTTTTTTTTCAAATCAGTATCAAAATTACACTCTTTATTTAACTAGGCTATTATTTTCTGTCACATGTTTTTGGAGCAGCCGACACTCAAAATATCATAATCAGGTATCAATCCTTTCCCATCTGCAGCAGACAACATTTGAAAACAGTGTGACAAAAGGAGAAACAACAAGGAGAAATTGCTCAAAGATGTCTGCTGCCGATTTGTTGTATGTGGGAAAGGGTAAACAGTTAATGGGATTGAAGCAGACAGCTTTTTGACGCCTCTGCAGCAGACGGCTTTTTGAAAACATAGTAACAAAAGAAGAAATTGCACAAAACGTGCAATTTCTCCTTTTGTCACAATGTTTTCCACTTTTAGTCATAGGTTATCCATTCAATTATAGAGATATTACATTGTTTGACAAAATATGTTAGTCGTCTGCTGCAGAATTGTCGTATGAGGATAAGGGTTAATTATAAATTTCACCATGAAAATAGTTAAATCTGCAGTTGATGACTGGAAAGTAGCAATTTATATTCAACACTGTTTAACCCTTTCCCTCATATGACAATTCTGCAGCAGACGACTTTGAACATATTTTGTCAAAAAATAGAAAATCTCATTAATCGAAGGGATAACCTATGACTTAAAGTGGAAAACATTGTGGCAAAAGGGGAAATTGCTTGTTTTGCTGCAGAACTCATCTTTATCAGGGTGTTTAACCTTTTCCCTCATATAGACGCTTTCTGACGCTTCTGCAGCAGAAGGCTTTTTGAAAACATAGTGACAAAAGAAGAAATTGCTCAAAACAAGTAATTTCCCCTTTTGCCACAATGTTTTCCACTTTAAGTCATAGGTTATCCATTCGATTAATGAGATTTTCTATGTTTTGACAAAATACGTTCAAAGTCGTCTGCTGCAGAATTGTTGTATGAGGGAAAGGGTGTAGAAAACATTGTGAGAAATTGCTTATAAGGAGTTATTTCCCAAATGTTTTATAAGAATTGTGCTCAGTCACAAATGATTTTGTGTAGATATTCAATAATTGTCTGCCAATGTCTCTTTATCAACAAAGATGTATATTGTATGTACATATACTATTATTTAACCAGTTGGCCGATTCAGAATATTTTGAGAACCTCTGCAGACGGATGACAGCTCTATCCAACAACATATTCATAACAGCGAAGGGTTGTAAGAAATTCATTGTAATATTACTCATTGTTTATTTTTACACATGACACTTTCCATTTGCCACTTTTATCTTATCTTTAACCCTTTCCGTTTAAATAAATGTCATTTTATTTGACTTTTAATTTTGAACTTCTTCAATTATGGGTAACATGGTAATGTCTAGCTGACGGAGAAGTTGTGGTTGTATGCCATGCAAAGTCCTGTCACATATTTTCAATCATATGGGTTTTGACTACCCTGTATTTTAAACCAAATGGGTTTTGACTACTCTGTAATTTTGGACAATATGGGTTTTGACCATATGGGTTTTTGACTAATCTGTCATTTTTGGACTGTATGGGTTTTGAACATAATAGGCTTGGAATGTTCTCCTTCCATAATATATTGATATGTCTTGTTTTTGTTTGTATGGTGTTACACAGCTGTCAATGATTTTTCAGTTATCCCTTTCCCTCATATAGACGTTTTCTGACGCCTCTGCAGCAGACGGCTTTTTGAAAACATAATGACAAAAGAAGAAATTGCACAAAACGTGCAATTTCTCCTTTTGACACAATAATTTCCACTTTTGGTCATAGGTTATCCATTCAATTATAGAGATTTTCTATTTTTTGACAAAATATGTTCAAAGTCGTCTGCTGCAGAATTGTCGTATGAGGGAAAGGGTTGAATCATGGTGTTTTCTGGGTAAGTTATCGGTACTGCTAACCCTGGGTGCCAAGGAGTCTTTGGTATGACCTGGCCATTTAACCCTTTCCCTTATATAGACGCTTTCTGACGTCTCTGCAGCAGACGGCTTTTTGAAAACATAGTGACAAAAGAAGAAATTGCACAAAACGTGCAATTTCTCCTTTTGCCACAATGTTTTCCATTTTTAGTCATAGGTTATCCATTTAATTATGGAGGTTTTCTACGTTTTGACAAAATACGTTCAAAGTCGTCTGCTGCTGAATTGCCGTATGAGGGAAAGGGTTAAACCATTTATTTATTTTTTATTGTTGTCTGTTGTTATGCTTTCCCACTTGCAAACACATTTTGATGCATCTGCAGCGGACAATTTTTTAAAACATTTCAGCAAAAGGAGAGATAGCTCATAATGCTCAATTTCTCCCTTGTGTTGCAATATTTTCATATTGTCCACTGCAGATATTTTCTATGTGAAAAGGGTTAAAACTGTTGAAGATAAATATAGAAAGCTTGAAAAGTAGTTTTAACCCTCCCCACAAACAACAAATTTGCAGCAGACTGATTTGAAAACATTTCGTAAAAAAATGTGAAAACTTTCTATAAATGAATGAGCAATTTTTCCTTTAACCACAATGTTTTCAAAAGCCGTCTGCTGCAGACACCTCCACAGAATGAATAGTCTGTTTACCCTTTCCCTCATACGACAATTCTGCAGCAGACGACTTTGAACATATGTTGTCAAAAAATAGAAAATCTCTGTAATTGAATGGATAACCTATGAGTAAAAGTTGAAAACATTGTGGCAAAAGGAGAAATTGCTCGTTTTGAGCAATTTCTTCTTTTGTCCCTATGTGTTCAAAAAGCTGTCTGCTGCAGAGGCGTCAGAAAGCGTCTATATGAGGGAAAGGGTTAAGGCATATTCAACAGAAGACTTATAAAAAACGTTGTTTTTCAACATATCCAAAAATAAAACTTTCATTTTTTTTTACATTTTCAAAGTCATCTGCTGCAGATTTGTTGTATGTGGCAAAGCCTTTCTTATATACAACAAATACGCAGCAGACAACTTAGATAACTATTAGACAAAACTATGGAAACTCTCTATATATTAAAGAACGACTATTGAATAAAGTTGCAAATAATGTGGCTAACAGAGAAAGTCATCTGCTGCAAAGGCTTCAGGAATTGAGAAAGCGTCTGTATGTGGGGTAAAGGTTAACCCTTTCCCTCATATAGATGCTTTTTGATGCCTCTGCAGCAGATGGCTTTTTGAAAACATAGTGACAAAAGAAAAAATTGCTCAAAACTAACAATTTCTTCTTTTGACACAATGTTTTCCACTTTTAGGCATAGCTTATCCATTCAATTAAAGAGATTTTCGATTTGTTGACAAAATATGTTCAAAGTCGTCTGCTGCAGAATTGTATGTGGGGTAAAGGTTACGTATAGTGAGACAGGACTGACCTTATTTTTTCTGCTAATAAAACATCCAGTTCAATTCACAATCATTTAAGAACTTTAAAGGAACAAAGGAGACAAAGTTGTTTGCTACCTTGACATTTACCAAGAGAAAGATCAACCAATAAAATGTGCAGACCATAGATAAGGTCCAATACAGTTACAATTGACCTTTTCCCTTCTAGGGAACTTAAACTTTCTTTGCCTTTATCATTATATTAAACCCTTTCAAATATGCAAATGCAGTTTGAAGTATAGTCAAGCCAGTACTAGAGACCACCTTTTTTTAGCAATTCCCTGTCTATAGCGACCAAACTTTTAATTTCCCAATTGCTCATTTTCTGCTTAAATGACCCTGTAATTAAAGACCACCTGTGAACAAAGACGAGATTGATCTGCATAGAGGACTTTTGAAAATAGTGTGGCAAAAGGAAAAATAGTTCCAATTGTTCAATTTCTCCTTTTGCCCCAATGGCAAAAGTTGTCAGCTGCAGAGGCGTCAGGAAGCATCTATATTAGGGACAGGGTTAAACCATTGAATTAGGAAAACTGCACTCGATAATAGGAAACTCAAGTACTATCAATCATAACTCATTCTTTTCTGTAGTTATACAAAATTAAGATAGCATTCATGTTTCACAGGTAAACCATGCAATAACATGAAATTAACAAAATAACACTATCTTTCCTATTTTCAAATGTTGTTGTCCAAGTAAAAGAATCTAGTGATTATACCATCTGGTGGTAAATTTTAAGTATCATTTTGAAGCACAGTTGAAAACATTAAAGGAAAAGCTTCAGTGTCGACTTAAGTTGTCTGTATCGGGGTTAATTCATCCCACATGCATAAGCACTTTGACACGTTTGCAACAGACAAACTTTAAAATTTAAAATCATTGTGGGCAAAGTAAAAAAAATTCTGATAATGCTCTTTGTCCCACAAAGTTATCAACTCTTTTTCTGAATTTATACATCCATTTTTAGAGATATTCCAGATTTTACCTTAGAATCTGTTTTCAAAGTAGTCTGCTGCAGATTCTTTCTATGTGGGAAACAGTTAACCCTTTCCCACCTATAGATGCATTTTGATGCATCTGCAGCAGACAGACGTTTGAAAACATTGTGACAAAAGGAGAAATTGCTCAAAATGAGCACTTTCTCCTTTTGCCACAATGTTTTCAACTTTTTTCAGTAATTATACCTACAATTATAGAGATTTTCCATAATAGTGTGAGAAGACATTTTCAAAGTCGTCTGATGCAGATTTTCCCTATGTGGGAAACGGTTAAAATATACATAAAAGACACACCTGTAGTTTTTGTTTCCATTCCGAGTATGATTCAAACCACACGGTTGTATTTAATGGTAATAAATATCCTGGTTTCATCATTTTCCCCGGCTGGGCTGTATCACCGGCTGTATCACCGTGGTTATTATATTGAACTTATTCTGATATAAACACTTCACTCAAATGAAAGACTAGAATATTCACTCAATTGAAAATAAGAATATTGGTTATTTTCAGTAAGAAATATGCAATGATGTAGGTTTGATCTTGGTCAGTATATACTGGTAACGACTCTTTGCAAAATTTATTCCATTCAAAATCAAATAAAATGCTGAAAGTTAAAAGAATTAACAATAAGGCAGTTAAAAGGGTTGTTATCAGTGAGTGTGAGTAATTTATATTAAGTGAACCTTTCATTTTGTGAAATATATTATTGTTAAGTATTTAAGAATTTTCATCATGAATTTAAATCTTGCCAGTATTTCTTTATGTAACTTTTGAAGAAGGACATTTAATTGGTAAAAAAATTAGGATCATAATATGCTCATAACTGGAATGCTGGTTCTAGTAAGTCTCAATATTTAATTTTTTTAACTTTTGAATAAGTAATTAAGGTAAGGGAGAATCGCAAATAAAGAGCCACTACTTCATTACAAAACTTGTTCATTTCACTTCCTGCTTCAAAATTATTCTTTCTAATTTATCGCTACTTTCCCATTCTTTTCATCAAAGGAAAGGGGTTGAAAAGTATTACAATAACCCTTTCCCGCATACAACAAATCTGCTGCAGACGACTTTGAAAACATAGTGACAAAAACCTGATAAATCTCCATAAAAAATAGCTTAATTGTTAAATAAAGTTGAAAACATTGTGGCCAAGGGAGAAATTGCTCATGATGAGCAATTTCACCGTTGGCCACAATGTTTTCAAAAGTCGTCTGCTGTAATATTGCGTCAAAATATGTCTGCAGGTGAGAAAGGGAAAAACTGAAGTGTGAAACAAATAATTTAATCCTTTCACTTCATAATTACACATCCGTCAGTGTATTTCAAAAGTCACATTTTGTAGATCTCCCAAAAACTGTTATCACTTATCCACATACTGTAATAACATTGTGTCAAAACGAAATAAAATATATGTAATATGAGCTGTCCCTTTAACCCTTTCCCTAATATAGACGCTTTCTGACGCCTCTGCAGCAGACGGCTTTTGGAAAACATAGTGACAAAAGAAGAAATTGCTCAAAACAAGCAATTTCTCCTTTTGCCGCAATGTTTTCCACTTTTAGTCATAGTTTATCCATTCATTTATAGAGATGTTTTGACGAAATATGTTCAAAGTCGTCTGCTGCGGAATTGTCTTATGAGGGAAAGGGTTAAATGGGGTTACAACACATGATAAACTATTTATTTCAGTGGGCATCTGATGAAATATAACACCACACTATATAAAAAGACGAACAACAAGGCTAGGATTTCACATTCATAAACCAAGATGTCACCACACCCTGTTTAGTAATTTGACCCTATGCAGCATGTAGATGCAATTTGCAAAATCTGAGGCAGACCTATTTTGAAAACAGTGCTGTTAAAGGAATAACTGCTCACATGATGTTTTCAACTCTATTCAATAACTAGAAATATCACTGAAGGTGATGAATACCCCCAGCTAGAGCCTGACAATATACATATGTACGAGAAATTCAAGGGGCCATATCTCATTTAAAATTAATTCCAGTGCAACACGCGGCACAACTAGGCTTGGTATCAATCATTCCTGTGAAGTTATATTGAATTCTGACCAAGGGTTCCTGAAAAATAGTGTTCACAAGAAATGTCTACAGACCTACAGACCAACGGACCGACCGCCCAACGGACCGACCGACCAACAAGCGTGACTCCTATATAGCCCCCATATACTATGTATCTGGGGGTATAATAATGGCTCACAGTGAGCAATTTCTCTGTTTGCCATAATGTTTTCAACTTTATTCAATAATTATACTTTCATTTATTGAGAGTTTCCATATTCAACTTTTATCTTTTCAAAATCATATGCTGCATATATGCCGTATGTGCAATAATGGTTAAAACTTGTGGAAAATAGGATATATTGTTCCCTTATAATAAAAAGTTACTTTCTGAATAATTTTTTGGCACTGGAAAAAATGCATATATATCATTTAAATAAAACGTTGAATACAAACATAACACCTTTAGAACAATGCATTATTGTAACGCCCATTAGTTAAGCATTCACATGATAATGCATATTTTAACCCTTCCCACATACAAGCGCTTTCTGACGCATCTGCAGCAGACTGCTTCTGAAAACATTGCGGCAAAAGGAGAAATTGCTTATGGTGAGAAAATTCTATTTTTGCCACAATGTTTTCAAAGCTATCCAATAATTCTATTTTCATTCATAGATATTTGCTATATTTTAGCCTAGAAGTTTTCAAAGTCGTCTACTGAAGAATTGTTGTAAGTGTGAAAGTGTATTAACCCTTTTCCTCATACGACAAGTCTGCAGCAGACTACTTTGAACATATTTTGTCAAAAAATAGAAAATCTCTATAATTGAATGGATAATCTATGACTAAAAGTGGGAAACATTGTGGCAAAAGGGGAAATTGCTCATTTTGAGCAATTTCTTCTTTTGTCACTATGTTTTCAAAAAGGTGTCTGCTGCAGAGGCATCAGAAAGCGTCTTTATGAGGGAAAGGGTTAATAGAGTCTTTTGCTTTAAAAGAAAATATCTGTGGTAAATAAATGCAAGATCTGAAAACTTTTAAGTTTCATATTGATACAGAGTAGAAAATATTGTGGCAAAACAAACAAGAGGACCATGATGGTCCTACATCGCTCGCCTGATTTAATTAAATCTAAAAAGTTTTTCAGTGTTCTTTGTCTAAACATATTATAAGGAAAACTAGCTTTTAATGCTTTTTCTATACAACTCCACAAATAAAAATACATGCAAAGTATCAATGGCTCTTAAGTTTTTCTTTATGTACAATTTGTGCCAAGTTATTTTTAAATCGGGCCAGTTGTTTTGGACAAGACGATTTTTTTAAGTATCTATAATACAAATATAAGGAAAACACGCTCCGCCCCCTGTTGGCCACATTTTTCAATGGATCAGAATAATCTGAACAATCTTGATAGGGGGTCAACCAAGGAACATCTGTGCCAAATTATTTTTAAATCGGGCCAGTTCTATTGGACAAGAAGATTTTTAAAGTTTTCACTATATAAACATATAAGGAAAACAAGCTCCGTCCCCCTGGGGTGGCCAAGTTTTTCAAAGAAATTATTTTCAAATCAGACCAGTGCTTTTGGACAAGAAGATTTTTTTAAATTCTGGCAATTTTCCCCTTTTCTGAAGCCGCAGTATCCAAAGTAAACAATTTGACCTTTTATCACATTGTTTACAAAAGTCGTCTGCTGATATTTTCAAAGTGATTTTAAAACAGATAGCATAGTTTGGGTTAAAACTCTTTCCATAATACAACATCTAGGCAAATGTATGGAAAATGTCTATAAATTAATGTTTAGTGATTTGCTGAAGAAATTTATTAAGGGTTTAAGTAGTCATCCCTCCATGCTTCTTTTAGCTATTTTGCTACTTAACCCTTTCCTTCATATAGATGCTCTCTGACGCCTCTGCAGCAGAAGGCTTTTTGAAAACATAGTGACAAAAGAAGAAATTGCTCATAATGAGCAATTTCTCCTTTTGCCACAATGTTTTCCACTTTTAGTCATAGGTTATCCATTCAATTTAAGAGATTTTCCATTTTTTGACAAAATATGTTCAAAGTCGTCTGCTGCAGAATTGTCGTATGACCATTTCCCACATACAACAAGTCTGCAGCAGACGACTTTGAAAACTTTTATGCCATAGAATAGGCAAGACCTTATAACTTCTGTATAACTTTATACTTGCAAACAGCCTTAACCCTTTCCCTCATACAACAATTCTGCAGCCGACGACTTTGAACACATTTTGTCAAAACATAGAAAATCTCCATAATTGAATGGATAACCTATGACAAAAAGTGGAAAACATTGTGGCAAAAGGAGAAATTGCACGTTTTGTGCAATTTCTTCTTTTGTCACTATGTTTTCAAAAAGCCTTCTGCTGCAGAGGCATCAGAAAGCGTCTATATGAGGGAAAGGGTAAACATTTTCTCACATACAGACGCCTTCTGATGCTTCTACAGTAGAAGAATTTTGTAAAACCTTGAGTCAAAAGAAGAAATTGCTCACCATGAGCAATATTTCATTTTGCTACACTGTGTTCAACTCTTTTCAGTAATTACACATTTAATACTTAAGGTTTTTCATATTATTGCAAAGATGTTTTCAAAGTCGTAATCTACTTTATTATTTATTGTTTGTGGGAAAAGGTTTACACTTTACCACATTCATCAAAACTGCAGCAGAAGAATTCTAGACATATCAAGATAAATATAAAAAGAAGAAATTGCTCAAAACAAGCAATTTCTCCTTTTGACACAATGTTTTCCACTTTTAGTCATAGGTTATCCATTCAATTATAGAGATATTCTGTTTTTTCACAAAATATGTTCAAAGTCGTCTGCTGCATTCAAAAGGACACTATATCTTGGAGGTCACATTAACCCTTTCCCTCATAAAGACGCTCCTCTTTCCCACATACACAAAACTGCAGGAGACGACTTTGAAATTATATAGGCAAAAATGTGAAGAATTTGTTTCTATGAAAGAATAATTATTGAACAAAATTGAAAACATTGTGGCAAAAAGGAGAAATTGCCCATTATGAGCAAATTCTTCTTTTGCCAAAATATTTTCAAAAGTCGTCTGCTGCAAAGCCGACAAAAGGCGTCTACATGTGGGAAAGGGTTAAGGTTGTTTTTTGCAGTGCCGCTCACTCGCAGAGTGAAAGTAGTGTAGCCCTGTATAGGTCATAGATACAGGTTAAAGGTCAAATAAACTGATGAATTAGTGTGTTCTGTATCTCTTTAGCTCTTTCTCATGAAGAGAAAATCTGCAGAAGACAACTTAAGTCTGTATGAGGGAAAAGGTTACCATGTGTTCAAACCACAAAATATTACATAAATGTTTAATTACATTTAACAATGTGCAGTGTGAAGTTTTCAGATGAGAGAGAGGCATAAGACATTCACACTTATTCTTTCATCGAAAGCAAAACCCATCCACACTAGTACTATTATAGAAAGGTCATAACACATTCACACTGATTCTATGAAAGAAAGGTCATAACACATTCACACTGATTCTATGAAAGAAAGGTCATAACACATTCACACTGATTCTATGAAAGAAAGGTCATAACACATTCACACTGATTCTATGAAAGAAAGGTCATAACACATTCACACTGATTCTATGAAAGAAAGGTCATAACACATTCACACTGATTCTATGAAAGAAAGGTCATAACACATTCACACTGATTCTATGAAAGAAAGGACATATCACATTCACACTGATTTTATTATAGGAAGGAGATAACACATTCACACTAATTTCAACATAGAAAGGACATAACACATTCACACTAATTTCAACATAGAAAGGACATAACACATTCACACTAATTTCAACATAGAAAGGACATAACACATTCACACTAATTTCAACATAGAAAGGACATAACACATTCACACTTATTTTAACTAAGAAAGGACAAAACACATTCACACTAATTCTATCAGTGAATGGACATAAAACAGTCACACTAATTCTATCATAGAAAGGACATAACAGATTCACACTAATTTTATCATAGAAAGGACATAAACACATTCACACTAATTCTATCATACAAAGGTCATAACAGATTCACATTAATTTTATCATAGAAAGGACATAACACAATTACAATAATTTTAACATAGAAAGGACATAACACAGTCACACTAATTATATCAGTGAAAGGACATAACAGTCACACTAATTCTATCAGTGAAAGGACATAACACAGTCACACTTATTTTATCAGTGAAAGGACATAACACATTCACACTGATTTTATCAGTGAAATGACATAAAACATTCACACTTACTATATCATAGAAAGGACCTTACACAGTCACACCAATTTTACCATAAAAAGGACATAATGCATTCACACAAATTTTGATATAGAAAGGACATAACACAGTCACACTAATTCTATCAGTGAAAGGACATAACACATTCACACTAATTCTATCAGTGAAAGGACATAACACATTCACGCTAATTTTATCAGTGAAATGACATAAAACATTCACACTAACTATATCATAGAAAGGATCTTATACAGTCACACCAATTTTACCATAAAGAGGACATAACACAGTCACACTAATTTTGATATAGAAAGGACATAATACATTCACACTAATTTTAACACAGAAGGGACATAAGAACTCACCTGTTTCAGCTTGACGTGGAACATTTCTATGTGAGGTTTACGAGTAAAGTACCAGAAACGTTCAGTCTGTGCGAACACCTTAGCTTTGGTTTCTATGGCAAACCTTACTGGTTCTTGGATGCCGTGTATAACTAGATCTATTGCTACAGTCAGGAACACTCTGGTATCTGAAACCATTACACACAGTCTGTTATATTGAGAGTTAATCCTTTCCCACATACAGATGTTTTCTGACGCATCTGCAGCAGACGACTTTTGAAAACATTGTGGCAAATGGTGAAATTGTTCAAAATGAGCAATTTCTCCTTTCCACAATGTTTTCAACCACATATATTCAATTATCATACTTTCATTTACAGAGATTTTATTTATGAATTAAGCAACATCGGCTTCATCCAAATCTGGAAACTTTGCACCACTATATGTTCGAAAGCAAAATCAATTGAAAGGTTCTTCTGTTAATGCCTAACTGGTTTGTACCATGATGTCCACACTCAAGGAGACAAGCAAAACATAATGAGCAATTTCTCCTTTTGCAAAAATATTTTAATTACCATGAAATAATTATTAAAGGGTTTAATGTATGTTTTGGTACAGTTATAAGAGTATAACACGAAATTGCCTAATTACTCAGCAAATAATGCCCAAAGGGCATTATGTCAGCTGTGTAATTTGGCTATTTCGTGTTATACTCTTATAACTGTACCAAAACATACATTAAACCCTTATAATTGCAGTTTAAGAAAAAAACAGCTATTTTTCATCGAAAGAATTGTTTGAAAAGGGACATATAAATTGAAAATTGGGATCTCTTTTTTATGTTCTTTACGCCGATAACATGACTTAATACTAGGAAAATTACCTAATACTAGGAAAATGACGTCACATCAGCGTTTTGACGTCATACGTTAGTCGCTTTGGCACCAAAACCCGTAAATTTCATCTAGAAATATTGTAAACGTTAAGTACATTTTCATCGAAATACGCCTCATAAGTCACTTTATGTGATAGATATAATATCTCATTAGTGTTATTTATTATTACTTTTAAAAAATTAAGCTGAATATGACCTCGGCATAATTATTTGTGGCATTGTTTACGGTTAACTGTCGAAATTAAAGGTATTTTCCGAAAGTAGATCCATGAACTAGTCATGTGATCAATTGCAGTTATTGGAAAATAAACGCAATTCCTTTTAGTCACGTGATCGGTTTTGAACCAATCAAAACGAGCGATTCACCGTGCTTTTGAAGCAACTGCAATTATACAATAATCAATAGAGATTTAGCACATTTTTGCTAAGATGTATTCAAAGTCATCTATTGCCAACATTTTATTTCTTACCTCTGGGTGTTTCTGTATTTAGAACGGCAAAACATTGTTCCGTGGGATCCCAGTGTCCGGATATAGAGTAGATGGAGTCATCGGTCCCGTAACCCATTGATGTCTAGAAAAATATAATATGAGAGGTGCTCTGTAAAAATCCAACTGTAAGGCATTTGCAACGAGAGAAGATCCAGAACAGGTTGTGCATCCGCACAGACTAATCTAATAGTGCACCAATTAGTCAACAAAGGCTTCAAGAAACTTCTGTTAAGAATTATCCATTTTTTTTCTTAGCATGGATGTGCTGATAAGCCTTTTTCAAGATGTGTAATAATTACATTAACCCTTTTCCTCATATGGACGCTTTCTGATGCCTCTGCAGCAGACGGCTTTTTAAAAACATAGTGACAAAAGAAGAAATTGCTCAAAACGAGCAATTTCTCCTTTTGCCACAATATTTTTAAGTTTCAGTCATAGGTTATCCATTTAATTATAGAGATTTTTCTATTTTTTGAAAAAACATGTTCAAGGTCGTCTGCTGCAGAATTGTGGTATGAGGGAAAGGGTTAAAGTAGGTTTTCGTACAGGACAGCTCAAATATATGTTTGTTTTATTGAGCAGAGTTTCCTTGAAACTTTGAAAATATATATTGGTGAAAACATAAAAAATCTCCTATAAATAAGAGTTCATTCATCAAGTGGAAAACATTGTGGCAAAATGAGAAAATGTTTGTTTTGAGCAATTTCTCCTTTTGTCACGATGTTTTCAAAAGTTGTGTGCTGCAGATGCGTCAAAATGCGTCCATATGTGGGAAAGGATTAAGTGTGGTTTATTGAGAAATAACAGTAGGTTATATTCTGATAATTTCAAAATTCACTTTTTAACCCCCCTTTTCAACATACAACTAATCTGCAGCAGACTACTTTAACAAGAGGCCCATGAGGGCCTATGCTTTTATGGGATGGTTTTTTGGTCATTTTCAATCCAGAGCATGTATGTATGGTGAAGATCGGTTAGTGAATGGAGGCTCTATTGTGTTCACAAGCTGTATTATAGCAATTTTGACAATTTCAAGGGCCATAATCCAGTCATGCAAGGGCACATCTGGCTTGTTTCGAAAGGAACCTAGCTCTCATCAATATTTAACTACTATCTAAGTTTGATGAAGATCAGATAGTTAATTGAGCCCCATTTGTGTTCACAAGCTCTATTATAGCAATTTTGACAAAATATCAAGGGCCATAATCCAGTCTTGCATGGGCGGATCTGTTTGCGAAAGGAACCGAGCTCTCATTGTTATCTAACTACTGTATAAGTTTGATTGAGATACAATCAAAACTGAAGACTGTATCGTGTTCATAAGCAATTGTTTACACACGCTCATAAGACGGACACCACACCACGGCAAAAGCTCTTCTGGCCTTTGGCGAGTAGAGCTAAATACATTTGGTTAAAAATATTGCAAACCTCATGAAATGAAACTTTTATCATTTTATCATATATATATACTATAGCTCTATATTACTTTCCGTTACCCAGATTTGACACACTTTTTCCTAAGACAACGTCATATGAGGAAAATAGTTAACCCCTTAAGACATAACACAAATCTGCAGCAGATGACTTTGAAACTATCTTTGCAAATATTAAAAAATCTCTATAAATGAAAGTCTAAGAATTGAATAAAGTTGAAAATGCGTCAAAATAGTTTGGAAAGGGTTCAACTTACCATTTCTATCAAGTTCATATCCCCATGCTTCACGTTCCTTCCAGGGCTCACCAGTAAACCAAAACATCTGTTAATATACAAATAAATGGGGTTAAATAGTTCTGTAATGCATTCTTTATCTTTACAACACTTATACCATGCAAATGAAATAGTATATTGTATATATTTTCTGTATCCGGACAATGTCCACGGACAAAATACCAAAATATGAAAAGAGGACAAAATGCCACAGTTTATTTCGAAAACATTTATTGTGAATCATAATGCAACATTATGATTCACAATAAATGTTTTGGAAATAAACTGTGGCATTTTGTCCTCTTTTCATATTTTGGCATTTTGTCCGTGGACATTGTCCGGATACATATAGGATACATCATGAGTTTTCTTTGGAGTTCAAGATTTCTTAAATGAGTCTAGAAAAAGACGGTTATTAACCGAGCCTCTTGGCGAGGTTAATAACTCTCTTTTTCGAGACGAATTTAAGAAATCTTCTCCAAAGAAAAACGAGTGATGGATTCTTTTTATCACCTAAACAGTGTGTTTTAATGAAAAATATTGACAACATCAAAACAAAGACCGAATAGCATATTCTTCATAAGAACTTGTGATTCACCGCATAAAAAAGTAGTCCTCATCATTTTTCAATAAGAAGAAAAAAAACAACAATGTTTTAAACAATTAAGACTATTGCATTTTTCAATGTGTAAAATTTAACAACTTAACAATAAACATAATAAAGATATAGGTCAAAATGACGTCATCAGTAGTCGCGTGTATGACGTGTTTTTGTTATCACACGTGTATGATAACGTTGTTCCGTGATTTGTTCTCAACTTGAAAATAAGGGTATTTATGTGATAAAAAAAATATATACAATATACTATTTCATTTGCATGGTAATGCAGATGCATTAAAATGAATCTGCAAGCATGAAAGAGTAATTCTGCTGCATATGGGCTTTAAACCCTTTCCCTCATATAGACGCTTTCTGACGCCTCTGCAGCAGACGGCTTTTTGAAAACATAGTGACAAAAGAAGAAATTGCTCAAAACGAGCAATTTCTCCTTTTGACACCATGTTTTCCACTTTTAGTCATAGGTTACCCATTCAATTATAGAGATTTTCTATTTTTTGACAAAATATGTTCAAAGTCATCTGCTGCAGAAATGTCGTATGAGGGAAAGGGTTAAGACATTGCGGCAAATAGAGAACTTGATGATGAGCAGTTTCTCCTCTAGCTATAATGTTTTCAGTTATATAAAAACCTACTTTCATTTTAAAAAAAACTAGAGATTGCTTTTTTGAAAAAGCGCTTGTCTCCCCATTTGTGTGGTCATAGGGGAGGAAAAGAAATGATGGAGATGAATTTTTTAGTTTTGGACAGGAGATGAAGCAACAGTGACAATCCTCAGTTATTGAGCGGAAACCATTTTTCAGCTGAGGGTTACCATGACCTTGGTCTTTGACCTAGTGACCTCAAAATAAATAGGGGTCATTTGCTGCTGGTGACCAACCTGCACACCAAGTATTAACTTCCATGGCCAAAGCATTTTACAGTTATTAAGCAAAAACAATGTTTCAGCTCATTGTCACTGTGACCTTTCAGCTCAAAGTCACTGTGACCTTTCAGCTCAAGGTGACTGTGACCTTGACTTTGACCTCAAAATTAATAGGGTCTTCTACTGGGCATGGCCAACCTGCATACCAAGTATGGAGTTCCTCGGCCCAAGCGTTCTTCAGTTATTGAGCGGAAACCATTTTTTACCTCACAAGGTCACCATGACCTTGACCTTTGACCTTCTGACATCAAAATCAATAGGAGTCATCTACTGGCCATGACCAACCTGCATACCAAGTATGAAGCTCCTATGCCCAAGCGTTCTTCAGTTATTGAGCGGAAACAAGTTTGACGGATGTGACCTTGACCACTGTGACCTTGACCTTTGACCTAGTGACCTTAAAATTAATAGGGGTCATTTGCTGGTGGTGACCAACCTGTACATCAAGTATGAAGTTCCTAAGCCCAAGCAAAAACTATTTATCAGCTCATTGTCACTGTGACCTTTCAAGCTCAATAGGGGTCTTCTACTAGGCATGGCCAACCTGCATACCAAGTATGGAGTTCCTCAGCCAAAGCGTTCTTCAGTTATTGAGCGGAAACCATTTTTTACCTCACAAGGTCACCATGACCTTGACCTTTGACCTTCTGTTATCAAAATCAATAGGGGTCAGCTACTGGTCATGACCAACCTGCATACCAAGTATGAAGTTCCTACGCCCAAGCGTTCTTCAGTTATTGTGACAGACGGAAGGACGGAAGGACGGACGGAACGGGCAAAAACAATATGTCACCCCCATGTAATGGGGGAGACATAATAATCCATATTTTTTGTCTAGATGTTGTGTGTGGGATAAACGGCAAAAGATAATTGAGAATACATAACTTCAAATGGGATATTCTTACCTTTCAATCTTCAGTTCTTTGACTCCAGTTTGCTGAACTGTTATTCCAATACGTTTTTCTAAATCACATCTCCATTTAAATACACTTTTATCTCTTGGACAATAAGTGAGGCCTCCTTTACCGTCGTCCTCACGGAACTCTAAATTCACCGTAAACACATAGTCATGGTCGGCATCGGAGATAGATTTAAAGGCTGATGTACGGTTCTTTGGCACACGTCGGAATGTATTGGCAAAACAGTAGAGTATTTTGGCTACCTGAAAATTTATAGTTCATCAATTTGTTTTGGTTTTAACATCCCTTTCAACAGTTAAGGTCATAGCGCGGCAGACAGGAAAGATGATATTGGTCCCACACCGTATATATACATTAAGATAAAAATATATAAGGTATAAAACCAATACCAATACAGTTCAAGCAAGGACAGTTATCAAATAATTATACACTAGTTTTTGTCAATTGATAGATTGACTACGATTGACTGGAGTTTAATGCAGTTTTTAGCAGTATGCCAGTTATATCATGGCCATCAGTTCACCTAATTATGTGTCTCTCTTGAATCACTACTTCACATTACATTCTTTCATAGCAACCGGCTCCCTTTGATTTTGACATCAAATAATCAGATTTGTTGTATAATGGAAAGGGATAAGCGTTTTTATTTAGTATACTAGTAAACCTTTCCAAAATACACAAACACTGTAGCAGATGACTTTGAAAACATATAGGCAAACCTTTCTTTGACGCAAAAGTATGGAAGCAATCTTTCAAGTTAAAAGCATTGTGGCAAAAGGAGAAAGTACTCATGAAGAGCCTTTTTTCTTTAATCACAATGTTTTTCAAATGTTGTCTACTTCAGATGCTTAAAAATAAATTCTGTACAAAAGACCCTTTCCCACATACAACAAATCAGAGCAGCAGACGACTTTGAAAACATTGTGACAAAAACCTGAAAAATGTCTATAAAAGATAGCTTAATTATTAAATAAAGTTGAAAACATTGTGGCCAAAGATGAGCAATTTTGCCTTTGGCCACACTGTTTTTAAAAGCTGTCTGCTGCTATTGCATCCAAATGCGTCTGCAGGTGATTAAAGGGTTGATACATAGTA
The DNA here is from genome assembly GCA_031761405.1 of Serripes groenlandicus. Classification (NCBI taxonomy): domain Eukaryota; kingdom Metazoa; phylum Mollusca; class Bivalvia; order Cardiida; family Cardiidae; genus Serripes; species Serripes groenlandicus. The sequence continues at coordinate 54,235,618 of JASEVX010000002.1, forward strand.
TTACATACTGCTTCTGATAGATCACATCTAAACACATGGCACTGAAAGATGGCGGTCTCGGCCGAGTCTCCGTGACTGAACGTGAACGCAAAACATCTCTTCTCGCTGCTCTCCACTGGTCCCCGTGCACAAAACAGGATGCGATGAATCTTATAGCTGGATATCTCTATCTCTGTACCTGGTTCTAGCAATCTGAAAAATGGTGAAAATATCTTCTAGGTTAAAATATGCTTATCATTTGCAGCAGAGGTCTTCAAAAAAATTTATCTAATAAGAGGGCCAAGATGACAGACCCTAAATCGATCACCTAATTGATAGTAAATTAGTAGCAAATATTTAACTGCAAATATCTGGGAAAATTTTATCAGGGAGTGCAAATGAAACTGCAAGGAGTGGACACTTCTCAAGAAACAGCTTATCAGTAAAGGCCATTTATATCTTGAAATCTAACAAGAACTTTCATAAGAATGGAATTATAAAGTTTTTGTCATTTTGCACCTTTCCTGATGCCGCCTTGCTGCCCTGTTTTTCAACGAAATCAATATGGCTTCAACAGTTTATTTAGAGGGTCACTTAAGGAACATTTCTACCAAATTATCTTGCAATCGCACAAGTAGATTATGGAGGAAAAGGATTTTAAAATTTGGGTATTTTTCTCACTTTCTGATGCCGCAGCAACCAAAGTTCTCAATGGCATTTAAATCTTTGAACAATTTTGAAAGAGGACCACCAAAGGAACATTCTTGTGATGTTTTGTGGAAATTGGTCTATTGGAATGGTAGGAGTTGGTTGTCATTTGTAGCTAAAAGTTCAATTTACCCTTTTTGTGATGACGCCTGGTTGATATGATTGTGTAACCAATCAAAACGGCTTAAACAAATTAAATAGAGGATCATTACAGTAAGATTCGTATTATATTTTCTTAAAATCAGACAAACACTTTCATAAAAATGGAATTTTCAAATGTTGTCATTTTGACCCTTTTCTGATGCCGCCTGACTGCCATGTTTTTCGACCATTCAGTATGGCTTGAACAATTTTTATAGAGGGTCACCCAAGGAACATTTCTACCAAATTATATTTGAATCTGACAGGCAGATTCAGAGGAGAAGATTTTTAAAGTTTGGACATTTTGTCCCCTTTCTGATGCCGCAGCAACCAAAGTTCTCATTGGAATTTTAATCTTTGAACAATTTTGAAAGAGGACCACCAAATGAACATTCCTGTGATGTTTTGTGGAAATTGGTCTATTGGAATGGTAGGAGTTGGTTGTCATTTGTAGCTAAAAGTTCAATTTACCCCTTTTGTGATGATGCCTGGTTGCTATGATTGTGTAACCAATCAAAACGGCTTAAACAAATTAAAAAGAGGATCATTACAGTAAGATTCGTATTATATTTTCTTAAAATCAGACAAGCACTTTCATAAAAATGGAATTTTCAAATTTTGTCATTTTGCCCCTTTTTTGATGCCGCCTGACTGCCATGTTTTTCGACCAATCAGTATGGCTTGAACAATGTTTATAGAGGGTCACCCAAGGAACATTTCTACCAAATTATATTTGAATCTGACAGGCAGATTCAGAGGAGAAGATTTTTAAAGTTTGGACATTTTGTCCCCTTTCTGATGCTGCAGCAACCAAAGTTCTCAATGGAATTTAAATCTTTGAACAATTTTGAAAGAGGACCACCAAAGGAACATTCCTGTGATGTTTGGTGGGAATTGTTCTTGCCGTTCAGGAGGAGATGATGTTTAAAGCTAAAAGTTAACGACGGACGGACGACGGACACAAAGTGATCAGAATAGCTCACCTTGAGCCTTTGGCTCTAGGTGATCTAAAAAGGAGAAATTGCTTATAATGATCCATTTAAACTTTTGCCACAATGCTTTCGACCTTTTTTTTTATCAATTCAACTTTTATCAATAGAGATTTTAATTTTTTTACATAGATGTTTTCAAAATTGTCTGCTGCAGATTTGTTGTATGTGGGAAAGAGTTTAATATCATCTTTTTACAGTTTTTCCAGACTGATAATTTATCATTTTTACACATATAACACCTTGTTTTTTAACCCTTTCCCTCATAAAGATGCTTTCTGTTGCCTCTGCAGTAGACGGCTTTTTCTCCTTTTGCCACAATGTATTCCACTTTTAGTCATAGGTTATCCATTCAAATATAGAGATTTTCTAATTTTTGACAAAATATGTTCAAAGTCTTCTGCTGCAGAATTATAAAAAAAATCTCTATAATTGAATGGTCCATAACCTGTGACAAAAAATGGAAAACATTGTGGCAAAAGGAGAAATTGCATGTTTTGTGCAATTTCTGCTTTTGTCACTATGTTTTCAAAAAGCCGTCTGCTGCAGAGGCGTCAGAAAGTGTCTATATGAGGGAAAGGGTTAAGAAGGAAACAAATTAAAAGGCTAAGTTCCTTGTTTCAAAAACATCCATAAGAAATACCAACTATCATTGACATTCCTTTTTCGCTTATCAAAGGTCCATTTATTTCTAATAACCCTTTCCCACATTCAACAAATCTGCAGCAGAAGACTTTGAAAACATCTATGGAAACTCTCTTTAAATGAAAGACATTTATTGAATTAAGTTAAAAACATCATGATAAATTAAGACATTTCTCATAATGTCGGTTGAAGAGGCGTCGTAAAGTGTCTGTATGTGGGAAAGAGTCAACTGTTTACCTGATATGATACTTTTAATTGTCGTCTGCTATGCTTTAACATCTCAGAAATTAACCCTTTCCCACATACAACAGATCTGCAGCAGACGACTTTAAAACATTGGAAACTCCCTTTTAAAGGAAAGTACAATAATTGAATAGAGTTGAAAACATGGTAACAAAAAGAGAAATTTGCTCGTCTTGAGCCATGTTTTCAAACAGCCATCTGCTGCAGAGGCATCAGAAAGCGTCTATATGAGGAAAAGGGTTAACATCTCAGAAATAAATAGTGTAATTTCACTGAAGCAGAGGTCTCGATAAGGAGTGAACTGGTCTTTTTCCCATCCATATCTCTCTTTTGAATCGACCAAATCCTATGTTGTGCGTACTCAAAACAATTGTCTCACTGAGATGATTCTTTTGAGTACCCACAGCATAGGTCTGAATGTCAAATTGAGACTTTGGAATGTGAAATACGCAGCTTATCTAACCTCTGAATAAAAAGTTGAAAACATCATGGTAATGGGAGAGAAATTATCTCTTCAAAAGTTGTCTGCTACAGAGGCATAAAGAATTGTCATTATCAATGAATTTCTTTAAATGTTTTGGAACAATTAGCTTTGTCCCTTTTGACTAGTTTAACAGTATAGTTCATATCTTTTTACTACTCTCTGATGCATTTTCAAGCATCTGTAGCAGATGATATTTGAGAACATTCTGGCAAAATGAACAAGAGGCCCAAGAGGGCCAGTATCGCTCCACTGCCATTAGGCAAAAATTTTTTTTTTTCTCTTTAGCCATATAAGGCAAAACAGCCCCGCCCCCTGGTGGCCATGTTTTTTGACCAATCAACATGGCTTGAAGGAATCTCGTAGAGTGTCACCCAAGGAACATTTCTGCAAAATTATTTAAAAATATGCAAAATTGTTCGGGAGGAGAAGATTTTTAAAGTTTTCACTAAAGCCAATATAAGGCTAACAACCCCGCCCCTGGCAGCTATATTTTAAGACCAATCAACATGGCTTGAAGGAATCTGATAGAGGGTCTCCCAAGGAACATTTCTACAGAACTATTTGAAAATCAGCCAGACACTTTTGGAGAAGTTTTCACTAAAAAAAAATTGTTTCCATGGATCAAAAAAAAATGAAGGAAATTAGGAGAGGTCATTGAGAGGAAGTTTCATCCCAATTGGCCAAGTGGTTAGGGAGGAGAAGTCGTTTGAAGCAAAAAATTTGACGCACACACAATTCGCCATGACATATTAAGCTCGACTGGCTTTCAGTGGAGCTAAAAATTAGTCATCAAGGGAAAATGCAACAATATATTTATCTGTATTAATCAATCAATATTTTATAGATATTGTTTTGCCTATATGATTTCAAAGTTGTTAGCTGCAAATATGTGGGAATTTGTTAATAGGCGTCCTGATTTACAGATATTTTTTCAGATTCTTTACTTTCTCAAAAGCAGAAAGACCCTAAATCTCTGGACGCAGCTCATATTTAACCCTTTCCCACATATAGAAGCTTTCTGACGCCTCTGCAGCAGATGCACGACTTTTGAGAACATTGTGACAAAAGGAGAAATTGCTCAAAATTTGCCACGATGTATCAACTCTATTTTATAATTAAACTCTCATTTATGGAAATTTTTCACATTTTTGCCAGGATGTTTTCAAAGTCGTCTGCTGCAGAATTGTTGTATGTGGGAAAGGGTTAAAATGCATTGGCTACAGAGGCATCAATAGAAATCGTTTAATCCTTACGAACGTACAACAAATCTGCAGAAGAAGACTTTAAAAACAACTAAACGGTAGATAAAAATATGGAAAATCTCTTTAAGTGCAAGTATTTTATTGAATAGAATTGAGAACATTATTGAGTCGTCTGTTGCAGATGTGTCAAAATTTGTTTTAAAGTGGGAAAGGGTTAAAAATGATATACGGTTGGAGAACATCTACATGAACTAGAAGCAACAAATGAATCTCTCATGCAAACAACAAATATAAAATTAGAAGCAATAACAATAATAAAGAAACAAAAAACAACATAAACAAGCTCTGAAATTAACACAAAGTAAGCTAAACCCTCTAAAACTTCAACATATTTATAATAAATTTTCATTTTTTAAGAAGTGATATGTTTATACACAATTGATAACAGACATGGAATCTATAAAAATATGATTTCAGTCAGAATTTAGTCTTAGGAATTTTCAGAGTTACAAAGCAACTGAAAAAAAGCATTTAAATCAATGGTAATACTCCATTTAACCCTTTACCTCATATAGACGCTTTCTGACGCCTCTGCAGCAGAAGACTTTTTGAAAACATAGTGACAAAAGAAGAATTATTGCTCAAAACAAGCAATTTCAAAATATGTTCAAAGTCGTCTGCTGCAGAATTATTGTATAAAGGAAAGGGTTAACCCTTTCCCACGTACAACAAATCTGTCACAGACAACGTTGAAAGCATACAGACACAAATATGAAAACTCTCTATAAATTAAAGTTCATAATTATTGAATAGATTTGAAAACATTGTGGCAAAAGGTAAAATTGCTCATCATGAGAAAATTCTCCTTTTTGCCAATGTTTTCAAAAGTTGTCTGCTGTGGATGCATCCAATATGTGTCTCAAGGTGGAAAAAGGGTTCTCAAGTATTTGAAAATGTCCCATCTGTAACAGTTTGAAGTTTAGAATAAACATACAGTAAGACACCACACTTCTGTTTTGCCTGGATTATATCATAACCCTTTCCCATGCAGTTGCATTCTGATAAATCTGCAGTAGACGACTTGTGAAAACATTGTTGCAAAAGGAGAAATTGCTTATGATGAGCAAGTTCTCTATGTGCCACAAAATCAACACCTCTATTCAATAAATATATTTTCATTTAGAGAGCTTTTCCCATTTTTTATACAAAGATAATTTCACAGTTGTCTGTTGCAGAATTGTTGTTTTCTCACTTCTGTAAAAGGAAACTTATTTATTTTTGCACAAAGCAAGTAATTGAAGCGTATCCATACAATGCATTTGTTAACCCTTTCCGTCATACAGATGCTTTCTGACGCCTCTGCAGCAGACGCTTTTTGAAATAAAAGGAGAAATTGCCCATAATGAGCAATTTCCCCATTTGCCACAATGATTTCAACTCTATTAAATAATCATACTATCATTTATAGAAATTTTCTATATTTTTTCGACTTGATAATTTCAAAGTCCGCAGCTGCAGTTTAATTGTATGTGGGAAAGTGTTAAAAATTATACTTATCAATATAATGTGTACTTCAACGGTCTGTTAACCCTTTCCCTCATACAACAATTCTGCAGCAGACGACTTTGAACACATTTTGTCAAATAATGGAAAATCTCTATAATGGAATGGATAACCTATGACTAAAAGTGGAAAACTTTGTGGCAAAAGGAGAAATTGTTTGTTTTGAGTAATTTCTTCTTTTGTCACTATGTTTTCAAAAAGCTGTCTGCTGCAGAGGCGTCAGAAAGCGCCTATATGAGGGAAAGGGTTAAAATAATGCGTACTTGTATTAAAACTTAATGACAAAGTTATACATTGTGTCAATCACAAGCAAGGCATTATCTTTTGGCAAACTGTAAATATAACAACAACAAAAAAAGTATAAAATTCTTGTCTGAAGAGGTGTAAAAGAGTTTTAGCTAAAATACAAACATAAAGCAAAATCAAATGGCAAAGTAACATAAAACTCTTCCTATAACTCTTTCCTGATAATATACATGTGCAAGCTGGGATCCATCTGCAGCAGATGACTTTGATAGCATGAAAAGGATAGATTGCTCTCATAATGAAAGGTAATTAACCGTGAATATGTGCATACATCTTTCGTCAACCGCACGAGATGTGCATTCATCTTTCTGTCAACTGCATGAGATTTGCATACATTTTTCTGTCAACTGCACTCGAGCAATATCTCCTCCTCGGAAATGTTTTCAAAAGTCCTCTGCTGCATAGGCCTCAAAAGTGTCTGCATCCGGAAACTAGTCAAGAATAATTATTGTCCAGAATATTTGACATGTAAGGGCAGGACTTGATGTGGATTACTGAATATTGGCTTTGGGGTAAGACAGGTTTTCACCATTGCAATCACAATCTCCAATTGTTGAAAAATTGAGATAAAAAAAGAAATTGCTCTTAATGAGCAATTTCTCCTTTTATCAATTTGTTTTCAAAGGTGCTCCTTGCTGCAGAGGCATCAAAATGTGTCTTTATGTGGGAAAGGGTTAATTGGTCGGAAGTTTGGTATATACAATGGAACGGGATAATTGGACTTCAATATTATCTTTCAGTCTTGTTATTCCTGGTAATATATTTTTCTGAAACCAGTCTTAAGAAAATACTCTTTCTGATTGGTCAGTTTTGACAAAGAGATCACTTTAAATTGCTCTAATTTGAAAACTATAATGAATTTGCTGGTTACTGGACAAAGAGAGTTTGGTAATAAGAATCCCCTCTAAAGGACAACGTGCATTTTTCTCCCATTTGAATATTTCCCCAAAATAATAATTTCTTTCCCTCTGCAGCAGATGACATTTTTAAAATATAGAGGCAAAATCCTGCAGATTTGTCCTATGTGAGAAAGGGTAGCCTTAAATGAGCAACAATGTTTCCCCTGACAACAGAATTCAAGCAGGAACATTGAAAACACAGTGGAAAGAGGTAACATTTTCTCAGCACAATCCCCTTTCCCATTATATTTTTCATTTCTGTATTAAAAATCATATTTTAATTTTCCAGATTATCATAATCATTTGTTTCCAAGGGTGTTTTTAATGCAGAAAACCTCTTCCAGTTGTTGACCTTCAGAGGGTGATCTTGATACATTGACCTTTACTCCCACTTATATTGATTGATTAGGGTTTGACGTCGTTTTTAACAATTTCTCAGTTATATCACGGCGGCCAGTTCACCTACTCATGCATTTCCTGGTTTTCTCACACCAGTACTCCATACAACAATCTTCCCAAGCAACTGGCTGCTTTTCCACATAGACTTAGCCCTCCCACTTATATATATAGTGAACCTTTGGTATTTGAGTATTACCCTACAATGTTAACCCTGTCCCACTTACAACAAATCTGCAGCAGACGACTTTAAAAAAACCTCTTTGTCAAAATATGAAAAAAATCGTCTATAATATAAAGTATAAGTACTCAATAGAGTTGAAAACATTGTGGCATAAGAAGAATTTGCTCATTATGAGCATTCTCTCCCTTTGCCACAACGGTTTCAAAAGTTGTTTCCTGAAAATGCGTCAAAATGCTTCTACAGTGGGAAAGCGTTAACTTAATCCTGACATTTGTTCAAAAGATGATACATGACATTTTCATCAAGTTTGTAATGTGTTTGTTATGAGAAAACACCTGTTTGTGTAATTGACACACAATGTCAACTTGATGAAAGTATACATGCCTAAAAGTAATGTAAATAAATATCTTTGCCCAGATGTCAGGATGAGGTTCCCTTTCCCTCATATTGACGCTTTCTGACGCCTCTGCAGCAGACGGCTTTTTGAAAACATAGTGACAAAAGAAGAAATTGCACAAAACGTGCAATTTCTCCTTTTGACACAATGTTTTCCACTTTTAGTCATAGGTAATCCATTCAATTATAGAGATATTCTATTTTTTGACAAAATATGTTCAAAGTCGTCTGCTGCAGAATTATTGTATGAGGGAAAGGGTTAAAATGTTCAAGTTATAACCGAACAAAACACACAATACACACCTAACATATCCTTCAGGCTGACTGCAAGCAAAAATAAATAAACTGTCTGTCATACATCAATGTCCATTTCATTTGGTTTATTAATGTTGTTTTCATCGAAATAGATTTTCTGTTTTTTTTGAGTGATCAGTCAATCAATTAGATTAGATTAACGTTGATTTATTAACCTGAGATGAGCATTCTCGTCTGTACTTACTGCTGTGTTTTATAGTGAAGTCACAGTTCCATGCTAAAAGTTGATGTAAAGCATCCTATTCGAACAAATTCAGCCGGGGAAAAAGAGTTTGTCACGCAACCTTGCAATCCACAACATTTTGAATAAAATTTGAAAAAAATAAAGAAATTACTCATGGGGAGCATTCTCTTTATTTTCCCACATTCTTGTCTCTGCCAAATGTAAAAAAAAAAAAGTTTTCATTTATTGTCGAATGTCTTTTACAAACAGCATTTTGTTAGCATGAATAGTACTTTTACAAGAAGATCTGTTTACATTTAATTAATTCCACTTCAATTATTACTTAGACTTACCACTTTCCTACCATCCTGGGTACCCATGCTAATCTTAAAGTATATGAATATTATGAATAGCCTGGGTACCGAGGATGCTTCCCTACATGCAGACCCATCTGCATCAGACGTTTTTTAAAAACACTGTGGCTAAAGCAAAATTAACTCAAAATGATCAATTTCTCCTCTTGCCACAATTTTTCAACTCTGTTCAATAATTATACTTACTTCATATGATATTTTTAGAGTTGACCGTTTTGACAACATTTCACCAAAAATAATTAAGGTATGATTTGATACAATGAAAATGTTTTGGAAAAATAATTGTTTTGAGAAATAATCACTTTTTCCATCAATGTTTTCAAACAATCAGGGATACTGTAATTGAGCATAAGCCAATTTTAAATAACGCTGTTTATAGGTTAACTAGGGATTTTCCTTACACAACAGAGTCCGATGTAATTAAGGTAAGATTAAATTGCTTTCAGATTGATATCCCTGACATAAACTCGCCCTTTTCAGACATGCATTCGAACGCACCTGCATGAGCATGTTCTCCTTTTGTTGCTTTTTTTTAAAATTCTATTCAATTATTTCAATAAGTAATTCATCAAACCTTTGCAACTTTTGCCTTAATATTTTCAAATTTGTCTGCAGAAGATAACATGTGTTTTATGTGGGCTAAGAAAATGTGACCACAGCTCAGAAAGTGGACATATATAAAGCTGAATACTCTACATACGAAATAAATGTCTGATCATTTTAAAAGAAATCTTAGCTCCGAGCAATCGTTTACCAATGAAAGAGGCATAACTCTGTATGACATATGAACTGAGATGATAACAACACGACAACACTACACAAACAACAGTTCTGAACTGTTAACCCTTTCCCACCTAGAGACTTTTTCTGACGCCTTTGCAGCAGACGACTTTTGAAAACAATGTGACAAAAGAAGAAATTGCTTAAAACTTTTTTCTATTATACCTTCATTTATAGGGATTTTCTATGTTTATATCTAGATGTTTTCAAAGTGATCTGCTGCAGATTTGTTGTATGTGGGAAAGGGTTAAATTGGAATTGATCTGGTTTATTTTCTTCTCTTAATTTGTTTTACCCTCCAAAATAAGACTCATACAATGACAAATAGAAAGAGAATAATAACAACAAAGTTAAACCCTTTCCCACATACAACTAATCTGCAATAGACGACTTTTAAATCATTGTCAATTTATTTGAAACTTTCTGTAAAATATAGTATTATTATTGAATAGAGTTGATAAAAGAAGAAATTGCTCATCATGAGCAATTTCTTATTTTGTGACAATGTCTTAAAAAATTGTCTGCTGCAAATGCGTCAAAATGAGTCTGCAAGTGGGAAAAGGTAAAGAAAAAGTACAGAGGGCAAAGAATAATGAAGACATGGTACATATAATATAAATGAGGTTGCCTGACCATTCTTTAGGTATTTCTTACTTAGAAATAAAAAATAAAAAGACAAAACACGAACACTTTGAATACTTTCAAAATGCGTCTGTATGAGGAGGGAGTTAATAGAGGATATTACATGAGTGGTCATTCAATACGGAATTTATTAAACGAGTTTTCTGAAATTGATAAGAACGAGCCTTGGCGAGTTTTTATCACTTTTAGAAAACGAGTTTAATAAATTTCGTAATGAATGACCACGAATGTAAAGTTCTTTTTATATCATAAATACTAATTTAATAATTTACAGCGCTATATCCATATAAACGTCGCTATAAAGCGAGCGTATTTACAACGCTAAACGTTACGTTATGACGTCACGTTACGTAGCATTGTTATTACACTAGTTGAATACGCAATTTATTCAATGGCTTTATTACACTCCAGCGACGTCATTTATGATATAATTAAATTTATTACCTATCACAAGATTCAGAGTAAGTAAGGTGTTGAGTAATTTCATGCCAAGCTCAACTGGCCCGAAATGCTTCCTTTCAACAGTACTAAGTACCTTTTTAACAACTTTGTAATGGAACAATTTGAAATCCAACATTATAAATAATGATACTTGAACCCTTTAACACATACAGACCGGATTTGACATGTCTACTTTAACCCTTTCCCTCATAATGACGCTTTCTGACGCCTCTGCAGCGGACTGCTTTTTGAAAACATAGTGACAAAAGAAGAAATTGCTCAAAACGAGCAATTTCTCCTTTTGCCACAATGTTTTCCACTTTTAGTCGTAGGTTATCCATTCAATTATAGAGATTTTTCAATTTTTTGATAAAATATGTTCAAAGTCGTCTGCTGCAGAATTGTTGTATGAGGGAAAGGGTTAAGACAGATTCACTATTGAACTTTCCTTGGGCAAATTAAAATTATGGAACTGGCAATTATATAATTTGATGCACTCTTTGTAAATGTATATGTATATGTATTATTGCATAAAATCTATGTTTTACGCCCGCTTAAGGGATACAGAAACATTGCAAAAGCCGGGCGTAAACGGCGAGAAAACGTGTATAAACAAAGCGATTCTCGCGCGTACGTGCCGTTTCAGACCGGTTAGATGTTTTACATATGCATTACCCGGGCACCATTAGTAAACAAAACATGGACGCTGCATCTCCCCTAGAATAGGAGCAATTTGTTGGGTTAACAATAACATCAGCTTCTTTAACTCGATAATCGGTAACATATGCACTAGATTCACAGTTAAAGAGCATAAAATAATCCAAAACCATTTATTTAATTCGACCCGTGTCGAGTCAGCGATGGCAACCTTGATGTAGGCCCGGTTCGTGGATATGTAAAACATTACTTGTTTACTTTATGACGTCACATGTGTTTATGACGTCACATGCGTTATCGGGTCATGTTCATCGGCGGTTATCGTACAACTGAACGTTACAGCGGACTGTATATTGGATGTTTGCTCTTATTTTATGCAATAATAGCGAAAATACACATTTTCTCGGGCGTGAACATCTGCGGACGCCCTTAAATGTGTTTATGCCCTCGTGCTTCGCACTCGGGCATAAACACATTTTGCGGGCGTCCGCAGATGTTCACGCCCTCGAAAATGTGTATTATCCCTATATGCATTCACCATTCATAGTAATTATTTCTTATTGTTTCTTTATCATTTGATACAAAGAGGTACAAACAAAACACACACTTAAAAACAAAGTGGATAAGACATGCATCATGCTGAACCCTTTCCTACAAAGAGACGCTTTTTTAAATGGACCATAATGACCAATTTCCCCTTTTGCCACAATGTTTCCAATTTTATTCAATAATTAAGCTTTCATTTAAAGAGATTTTCCATATTTTTATCTACATGTTTTTAAAGTCATTTAATTCAGATTTGTTATATGAGGGAAATGGTTATTATAAATGTAACTCTTTCAAAACAGATAGATAAGGTTTGCTACTTCCTAGTTGCTTTTTATTTGATTGATTGATTCGGGTTTAACGCCATTTTTAACAATTTCTCAGTCATATCACGGCGGCCAGTTCACCTACTCATATGTTTCCTGGTTTTCGCACACCAGTACTCCACACAACAATCTTCCCAAGCAACTGGCTGCTTTTCCACATAGACTTAGCCCATTGGTGGAAGACGAATGACGCATGTCGCAATGACTTTTGTCAAACGTCGGAAAGAAAGTTGGCCGAGCCGGGATTCAAACTACCAACCCCTGGATTGACAGCCCGCGTCATTACCAAATGAGCTACCGGGACTCGACTGCTTTTTATTTGAAAGCAAAACATACTGGTAAGTGTTCCAGTAAACACATGTGTCACCAGCCAAAATATCAGTAACTGAAAGCATGACAGACAGCAGACATTGGAGAAGTGATTCCTATGTGTCTCCCTGCCAAGAAAGGGCGACACAAAAGTCAATTGGAAATAACAAATTTTACCATATTTTTTAGGTAGTTGAAACATACATAAAAGACAAAATATGAATTTATCAAATGATAAAAAAATGGACATCAAATCACATATGCAATATTTTGCGCATATATATTAAATATATCTGTTGACATTTTAAATGTTTTAAAAGGAATTTATTCCAATAGGTGACCATAATAAATGATTAAATTGTTCAAAGTAATATTTATTTTTTAACATTTACCAAATACAAAAGACAATGCAATTCAAGCTTTGGCAGCAATGAGCAAATCCTCATCTTCTCAAGATGTTTTAATTTTTTAACCAAATTTACAATTTAATCATCTCATTATGTGACTTTCTTTTTCTCACAGGTTTCTCACAGGTTTCAAAGCTGGCGACTCTTATTACCCCTTTAAAAAAAAAAAAAATTTGCAGCAGACAACTTCGAAAACATATTGGCAAAAACTTGAAAAATCTCCATAAATAAGGATTTAATTATTAAATAGTGTTGAAAACATTGTGGCAAAAGGGTAGAATATGCTCATCATGTTTCGAAAAGTTGTAGCGTCTGAAAGCGTCTACATGATTGTTGGGGTTTAAAGCCGTTTTCAACAATATGTCAAGTCATATCACGGCAGCCAGTTCATCTACTCATGCGTTTCCTGGCTTTCTCACACCTGTACTCCACACTACATACTTTCCAAGCAGCTGGCTGCTTTTCCACATAGACTGTTAGGCCATTGGTGAAAGACGATTAACGCATGTCATAGTGACTTTTGTCAAACGTCGGAAAAAATGTTGGCCAAGCTGGGATTTGAACTAACAACCCCTGGATTGACACCCCCGTCGCTACTGACTGAGCTAATGGGGAACCCTTTCCCACAAACAACACATCTGCATCAGACATATTTGAAAGCTTAAGTTGGAAATGACAAAAATCTCTCTCAATCAAAGAAAGAAATTGCTTATTATGCAGGTGGGAAAGGGTAACAAGAGGCCCAAGAGGGCCAGTATCGCTCCACAGCCATAAGGCAAAAATCAAACCTCCAAACAGCCCTGCCCCCTGGTGGCCATGTTTTTTACCAACCACCATGGCTTAAAGGAATCGTGTAGAGTGTCACCCAAGGAATGTTTCTTCAAAATTATTTGAAAATTGGCCCGACACTTTCGGAGGAGAGGATATTTTAAGTTTTCACTAAAGCCATATAAGGCAAAATAGCCCCACCCCCTGGTAGCCATATTTTTCAACCAATCAACATGGCTTGAAGGAATCTGATAGAGGGTCAGGTCAGCCTAGGAACATTTCTACAAAATTATTTGAATATCAACCAGACACTTTTGAGAGGATGCTTCCTATGAAGTTTCAACCAAATTGGCCAAGTGGTTAGGGAGAAGAAGTTGTTTAAAGGAAAAAGTTAACGCACGCACTGACGCATGGACGCACAGACGCACGCACGACGGACAATTCGCCATGACATAAGCTCGACTGGCTTTCAGCCAGTGGAGCTAAAAATATAATATATTAACCAGAACTATAGAAAGAGGGCATATTTCATGTTCTTAAATCTTTTGTTTGACCACCAAACCCTTTAACCCTTTCCCTCATATAGAGGCTTTCTGACGCCTCTGCAGCAGACAGCTTTTTGAAAACATAGTGACAAAAGAAGAAATTGCTCAAAACGAGCAATTTCTCCTTTTGCCACAATGTTTTCCACTTTTAGTCATAGGTTATCCATTCAATTACAGACATATTCCATTTTATGACAAAATATGTTCAAAGTCGTCTGCTGCAGAATTATTGTATGAGGGAAAGGGTTATCATTGAGATGATTTTTTTGGAGTTCCAGCAACACAGGGTTTGATTGGAAACAGATATTGTGGGAAATACTTGTTTTGATCTTATTTGTTTAGGCCTCTGTAAATTGTACAACACGTAACCATTACCACATTCAACGAATCTGCAGCAGACGATTTTAAAACATCTAGGCAAAAATATGGTAAATTTCTGTAAATTAAAGTATGATTAATAATAATAGATTTGAAAAGATTGAAGGGAAAGAAGATATTTTTCCTGATGATTAATTTCCCTTGCCCCAATCTTTTCAAAAGTAGTCCGCTGCATGAAACCAAATCAGAATTGCAGCGGTGCCATTTCAGCATACAGAAAATAAACAATGCCATAGATATAAATATTCTAAAAAACTTATTTGACTATTAAGCCATATGTTGTTGGTACTCAAAAGGATCGTCTCACTGAGAGGATTCTTTTGAGTACCACAGTATAGGGTTTTTTTAAAAAAAAAAAGATATTGTTGGGGAAAAGACCAGTCTACTCCTCCTTATCTAGACCTCTGTAATAAAGGTCTCACCTGACAATTCCATCCGCTGTTGCTGGTACTGATAATACGATGGGTATGGAACTTTGCGTCTGCTCATTTAACACGGCCATATTTCTGTAGATCTCAGCTTCACTCCTTGGGGCATTCACAGAGGCACAGCCTAGGTAGGTAACTCCGTGAAACACTACACAGTCTCCTGTCGGAGTGGTCGGTAGTGACACAGACATGGCTGCTGAAGGCCCACCTATCATACAGGAAGCAATTAAATCAATCTTAAACCATTTACAACAAGTCTGTAGACAACAACTTTGAAAACATAAGGGCAAAATTTTGGAAAAATCGACCAATGAAACTACAATTATTCGATAGAGTTTTCTCAAAAATTTATCTACTTTTTTCACAATGTTCAAAACAGTTGCCTGCTGGAGATGCATCAAAATGATTTGTTTACATGTATGACATACAACAAAACTGTAGCAGACGACTTTGAAAACAGCAATATCAAAATATGGAATATCTCTATAACTATAAATGCAACTATAACTAGAGATTGCTTTTTTGAAAAAGCGCTTGTCTCCCCATTTGTGTGGTCGTAGGGGAGGAAAAGAAATGATGGAGATGAATTTTTTAGTTTTGGACTGGAGATGAAGCAACAGTGACAATCCTCAGTTATTGAGCGGAAACCATTTTTCAGCTGAGGGTGACCATGACCTTGGTCTTTGACCTAGTGACCTCAAAATCAATAGGGGTCATTTGCTGCTGGTGACCAACCTGCACACCAAGTATGAAGTTCCTGGGCCCAAGCAATCTTCAGTTATTGAGCGGAAACCATTTTTCAGCCAAAGGTCACCGCGACCTTGACCTTTGACCTACTGACATCAAAATCAATAGGGGTCATCTACAGGTTAGGACCAAGCTGCACACCAAGTATGAAGTTCCTGGGTATAAGCGTTCTTGAGTTATTGAGTAAAACACATTTTTTAGCTGAAGGTTACCGTGACCTCCGACATTTGACCTTGTGACCTCAAAATCAAACAAATTCAATAAAGGTCATTTACTGGTTAGGACCAACCTGCACACCAGGTATGAAGTTCCTCAACATAAGCATTCTTTAGTTATTGAGAGGAAACCATTTTTCAGCTGAAGGTTACCATGACCTTGACCTTCAAGCTAGTCACCTCAAAATCAATAGGGGTCATCTACTGGTGGTGACCAACCTTCACACCAAGTATCAACTTCCATGGCCAAAGCATTCTACAGTTATTAAGCAAAAACAATGTTTCAGCTCATTGTCACTGTGACCTTTCAGCTCAAGGTCACTGTGACCTTGACTTTGACCTCAAAATTAATAGGGTCTTCTACTGGGCATGGCCAACCTTCATACCAAGTATGGAGTTCCTCGGCCCAAGCGTTCTTCAGTTATTAAGCGGAAACCATTTTTTACCTCACAAGGTCCCCATGACCTTGACCTTTGACCTTCTGTCATCAAAATCAATAGGAGTCATCTACTGGTCATGACCAACCTGCATACCAAGTATGAAGATCCTATGCCCAAGCGTTCTTCAGTTATTGAGCGGAAACAAGTGTGACAGATGTGACCTTGACCACTGTGACCTTGACCTTTGACCTAGTGACCTTAAAATTAATAGGGGTCATTTGCTGGTGGTGACCAACCTGCACATCAAGTATGAAGCTCCTAGGCCCAAGCAAAAACTATTTATCAGCTCATTGTCACTGTGACCTTTAAAGCTCATGGTCACTGTGACCTTGACCTTAGACGTACTGACCTAAAAATCAATAGGGGTCTTCTACTAGGCATGGCCAACCTGCATACCAAGTATGGAGTTCCTCAGCTAAAGCATTCTTCAGTTATTGAGCGGAAACCATTTTTTACCTCACAAGGTCACCATGACCTTGACCTTTGACCTTCTGTTATCAAAATCAATAGGGGTCAGCTACTGGTCATGACCAACCTGCATACCAAGTATGAAGTTCCTACGCCCAAACATTCTTCGGTTATTGAGCGGAAACAAGTGTGACAGACGGAAGGACGGAAGGACGGACGGAACGGGCAAAAACAATATGTCACCCCCATAATGGGGGAGACATAATTAATGAACAGAGTGTCAAAAGGTGAAATTGCTCATTATGAGCAATTTCTCCTTTTGCCAGTGTTTTCAAAAGTCGTCTGCTGCAGATGCTTCTGTATGTGGGAAAGGGTTAACCGCATTCTTGATGCTGTATTTCTAGTGTTATTTCATTTGAAAACATCCGCTTGAGGAACAAACTAACATCTAAAATATTCGAAAAATGCTTTTGATAAAAAATTAAAACATTGTGAGAAAAGGAAATCTTTGACATTTATAAAAGTATGAGTCAATTCACACTGTTTTAAATAAAAAAAGAAAATCCTGAAAAAGTCCTCAGTAATAAAGTCCAATCCACTTTACTCATTTTCACTGAATGATAGAGTTGAAATCATTGTGGCCAAAGGAGAAATTGCTCACCATGAGCAATTTCACCTTTGGCCACATTGAATGTTTTCAAAAGTCGCCTGCTGTAGAGGCGTCAGA